>OX375869.1:15871836-16023793 GCA_947359475.1 Heligmosomoides polygyrus bakeri | reverse complement strand
CATCGTCGGCGCGGGTCGGCCCAAAGCAACCACGTCCTCGATATTGTCGAAAAATCGATTTTTTTGAAATTGGTCGAGAGTGACACCATTCGATAGAGCTTTTTGTTATGAATAAAACGGTGTTACCGGGAGTGTCGGAAACCCAAATATGGGCGTGTAAGAGGGCAGGAAACTGCAACCGCTAAGCCCGCCGCCCTAAAACGGCAGATGGGACTAAGGCAGTTTAGGCAGCTGAGAAATTCTGATCCCGGCGTCGTAAAGTGCCTTAAGTGCTCTGTTCAAATACGGATTCTGATGCCATTAGCTCGCCCCGTCTTCTCGCAGTGTTCCACCGAAATCGGAAAAAATGCTTCACACAAGCCTCACCTGCATTTTCGCACCCCTATAACATTGCCCACTCCCAAGCTATACCATTATACTTTGACGTACTAACAGACCGCTCGACTGCCTACAAAACCTACTTGCTGCAACCTGAAAGGTTCCAACTTGACAGAGCTATTGCGCTCCGAACACGCTCGTGAGTGCAATTTAGCGCAACAACGGTAAATGTTCTCCGCGCTGTTGCTCGTCCAGATTACAGCTTTCGCAGTCTAAATGACACCATTCAATTCAGCATGAAAAGCTCTATCGAATGGTATCAAGCGTGGCCCAAGTCGAAGACATCGGTTTTTTGATGACGTCATCGTCCTTCCGCTGCGGCCTCGTCCTCGATGCGAAATAGTCAAAAAATTGATGTTTCCAAAATCGGTCGAAATTGATACCGCTCGATAGTGCTTTCCATGCTGAACGGAACGGTGCCATTGCGAGTTTCGAAGACTCAAGTCTGGGCGAGTAGGAGCGCAAGAAACTCTAACCGCTAGGTTTCGTCGCTCTAAAACGGCAGCTGAGGCTAGGCAGTTTGGGCAGCTGAGGAGCTATGAGCACGTCGTCGTAAATTACCTTAAGCGCTCTGTTCGCGTACGCATTTTAAGGCCGTTAGCTTGTGGCGTCTTCTCGCAGTGGTCCACGGAAATCGGAAAAAAATGCTTCACACAAGCCTCACCTGCACTTTCGCACCCCTATAACATTGCCCCCTCCTATGCTAAAACATTCTGCTTTGGCGTGCTAGCAGACCGTTCGACTGCCTACAAGACCTACAAGCTGCAACCTGAAAAGTTCCAATTTGACAGAGCTATTATGCTCCGAAGACGCCCGCGCGTGCAATTTGCGAGCGGTCGCCCCCCCCCCTCCTCGATTGAAAGGTTCGATTCTGTATGCATTGTTCATGGCGCACTCCAAAGGCTTGCTGAACAGCCTTGAAGCAATTCCTGAGTAGGGCGGCAAGAAATTTCTGATAAAAGTGCCCAAACGCTCAGTCTACAAGCTGTCCCCCCCCCTCGATTGAAAGGTTCTATTCTCTGTGCATGTTCGTGGCGCACACCAAAGTTTGAGTGGGATGGCGGGGAATTTCTGATAACGTTCTCCAAACGGCTCGAAATAGTCTTCAAAACGTCGCAGTTCCCAGTGAGAGAAGATAGAAGCGCAGGGGACATGCGCTCGCCCACTCGATTGATAGGTCAGGTTCTGTGTGCATTGTGCACGGCGCACTCTCGGGGCATTCCTGGCATGACAGAATACTGGCGACATCTTTGAGATACTCCGAAAGCACGCATATCCTGGGAAATAGGCTGCTCTAATCGCCCGTCCAGCCAATTTTGGACCACCCACGTCGAAAATACGGGCGTTCCGGTAAAGTTTTACACATGCTTGTGTAGATCTCGAAGAAGCGAATCGAATGGTACCAACCCTTATTCAAGAAACCTAAAACTGAAGGAGTTATGAGCGTGCGACGCTTTGCGACGCCATGTTGGCGTTTTTTCGCCCACTTTTGACCGTGCGGCGCGAGCGGTATTGTATTTTATGCCTTTTAATCAATTATTAATTTTGTGTGGACTAACCGAGGACAAACGGACATTCTTATGGGCTACTTCTTCTTATTCTAGTAGCATATTGGGAACACACTATACACGCATTATGCGCCAGACATTGTCGCTGCCAGAAATATTCTCCTTCTCTTACAGTCTCATGCCCCTAATCCAATTTTGGGAAGCACATAGAATATAATATAATAAACGTAAAATATTTTACAACAATAGCCACTTTCGAGACAGACCTGGGCAATTGAAGAAGTCGGAACATCTCCAGCCAGTGGTCGGTGCTCAGCACCTCACCTCGACAGAACTTCAGACAGCTGCTGAATTCCTTAAAAAATACAGATCGAAGCTACATATTGTTCTGCTGTGGGCAGCTGCTGCGTCACTTACTCTGAAGGAGTCGATCTCCTTCAGAAGGCGCACGCCCATGTGAGTTTGCTGGGCCGCTTTCAGTTTCTCCATCCATTTCTGTAGCAACTCGTCGAACAGGTAGGTTCTACTCCTGTAACGTGACGGTGGAAATACCTTCTTGTCCTTATAGTTTTTTAAAAGGCAAAAATTAAATTTTTTAATTCTCATTTCTCAATGTGCCGAACTCGCATTCGGGGGCAGCTAGCATATATACCATTTCCGTTTTAAACTAAACACTTTTCGTATTAACCTGGATAAATTGTTTTAATCTTCTCCTTAAGCCGAGCACTTTTCAAGTAAAAATAAACGTGTCTGAAGTCATAATAGATACTTTTTATCAAAGGCAAAATAATCAAGTACGTGTTGCGAAGACACACCACAAGGGCATGAGCAACGATGCGTTCCTGCGGTCCTGCGGTGCGCTCTCACATGTGCCAATAATGTTTTGGTTAAGGAAAATTTGTGTGGAAAACTCCTGCACAGAGCGTCTTGAAAAGAATTCTACACACATTTCAAACGAGCGTAAATTTCCTACCATATTGTCCAGAACAATGTTTTTAGGCTCATTCTGAGGTGGTCTGATAAAATGAAAACTTTGGTGTGATAAAACTGCGCCGCGCACTCGTTCTGGACATTCCAATGCGTTTTTCATTGACTGGGTATATGTTGTTTACCTCATGCAATAAAGAATAGAAGTGTATGTCTTCTATTTTCATTTCATTTCATTGAGACATGTGGTACAAGCACATGTAAAGCGATCAGCGTGAGCAAGCTCACCAGCGCACCGAGAAAGAAAATGAATAAAATCAATTAGATAACGAACAGAACAAAGGAATGAATCATCAAATAGCGAAAAATAGTAAACTTAGAAAGGTAGGAAACCAGGGGTGTGCGTAAATACAATTTACGATTTACGATTTACGACATTTTGAGTCGTAAATCGTAAAATTTCGTAAATGTGATCTTTGATCAACATCGAACTGCCGTCCAAATTTATGTGTACCTAGTTATAAAGCTGTGCCTTCTCCAATGGTTTCCTCCTATAGCGCGTTTCCGCTTCCCTTTAGAGTTGTTTTTTGATGTTCTAAGGCCGGGGGCATACTTCCATCGCCGCGATGCCATCGCGGCGCTCAGTTCATGACCATTCCGCCGCACGCGGTCGAATAGTCAAAGGAAACCTCGCCGCGGCCGCCGCAACAGTAACGGTCGGCATGCGCGATGGCTTCCCGCGCCCATCGCGGGCATGGCATACTTTTTCGCGCCGCGCGCGGTGTTTAGCGTTTGGTCCTGGACGGATCGCCGTCGCGCCCCATTGCAGAGCGATGGGCGATGCGTCGAGCACAGAGAAATTCAAATTCTTTCGCGTCGCTCTGCGAAACTCATCGCCGCGATTCCATCGCGGCGACGGGAAGTATGCACGGGGCCTAATGTGCTACTGTGGTAGACCTTCCTGTGCAATGGCTTCTCGAATACGACTTACCTTTCAGTCTAACTAACTTTTACACTTCTAACATTGCGCAGACCAGTTCAAAAGGAGAAACAAGTGCAGTATATCATAGACTGTGCTCCTCCGTTTCCGGCCGAGAGCTAGCAAGGCACATCGCATTCCGACAGTCAAAGGTTGTTCCATTCCAGTTCTCAGAAAGACACTGGAGGCAGTTTCATAGAGAAAAAGAGACGAGCATTCTTCGATCCAGGTCCTGTTTGGTAATAACGCCTAGTCAACTTGTTTATAATGGATTCGTGCAGATCCTACCGAACAGAATTGATGCAAATTCATTTATTCGTGGTTGGAGGCAGGGTCTAGAAAGTTGCTACACTCATGTGGAAAAGATAAGCCACTGATGTTTCTGTCGGTTTACATTGCACCTCAAAGGGCAGAGCTAATTTGTATACAAAGTGTGGTCGAAACGAAATTTTCAAGAAAATGTTGAAATGGCTCTGGCACCTTTGTTGTCCCTTTTCAGTATGTGATGGAGATTATTGCATTTACCCTAATTCGTCTAGAATGGTGCAGATTCTCGGAGATCAAATGCTCGTTACAGAACTGGCGAAGGGTAGACCCAGCGTGTGAAGGGAAGTAGTGCCATATTTTTAAGTTTTCAAAATCGGACGAGTACAAGCAAACTTGCGTAGACTCGCTCTAGGTAGGTTTAGTTTGCCGCGATGGCTGATGTAGATCGATGGTTCAAAACTTGACAGCACTTCTAAAGTTGAGAAATGCTTTCTTTGCAATCTCTTTACAATCAACAGAATTTCTCAATTCGAGTATCGCGCAGTGGTTATTGCTTGGTACCCTCCCATTAAGCAATAAATGTGAGACTGCCGTCCTGCAGCGTCCTGTATACCGTTTTCACTTGCTGCGTTTAAAATAGACTTCAGTAAACTCATACTGAACCAGTTTCAGCTTCCCAACTCACAACTCAAACAGGATTGCTTTTAAACCAAGCTAGACACCTTCTAAATCAAAATGATCTCGTCTATGGAATCAAACTGAGGATGCCTCAAGTTAACCCTTCCATTTTAAGGGGACTACAAAGATGTCCAAGAAATATGACCATACTGTTCCGGCTGCCCAAAGTTTTTTTTTATCCATCTGCCATGGGAATGTTTCAGACTTATTTCAAAATGTAGAAAAGCAGAGATCTTTCGACACACGATGGGATTGCGCCGCGCATTCACTCAGAACATAAGGCTCAATCCTATCGTGCGACTCAGTATGTTTGCTAGATTACTACATGCGCAGTTGCAGTCTTTCCCGCATTGTCAGTAGTGAAGCGTTTTTATCCAGTTTTCAGTTTTTGTTTCTGCTAAACTCCAGATTAATACGCAAGCTAAAAGGTTGATACTAAGTTAGGAATTTATGTAATGAATATTCAAACGATGCGGGCTTTTTGTTGGAATAAAATGCATAGGATAAAGTAAAGTTTTTGAATCAACAGTTTTATGGACTTTCTTGAAACGTATAAAGTTTGATTTGAAAGGTGTCTTACTAGTAAGAAGCCTAAAAAAGGAGAATATAATAGATTGATAGGAAAACTGTTCAGATTGAGCTGAAATTAACACGAAAAATAAGTAGGTATTGAGCCAGATCTGATAAACATTAGTAGAAAAAGCCTCTGGAAACATTTGTTATACTGCTCTACAGTTCAAGTGACTCTTACGATTTACGGTTTACGATTTATGATTTACGACAGATTTTTCGTAATTGCGATTTACGATTTACGAAATTTCAAATTTCTTTTACGCACACCCCTGGTAGGAAACACAGCTCTGCGAAAAGCGATAAACGAGGATTAATAAAAACCGCTACGGAAAGCAGAGGGAGAACAAGATTAAGTACCTGAGAGTTACTGGGAAAATTAGAGGCATTTCTCTAAGATCCCTTTAAAAGCGGCAACGCTTGCAGGTATAGCAATACGCTTACTTAACTTGACGAATTCCGCGCCGACTAGACAGACAAAGTAGTTGGAGCGGACTGTACTCCGGGCCCGAGGAACCCGCAGCTTTACAGCAGCACCCCTCGTTACGGAATCACATGTCACGAAAAATTTGATGATTCGAAACCTAGCTGTAGATTCCGCACATCATGATTCGGAATAGAACGGTAGTTTATATGCCGTGACCTGAAGAAAAGCTTTCTAGTGAAGCTGTTCTGGACCCGTTCCAAAGCTTTAATATTTTTGATTTTATTTGGACTAAAAACAGGAGTGCCATACCTCAGAATAGACGTAAATTTCGTAGGCTTTGAGAAAGATGTGTTCGTCTTTAGTAGCTAAGCACCTGAAAAGATTGCATACCCTGCGTGTGGCCTTCGCCGCAGCTTCATTACAGTGCTTATCGAAATCTAAGTCTTCAGTTATAGCGGAACCGAGATCCTTAACTTTCGAAACCTGCGATAATTAAAGGCCTTCGATAAAATAAGGCACTTTATTATTGTTCTTACCTAAATGAAGCCTTTAGTTTTATCTTTCGCTAACGGAAGGCCCCAAGTGTGGACCCACCTGGCCACTGCCGAGATTGCTTCCTGCAGTTTATCCACCCCTCCGGGGTCAGTGACACTGTTATAAATTTTGAGATCATCGGCAAAAGCCTTGCAAGATACCCCAATAGAATTTATAAGTGATGGTATCCCCTAGTGGAGATGTTGAAAAGAACTGGCGAGAGAACAAATCCCTGAGGGATACCACTACATGCAATTTTAGCAGATGACAGATGGCTTCTGTAGTTGACCCTGAACACACGCTGACATAAAAAGGCTTCAAGCCATTTTATGTCAGCGTGTGTTCAGGGCCATTCAGGTTTCTTCAGTTGTTTTTAGATTAATACATGTAAACAACAATTTGCTATCATTCCTATGGATAATGCAATGTATAGAACTAATACGCGCCGCAATCGTGCAATCCACACACTAAATTCACTGCTCTACTGCAAGCCAGGTTAAAGCCAAAATTTTATTTGAGGTCAAATAATTAGAATTCTGTGATTATTTAGATTTACTTATTATTATTGTTTTATATCATTTTCTTAAAACTCCCTGAGGACAACTTTTAGTAGATGTTTTTTTTTATAAAAAAAATAATCTCATTAATGTGGTTAGACAACGTCTGTTTAAATTTGAATCGTCTGAATTGGTTTGCAAAATGTCTTTTTTATTTTTAAAAGTGTCCGGTGTCAACTTGAGAGGTGTGCAGTTTAAAACGAAAATTGGATATTTTGGTCCTAGAACCTGTTTTAACACATTGACGACAATATGATCCACCGGTGGCTCATAAATTTTCCCGCTATTTTTTGTGCTGCTGCCGTCCGTTTTTTATAGATGTTTTTCTGTTCCCTAATTGCTTGTAACAGGAGAATGTCCAACAGAAATAAGCAAGAAATTTGTCTTTGCTTTCATTAGATATATCAAATTAGGAAATTTTAGTAGAAAGAAGACCAATTTTACAATCAAATCAATTTAAGTCAGTAGTTTTCACCCAAAATTTTCCCAATGGAGTTATTTGGGGTGCTAATCACGAATCTGACATCATTTTCCAAAATTTGAGGCGATTACGGTAGGTTACGATAGGTTACGGTAGCTACGGGTGAATAAGAATGTCGAAGTCTTGACCACCGATTTCGCCCAAACTTCGCCTATGGGGTTATTTGGAATGCTGGTCACGAATCCGACACCCGTTTTTTGGTGTTACGGTGGACTAGGGTAGGTTACGGTAGTTACAGGTGACTAAGGCTGTCGGCAATTACTCGGTAACCTATCGTATTACGTAAGACCAAAAACGGATGTCGGGTTCGTGACCAGCACCCCAAATAACCCCCATGGGCGTTTGGGCAAATCGGTGATCATGACTCAAACAGCCTTACTCACCCGCACCTACCGTAACCTATCGTAATCGACCGAAATTTCATAAACGGGTATCAGGTTCGTGATCAGCGCCCTAAATGATCCCTCTGGTCGAAGTTTGGTAGGAAAAAACACATAAGACAAAAGGTGGTCCGCGAGGGACATTGTGAGCCACCGGTGGCTCATAGCGCGCGCGTGTCCCACGCGGCTTTCTGCCGCAAAACGCGATTGTCGTCAATGTGCTAAGATATGTAATTGTAAATTTTAAAAACGTTTATTCTTGTATGAAAAGTGTTTGATTAGAAACAAAGAGTACTATTCTAAGACTAAACGGTTCGGTAAAAAAAAACTTAAAATTCAAATAGAAATTGGAGAAATCGTGTAGTGTACGCTTTCTGACCGCAGTATCCATGTTAGATGTATTGAGAAATGAGAAATAAAAAAATAATTATCGCTTTTTCAAAAACAGACAGTGCAAAAGGTGTTATTCATGAAACCAAATTGATGACCTGAACACGATCCATTCCTCGTCGGCCAGCGATTGAAGCTCAGTGTTAAATTCCTCGTAGATCACCCAGTTATTCTGAAATCAGCTGTGTCACTCGGCTAGAGAAACTCAAGCAAAAGTCCTTGTTCTCACCTCAAACTCCTGTATGTCAGTGCCAAGCTCGTCCAGCACAAAGAAGTCCGGCTTCTTGAGATCGAACTGGTCGCATTCTTTTCTTCAACATGTCGTCGGATACCTTCGGATAGCTCAGTGTCCAAATTCTCTAAGCGAACTCACTCAAGCTTCTCCCTTTGCACCGCCAGCTCATCGTACTCAACTCGTTTCTCTTTGATGAACTCAATGGCCTTCAGCATCGCCTTTCTGAAACTCAATGCCGTCCATTATGTGTTGATTTATTTATGTGTTGGCTGAAATAGACTAACTGCCCTGCTGAAAACTGGTCAGATTCAGAATTCAGTGACCAATCTTCGACGCTGTTCAGCTAACAGATTTTGTATGATTAACTGCCGACAAAATCCGCATTGTTGATCAGAGCCGCGTGAAGCGCGCCTCCTGCCATCAATTTCACACAGATACATGCATGGACAAACAACAATTGCCCTCTTTTATAAACAGAAAGACGTATTTTTAATATTAGAAATTATACGCCCAATTCATTTTCCTTAGTGGTGTTTTCCACTTCTCCTTTTGTTTGGAAAACTTGAAAAACTCGGCTGAAAAAAAAATCAACGTTAACTCATTCATATCCTAGCTGTCGGGAAAAATAGTAAAGTCTTCTGAACAACGTCCTTATTTATTAATTTGCACAATTTTATAATAGTCTAAAAATAACAGTGTTGGATTTAAATGTTCGCAAAAAATTTGTACGCCTATCCCAAAGAGTTTGCCTTGATCTTCGGTAAAGATGGCATCGCCTCTCTGTCTGTGTGTGTCAGTCTGTCTCTGTCTGTTGGGGTGTAAAAAGGGATTCCAGGTTGGGAATTAACTACGACGGCCATAAACACTACCGATCCATCAACCTGTATCTATCAGTTTTAACTATTTTTCTGTTATTCAGACAAATAGGACAAGGAATTGCGAACAAACAGGGTAAACCTGCTACATGAGAACAACATGGAAGAGCCTGCACTGGTGTGGCGTAGCGACTTGTTCTATGTAATAAACGAAACCAATTTTTTCTGTTTTCTTGTATTGTGTAGCATAGTAGACCACCTCGTCGAACTCACCTATCCCCCTGAAGAGCGTCGCTCTTCGGTTTAAATTGGTTCCATCTGGCGGCTAGCTTCTCAGCCTCGTCATTCAACGCCTTCACTCGAATATCGACGTTTGATTTTAGCACCTCAACCTGAAGCAAGAAGCATTCTGGTTGATTCTTCGATATCTCGTGAACAATACATCGAAATCCTAGTAATGAAAAATGGGCTAAAATTAGACACTCTTCAAACATACATGTCTTGGTACTTTTTGAAGTTACATTTAGAGGAAGTTTCTACACATTAAACAGAAGTTCGAGAAACCCATTCTGATTGGAGAGAAGGTACCGCTAACGACAAGATTCAACGTGTTATTATATTTCTGCTATTGCCACTACCAGCTTCTCTATGTACCATTTTCACGTCAGACTGGACACTTTTCAAATTAAATTAGACTCTTTTCAAATCAAATTTGACACTTTTCACGTCAAATTGGACACTCCTAAACTAGCATAAGGCGTTGGAAATCAAAGCGAACTCTTCCAAATTGAAATGACCTTTAAACAGTTTAAACTACGGATTCCTTAAAAATGTTTTGAATAATTTTTTGTTTGAGATGTTTTGAATAATTTTTATAAGATTATTACTCATCTTCGGGCAGGTGAACTAAAAAATTTCAAAGAAAATTTGATATAACTTTCTTTGAAATTTTTTAGTTCACCTGCCCGAAGATGAGTAATAATCTTATAAAAATTTCATTTTTTTGAGAAAAATAATAAATTAAATTATGACTTAAAACGCAGAAAGGCAGTAATCATTTAGTGCATTGAAAGACTGGATAGCGCCATGCACTCGAAAAGCAACTCCCAATGTTTACTTGATTGATAGTGTAAATATGTACTGCTTACATGCGGCAAGAAATAGGATATGTGTGTTTTTTTACAATTGTTTATGTTGCATCGCTTGCAGGTGTGAAACGGCATGTAAGCAAAAATTTAGCTATCAATTGAATAAAAATCGCTAATTTTGGACGAGGGCATGGCGCAATTTCTGTTTTGGCAACAGAAAATAGCCGCTTTCCTGCTCTTCAAACCAGCTTCGAATCATTGTTTTTTCTCAAAAATAAAATTTTCATAAAATGTCTAACAATGTGTTCACTTTTTGGCTAGATTGATTAAAACTTTAAAGAATTTTATACTGAAATTTTGTTTGAACAAAAAATTAATTTAACCTTTCTGCGAGAGTCTCTAGTTCAATGTAGAAGAAGCTCATTTCGATTTGGAAGAGTTCGGGCTGATTTCAAAAGCTTTAGGCAAGCTAAGCAGAGTGTCCACTTTGACATGAAAATGGTATAAATAGTACCAACACTAGCACTAGGCGTAGCACTGTTTTCATTCTAACTCTACTGTACCTTCTGGAGAGCAAGCTCCTGTACAAAAACAGCACCTGTTCCTTGATCATCATCTGATGACTGTCGAGCATCAGCTCGAACTTCTCCCATTGATCGCTGAGCGACGTCATCTGGTCCACACCGCTGCCGGCCACCGATCGAAGCAGTGTGTGCTGCTCATTCAGCACTGCCCACGAGGCTTTTAGCTATAAGCATATGTACTGGTAACAAAAAGATGAAGGGCACGAGGATGCTGAAGGTGTACCTCTTTGTTGGTTCTGCCATATTCTGTATGACGAGCGTTCGCTTCCGCAACCTCATCGATGGATTGCGGACGCGAGCTGAGTACTCCTATTGCCTAAAAACAGCAGAAATTACCCTACATGGACACCAATAAGAGTCATTTCATAAACTCTTCCTTTACCGCCGACTGATCTTCGCTCAACATCTTGAAGAATTCCTTAAAATTTCGCAGCTAACAGTAAGCCCAAAAGCTTCACCCATGACATCTCGTCAATCGCTCAGCTATTTGAAAAGGTAGTGGTAATTTCCTTGCAGTGTCCGCTGTGAAGGGTGCAATACCGCATTACAGATGAAAGATAAATGTAGGAGACGTTGTGGACGTGTTGCGTAACGGCCTGATAA
Organism: Heligmosomoides polygyrus bakeri; assembly: GCA_947359475.1. NCBI lineage: Eukaryota > Metazoa > Nematoda > Chromadorea > Rhabditida > Heligmosomidae > Heligmosomoides > Heligmosomoides polygyrus. Next base: position 16,012,392 of record OX375869.1, on the reverse strand, counting down.
GGGAAGAGTTTGAAGCGTGTGTCTGAGCGGGTGGAGCGAGTCATATAGGAAGAATCTCCACCTCTCAATTAGTGTAAAAATGTGTTTGTTTTTTTCCAAGTCGTTAAACCCAAGGAGTAGGAGGTCCTTGAAGTTACAATGGGATACGGAGCATCACGAGCTTGGGGGTCTTGTACGCCCGCGATCCCTAGGCCGGCAAGCGGCTGGGAGCGCAGTAAAAGTGACATTGCTTCATGCTAGGAAGGTCGAGGTTCAGTTCTTCTGTGCTGCTGCACTTTTGCATTTCTACAGACTGGTTGGGGGATTCTGACGTCTATACCATTTTCAGACGTTTTTGCCTATTTTTCCAGCTGAAAGCTGTGGTATGCAACATGATGTAGAAATGTTCAACATCAGTGATACACAGGTACAAAGTGCATGAAGCAGCACTGGGCACAATACGGGCAGCGTGCAGGCTGCTGACACTCTGTTTCCATACATGACCAATGACCTCGGGAAAAAACCGCCCTGCTCGGATTTTCAAAAGAGACCAGGGTGTGCCGTCGGGGGTGGTTAAAATGAGAAGAGAGGTGTGTGGATCCCGCAAATTAACCTAAACGGCATCGATACACTCTCCCCCTCATCTTTGCCTGTCACCTGAAAATCAGAAGTTTGCTGGAGGTTTTCTAGACCTAGCACCAACAATGTCCGCCGGTGCTCTGGTGGTTATCCACCTGCTTTTGCTGAAGTGTGGCCCACCTTTAGACAAGAAACCTTCTAGGAAAGAAGTCAAGCTGACCGAGCAGGCGGCCAGCATACTAAAGGACTTCGAAGCATGCCAACTTGAAGTTGACGAAGACGATGGGGTTGAAAAACCGGTCAATAATAAACAAGTCGCAAGAAAGATGCTCTTCATAGCGTACAGATGGAAAATGCGCAGAAGACGTCTGCTTAGACGTCAGAATTCCCCAAATCTCGACCAGTCAGTTGAAATGAAAAAGTGAAGTAGCGCAGAAGAACCAAACCCCCGACCTTCCTCACATGAAGCGATCGCACTCCCACTGCGCTCGCTCCGAGCCGCTTGCCGCTAGGGCATCGCTGGCGTACAAGGCCGCGAAACTCGTGATGCACCGTATTCCATTGTGACTTCAAGGACCCCTACTCTTTGGGTTTAACGACTTGGCAAAAAAAAAACACATTTCTATTCGGTTTGAGGGGTAGGGATTCTGTCTATATGACTCGCTCCTCCCGTTCGGACATACGCTTCAGACTCTTCCCTTGTTAGAGCTGCCAGCTTTCACCTCCGAACGAACAGTTTACAAGAACAAATGGTCTTCAGATTCTAGGCAATCAAGTCCTGCTTTGGTGGAGCAGAAGTATTGGAGGATGACTAAGTCAGTGAGCCTCTGCCATCCGAGAGTTGTTAACTATGTACTGTCTCTCCTCACACATGCGAGGAGGTTGGTTACTTAATGTGAGTTATCCAAAAAGAACTGCCACTGAAGAGTCTTTTAGATAGAACTCTGTGGAGAGAAGCACATCTTTTCACGGATACAACATACCTTAAGGGTCAGACGGGTCTACTGTATCAGGTATAGATCTACAAACTAAAAACCTCGTTCTTCAAGAATATGTTCATGCAGTTCTCAATTTTGGGGGGGGGGGGGTGAGGAAACGCAACGCAAGCGCCGGCATGTGCTTCGTTGTAGACGATAGTAAGCATTACCTGGGTGAGAAATTGCTGAATGGTCTGCAGCTTAGTGTTGATGCTGAGTCGAAGTGTCCAAGTGAGCGTATCGAAGACTCTCTGAAGCAGCTCATCGATGGCTGATTTTGCACCAGCTGTGCTCACAACGATGCATTCAAGACGTATTTCACTGAAACATACAGAGAGGAGGTAGGAGTAGAGGGCTTACATATGGGTAGGAGCTATAAAATCTGCTATGGACTTTGACAAAATCTTAGATAGGAAGGCTGTGGAGCTTCTAGTGTATTCTGCTCGTAAGCTCGTATTTAGAATGAGAGTACATAGAGACGACGTTGCAAAAGATGTGGAAAGCAAACAAATCAGTTTAATCATATGATCAATCGTTGGGAAGGAACGCGGAGTCGGGCATGGTCAACGCCCGCCCCTGAGACATAGAGCGCACTAGGTGATTCCATGATCTGCGCCGCAGAAAATGGTGTGAAGGCAAAAGGTGTAAAGCAGGCTGGTAAGCATGAGCGTGAATAGCTGCGTGCGTTCACCACGTCCCCTTGAGGGCCTCTTACGGAATAGGAGCTCCTGAAGCAGCCGATTGAATCATCGTCGACCTTCAGCCTCCGTGGTTGAACAGAAGGACCACGTCAACCTGTCGCAGGACTCGCCTTAGTGGCCGATTTGTGGGAGTTTCGTGAAAGCTTTCGTGCTTTCCTCAGTTGAAACATTGGCATTTAATCATGAAGTGTCGACAAGGAATCACCTATATCACCTGTCGTCCCGTTGGTCAAGGAGTTGCTCGAGTCGGCGCCAGCAGCACCTACATTCGTTCTGTCGCGTGCCAGAGTGTCCGACCAATGCGTTGGTGGGCGCACTGGTGTTCTCCTGACATCTCGCAGAATCCAGTCGGTGACGGCTCTCGTCCAGCGGGTGTCTGCGAAGCGCATTACGTGGCCGGCCCACCTAATTTTCGACAACTTGGCCCAGGCGACAGCGTCTCTGATCTTCGAACGTCGGCGAAGCTCGGAACTCCGGAGGCCTTCTCTCACTTGCGTGAGTCGTGTCACTCCGAGCATCGTCCTCTCGATTCCACACTGAGCGACGCTGGTCGCGTGTTTATCCTGCTTTCGTATGGACCAGGTCTCGAGGCGTATGTTAGGGCAGAAAGAACGGTGACGTCGAACAGGTGGGCACGGAGTCGGACGTTCTTCGTCTTCTTCGCGACTTCTTCGACGCTCTTGAAAGTTCCCCAACCGCTCGTTTCCTCCTGCTCAGCTCTGGCGCTAGGTCGTTGGCCATATTGACTTCGCGACCAAGATAGACGTAGCTAGAGCATTCGGAGATGTTCATTCCGTTGAGCGAGAATGGGTCATCAGAAACTTGTCAGTTCCTCATGAACATTGTCTTCGTCAAATTCAGCAGCAGTCCACCGACTGAACTGCAGTCGACAAAGAAAATGTAGTAGAAACTTCATACCGCAACAAACTCCAAAAGACATTCTGATCCCGTTTCTTTATAGAAATTCCATATTAGATGTGTAAGGCGCTCAGAAAGAGCAAGAATCGAACTTCCTGCCTACGCTCGTGAAGCAGAACCACTGTCACTGCGCCACCCAAGCCGCCCCAGCACAGCTCCGCTCCCCCGAGCGAGCTCGACATTATGACCGTTAATAACCCCTATTAGCCATATGAAACGTTCACAGTATCCTACTCATTTGCCTTGAAGATTCGAGAAAAACGAAACATGTTTTGTTAACACGGGGATCTTTCGCATAGTAATCGTTCTTGCCGCTCCAACCTACCGTTGAGCTTACCTGTGGGTCTCGATGCGACCCTGCGGATTGTTTGTACTTTTGAGCTATTTCCAGTTAGCTCTGTTATCGGTGTGTACCAGCTTGAGGCTTGTGCCGCTGTGACCGTTTATCCTACTGGACACAGTAGCAACTAGGTATTACACAATCATAAATTCTACTAGCAGGTAAAATCTGTATGACAGCTTCAATGTTAGAACCTCTAATTAACGGAAGGCAGCCTTGTTTTCGCTCGGATTAGGCTATCACGTGCCTCTGCGTGAAAGAATGTACTCCCTGTTACTTACTTCGGCAGCTTTTCGACTTCTCTCCCTTTGGCTTTCAGCATCTTCAGCTGCATCTCCCAGTCGGATGCTTTGGAAAGACTCTCTTCGATGAGTTGTTCAAGATCGACTTGAGCTAGCACCAGCCAGTCCTGAAAAGAGATAAGTCTTCTCCTTTTTGGAGCGAAATTTTAGAAGTTTACCAACTCGAATAATTACGAGGAGGCAGAATTTCAGAAAAAATCACCGCAAATTGCAGGTCAACTTTCTCAACGTCTCTCATCAGCTGCTCGGCTTTATCGTAGACACTTGGGAAGCGGTCGGCGTTCTTGTCTAGCATCGCCGCGAAGAACTTTGACATCTGAAAGTAGATGAAGAACTGTAAACTTGGAGTTATGACATATGGCCCAACCCAATCGTGGGGTAGAAAAGAGACAGTTTACCTGAAACCTGAAAGGGACATCAATTTGAACTCAAATGCAAAGCTCCAAAATTCAAGTACTGAAGATTAAGATGGTCTAATACAAGAAAAGTCTAGAAAATATCACTTTCAAGAATTTTTAAAAAATTTCCTCAAAAGAGATTTCTCACAGATTCGCAAGAGTAAAATTACCATGCGACTCACCTGTTCACCTTCCAGAACTCCTTTGAACTTTTCAGGAATACTGAGCAGCTTGCGCATCTCCTTGTAATATTTAGCCCGAATCTCCTCAATCGGTGGACGAAGTTGTAGCTTTTGTTGGCTGAAGGCTAAGATTAGCTAAGATTTTACGGTGGATTTTGTATCGTCCATCTAATCTGTAGAACATGAATAGTGTTAATCATCTATCTGAAGCATTCCGAAGGGAAAAGTGTAAACTGAATTAAATGTCGGTATCTAAGCATTAAGGATATCTTATAGAAAGTAAAAGGGACATCTTCCTGAGGAACATCTCTAAGATTAAGTTTCTGCTTCTTTGGTGATTACATGAAGTTGTAGCATCTGGAAAACATAGGCAATTGCAACCAATTTAAAAAAAGTTTAGATATACTTTAAAACAATTACAAATGGCGCAGTAAGACAGATGGCGTAAAACTTACACGAACACCAGCTGAGTGTGAATTAGCGGTATCTGGGTGTGCAGGCTTTCGATGCCCCATTGGTACTGAAGCTGCAGCGCCTGAAAAAAACAACCGAATAAAGTTTCCGAACGGCAGCTAGTTTGTGTACAGGAGAAGGTGAACGGAAGGAATCCCTGGAAGTGGCTTGAGAGATAGCCGTTCTCAACGGCTATTCTCTCCGTAAACCCTCATTCAGACCCAGGGGGAGGGCGGTTCAGGAAAACGGCACTACCCCAACTACGAAAATTCCCTTTCTGGTGCCGTTCGTCTCCGATGAAGTGAGCACTTCTATACGGAAGTGTCTGAGGAGATCTGGGTTAGAAAATTTGGTTGCGGTCATTGATCTTCCACCTGACAACCTTAAGACCAGGTTGGTTCGCAATCGACTATATGGCGCATTTGTGGGACCCCCAATTGTGTGGTTTGCCCAGGGGGAAAGGAAGGTGACTGCACCGAATCGGGTGTAGTCTACCTGATCTCCTGTCAAGCTTGTGGCGAGGAGTACATCGGCGAAACTGGCCGTCCTCTGCATGTGAGGATAAAGGAGCATCTGGATGGCAAGGAGAAGCTTAGGGCATCCACTGCCCTAGGCTACCACAGGATCAATTCTCATAGAGGGGAGGATTTTGGAGTTGAGGTGAGGATTCTGGGACACGAGGTTCAAACGTCGGCGCGCAAAGCCCTTGAGGCGTTCTGAATCTATTCCAGAGATCCCAAGGTCAACCGGAAGGGGAAATGCCTGTATATAACGCGCGAACTCAGGCCCTACCTCAGTCTCGCATTCTAACCTGGGGCCGGATTCATGAACGTTCCCGGGAACGTTGCCGGCTTCCCATGGGAACCGACCGAGGCGAGAGAGCGAGGCGGGAGAGAGAGCCGAGAGATGATATCGCTTATCTCCCGCTGCCACCGCTTCATAAATACGGCCTCTGGGGTAGGTGCTGTCCCGTATCCCTGCTTGCCCTGTGCGGCTTGCTTTGTTCCTTCAGTGGACTGTGGTGAGGTACGACACTCGGATTCTCTCCCTTGTTCAGGCTTCCAAAAATTTGACTTTGAATTTTGTAAGGTTGAAGAGATGTTTGGTGGGGTAACTCCTAATTGACCTGACCCTTTCAGGCTCTGAAGAAGGCGATCCAGCCGAAACGTTAGCCACCAATAAATCCGTTTACCAACCTCGTGAAGAGCTCAGCAACTCTACAGACGAATAAAGTTTTTTGTAATCTTAAATAGGCAGCAACATGGGCATGCGAATCAGGGGTGCACACAAAATTCTGTGCGTTAATTTTTTAACGATTTCTTTGGACGGAAAATTTTCGTTAAATTTCCGGTAAATCGTTAAATTTCGTTAAAAAACGCTGCAAACCATTATTTCAATTGAAACGATCAAGAAAAAGCTTAAGCGTTTAAACCTTAAGGGGTCAACAGCTAAAGTGCAAGGAATTGAGTGTAACACTGCAATGTAAAATGAACAATTCATCATCAGCGTCGGGACCGTGACACGACATCGTGTCATACGGACCAACACTTCCGAAAAGGTGTGACACGTCGTCAACGTGTTAGCGTCCAGGAAAAGTAGCTTTTCTGATTTTTGATATTAGCGCTTTTTCTAAAATCGTTTAAAAAACGAACAGCGGCTGAAAAACCCTCGCCTCGCCCTCTCGACTGTTTCAGGTGGCGAGCAAAAGTATTCAAAAGAGCAAAAGCAAAAGATAAGCAACGCGAGGTGTGGATAGGCATACCTTACAAGGAGATTAGATGAGTATCTTTGAGGGTTCGTTGACCTGCTGGGGGCTCGGCGAAAACGTCTCTAGCTCCAAAATGCATTAAAGGATTACGTTAAAAAAACGGCGTTACTCATCCCTTTTGTGGAATGTGCCACACATACTAATTCTACGAGATATCGTGGAGACGATTTGAAGGCGTATTTGGCGATGCACTTGCGGTGGCCAGCCGATGGAGAAGTCAGCGCTCTATCTTTTCCAGACATGTCTGGTACCAATTCACCGATCCCAGAGGGCTTGATTGGCCTGGGCTGGAAATCCCGAAAAAAAAGGTCCGGAAACCTGGTATAGGGTGCACGCTACAGCCGGCATCTCCTCCGACTGCGCAACACGCGCCTCCAAAATGCACTATTTCCAAAAATTTAAAACAATTTCATAAAATTATTAAAATATTCCAGATGATTTCAATAGCTTTTTTTAGGAACAGTCCTATTCGCGAGGATAAGACCTGCAACATTAGAGCATACTGAGGTGATGAAGCCACTGAGAAAGAAGTCCGTTAAAAATTCCGTTAAATTTGTAAAAATTTTTTGTCAAGTCGGTAAGCCAGATTTTAACGAAAAATGCCGTTATTTCGTTAAATTCGTTAAATCGTTAACCGTTAAATGTGCACCCGTGATGCGAATGGAAGCGCAGCGGGAGGAGGCGCCGGCTGTCTCATGCACTCGGAGACGAGGTTCCCAGCCTTGGTCCCACTCAGGCTAATCAAACCTTTCAATCCTACGAGATCGGTAAATTGGTACTGATCTTCTCTGTTAAGGATAAAGCAGTGACTTTTCTATTGGCTGGCCAGCGCAAGTGAATGTATATGACATATGCGCATTCAAATTGCCCCACGATATCCAATAAAAGCAGGATGAGCGGCGCATCCCAACCCAGACTAAAATCGCTTTATCACAGCGACGTTAGTGTATTTGGCAACATCAAACTGCCATCCAACCCTACTAAGGCTATATTCTTCTTCTTCTTCAGCGTTTGTCCCGCTTCGTGGCGGGGTCCGATATTCTGGCGTCATGACGCCACCTTTTCCGATCCTGCGCTAGATCAGGGTGGACATCAGCTACTTTCAAGATCTTGTGTAACGTATCAGCCCATCGCTGCTTCGAACGCCCTCTAGATCGCTTTCCAGACACTTCGAAGTTAAAGCCTATCTTGCGGACGGTGTCTTCCTTTCCACGCAGAACGTGGCCGTACCATAGCAAGCGAGCTTCACGCGTCTTGTCCGCTATCGGCGTGACACCGAACTTCTGCCGTATAGCTTCGTTTCGGATGCGGTCCAGATGCGTCCAGTCTACTAAGGCTATGTTCATTAGGGTTAAAATGGATTTCACGGCAAGGTATATGTAATACTTCAGCGACAGTGCTGGGCAGCTTCTACGCAGTGCGTTGAGGAGGTGCCGGTTGTCGCGTGCACTCGATATCAGGTTCCTGGTTAGGAATTCTCGTTCAGGCCAACCAAGCCTTCCATCCTATAGGGTTCGGAGGATTGGTACCAGACTTGTCTGGGAAGGGTAGAGCGCTGACTTTTCCATCGGCTGGCCACCCCCATGTCATTGTATGGCCAAATACGCATTCAAATCGCCTCCAGGACATCCCGTAGAAGTATAATAGAATCAGTGGCGCACCCCAGAAGGGTCGGAGTGACACCGTACTTCATTCTTATCCTTTATGTTGTAAGATCGAGAATAAGTGGCTTTTTGGTAACAGTATTGGAAACTGTGTAGATATGATCGATTACAGCAAAGTGCTAGAAAACCTCTTGAGGGCGTAACGAAGCTATCAATTATTAATTTTTTATGTTTATTTATTTATTTATTGCTTTCAGGCACATCAAGAGAAGAGTAGTTTTTCGCTTCCATGTATTGGTTCAGCAGAAGTTGGCCATTAGGGTGCTCTACCTTTTTGTTGATAGCCTTTCATTCTCACTTTCTACACCTACCTCCTCTCTCTTTCCCCTACTCTTCCCTTTGCTACTATTTCCATTCGCATTTTTTGTCATATTGATTTCCGATGCCCCCTCTTTTAGAAAGTTGATTTTTTTGAGGTTGCATGTGCACGAATAAGTGAAAATGAATACGAAGCTTAGCATTCGGAAAGCGACATTACCTTGTAGAGTTGCCAGTTCCAGTGAAGCTGCCATGGCTGAAGATTCGCCTTTGATGCACCATGCACCAGCTCCTCTTCAGAGATCTTAAACATTTTAAGAGTAACGGTCGGATGTATGTGGTAAATGCAGTGATTTCTGATAATTCACTGTCTTTCTTCTTGTAATACAGAAGCTAAATGCTATAGACAAAGTTAGCGTCGAACATACCTTTGATCTTATTCGCGTCAGAATTTCCTTCCACTTGTTCACCTCTTTGAGTACGTCAAGATTCACCAGTTCAAGAACCATGTTCACGATTTCGGTGTGCACATTGCGAAGTCGTCTGAAGCGAAAATTCGCCGTGTAACACACATCTAACTCAGCATTGCGATATGGATTCTCTTTGATACGGATCCATAAGACGTGCTTAAATACATATATTGCGGAGTGGGATTTTTTCACGGAACTCCAAGGCACTTCAAATCAAAGTAAATATGGGCGGGTAGATTGAGGATTGATTTGACACTTATGAGATTATTCGTGACTACCCCAGCTTCAGGGGTGGGTGTACCGCAGTAGGAAAAAGCGTCGGTTATCGTGTGACTCAATACCAGGTTCTTGGTACGGTTTTCCCGCCCGCGTCAACCAAGCCTTCTACCCGTCCGGGATCGGTGGATTTGTACCAGGCTTGTCTGAAAAAGATAAAGCTGTTCAATGTTCTTCAGCTGGCCATCGTAAGTCATTGTACGGCCCAATTCGCATTCAAATCGCCTCCACGGCATACCGTAGAAGTGAAGCGCATGGCGCATTCCAAAAGTGTCGAGTGACGCCGGCCTTTATACCTTATTCCAGTTTAGACACATTTTGCGATTTCCATTTAGTTTCAACAGATACATCCATAAGTTCCTCATTGTAATGTGTTAAGTGGAAACATTTTATCCTAAAACTTAGAGCGCTGAGCAAATTACTATGTCACTTACTATCCACAAAACGAATAGGATTTTTCTGACAAGTCCGGGATACGTAGGACAAGAACGAACCTATTATGCGTGGCCAACTTGTCGCAAGCCGTCTGAAGCTTTGCGATGAAGTCCTCCAACTGTTTGGGATCCTCCCATGTGACACGACTGATGGCGGACTCCTCGTTCTTCTTAGGGATCACCAACCGTTCAAAGGCCACTGCTTCGTCCAGCATCAGTGCCTGAATGGAAGACATCCTTAGTCTATACTCCAGCACAATATACTCTGTTGGCTAGAGCTTTTAATTAGCGCATTGGAATTTTTGCGATTTTTCGCCAATATTTTAGTTTTGTTTCCAAATTAGTTTTTTTACAACTTCGAATACTGAGCGCATTGACTTGTACTGGTTCACTTAAGAATGAAATTAAGACGGAAATGGAAATGGCTGACGGCTACCAAGTAAGACGGGACTGGTCGTAAATGTAGCCTGCATGGAGATGGAAGGATACACGAGGCAATCAAAATCAATCAGACCACCGACCAAACACTGGTCAACCAATCAGGACTCCGACCATGCACGCACCCTCCTTGTGGTGCGTTCGCTAAATGCCTCCTGATCGGTCCGATGACCACTGCTCCCCATGTAGTCCACTTAACGACCAGTATCATTCATCTGCTTCGCTTGCTTGAAGCTTTGCTTCATTTTAAGATGGTGATTCGTCCATCGCTTCATGTAAATGGCCCCACCTGCTGACATGGGAGCATCTGCTGATCAATGGTGTTATAGAAGTGGGCGATCTGTTTCAACACAACACCATATCTGTAGAATTTCTCGCCCTGATTCACGCAGTTGATGATCTTCGACGGGATATTCAGTCCGAGACTAGCCAGCTGCCGCACCTAAAGTCAAGAATTGCGGTTATCCCTGGATCTTCGTCTGAAACGAAAGCTGTGCGAGATCCTACCTACCTCTTTCAGCAGTTTCAGAAGGCGATCACTGTAGTTGACGTTGAGGGTACCGCGCTTCTGCTCCAGTACCATAATCTTTCCCTTCGTCTCGAGTGCGATCGAATCCGTCGTGTCATCGATAGCCTGGATCGTCTCGCGGCACCTTAACGCAAAGAATACAGTTTAACCTGTGGCCTGGACTATTGCGAAAATAGTGGCCGGTTTCTATAACGTATGTGAACAGTATAATTTCTCTGCTACCATTGATGAGCAAAAAGAAAAAGGCAGGTTCAAGCAAATGGCAGATTACACCGTGTGCAACCATTTGTGGCATAATCCTTAACCGATTTCCTCCGATTTTCTGGGCATGAGTAATTTGCAGCTGAGTCTGGTCAATACTGTTTTTCTTTTTTTCTTTTTTATCACCATTTTTTATTTTTCTTGTGCTAGTATTCTGACCTATTTGATTGTTTGGAGGCGCACTCTTTGTAGTGTATAAATAAATAAATAAATAAATAAATAAAATCTGCGATTATAGCCGACGAAGTTCAAATATAGTCAGCAGCACTGCCTACAATACCATGCAAGACGTCAAAAAACGGTCAATATTTGTGCAACATCAATGGGAAAAGGAATGAACTAGCAATGGGATGAAAATATCGGGGGGGGGGGGCTGAGTCTTTCAAGACCATGTCGTTGTAAAACTTAAAGCACAAGGACACGCTGTCGAAACTTAAGCACCTAGGGCACGCCGTGGCCGTGTGCATGGCGCAATCCAAAAAAAAAAATTGGTCTTGAATGTCAAGCTGCAGTTGGGGTTCTAAATACATTTTTTCGTCCACGTGGTTCTTTAAGCATCGAGCTAACTACTGATCTAGAAGGAGCTGCCGTAGATAGAGTTTGATTTGTGGGTCGCAAAAATAATGGCTGATTTTTCCATTATGGATGTCATTACTAGTCTCGAGCCGATTTCCATGTGATCAGGAGAGGGCAAGGTGTCAGAAACGGTTATTCGTTTCGCCACAACCAGGTGAGAGCTGAGAGAAAAGTGAAACCACCGCCTTTTTGAGGCTATTTTTATCCAAAACAGGCTAGAACATCCCATTTTTGAATGCTTGGCGCAAAAGAAGGATGGCGAGGCTATCAGGTTACGGTTGCCGTTCATAAAAATTCAGGCGATCTACAAAATTCTAGAAAGCTATTAACAGTTTTAGAAAATAAAACAAAACATTGATGCATTAGATTCCAGGAAAATGCATAAAAACTGGCTTGAATAGAAAGGAATAAAGAGAAGCGGAAGGCTGCTCTTTTCCACTCTTTTTGCAATTTTTGTTCAGCCGTTTCTATAGAAGGCTTTTTTAAGAACTATTCCTGTTTAAGCAAGAAACGTTTCTTACTCACCACTGGTCATAGCTTTCCTGCTCGGCCTGCTTGAGCTTATCCATGAAAGACGTCATGCGGGTGTTCAACGTCGGATAGCCAGTGAGATCGTCCAGAAGAGCGGAGCACAGTGACTTCAGATTTTCTAGCTGAAGAAGGGCGATGGTTGGACTAGTTTCTTTCGGTGAAGAAGCGAATTTTTGAAAAGAAGTGCTACCTTGTTGCTCTGCTGCCGGATCCAGACCACCTTTGCGGCGATTTCTGTGAGAAAGCGACCTTGTTCGCTGTAGGTGCTCATACGGTTGTCGATCTCTCGTTCCTTGTCCACGAGTTTAGTGGACAGCTGGGTGAGCAGCGCTTCTCTACAAAGGGTAGATGAAAAGTTAGGTGAATAGATAAATAAATTCATTAATAGCTAAATAAATGAGGTAGAGCACGGTGTTAATCAATTCCTTTGTGGGCTGCGCCACGCATTTTACTAGGTCGTTTCATACGGAATGGCCGATTTTGAATAAGAGTATTGGCAGACATAACTTTTTTCAATTTTCTTAATCGAAATTAGTTCCATTACAGTTAATACACTTTTCTCAACACGACAATAGCTCAAACATTCCATCCTTGTAAAAATGAGAAATACGAGGATTAATGAAACCTAAGAAATCATTTGCGACATCGTCTTGGTTGCTGAATTTTTCATTCTTCACATGACGGTCTAATTGCTTAAGAATACAGGGTGTTCCGAAATAACATGATGAAGGTTTGGCGTTCTCCCAGGCGAACGTATTGATCTGGCGGCAATGGCGACATTTTTTTGTGCGGGTCTTTCTGTCCGAGTTACAACCTTTTAAGTTCTATTTTGTCTCAATTACGGTTTTCTCAAGATGTCAAACTATCACACTGCGATTTTGGAGCTTCATCGTCAAGGAAAGCACCAATGCAACATCGTTAACCGGCTCGGTCGAGTGTCTCCACAGAAACTCGTCGGTGTAAGGAGCATGGTCATGAAGGTGATCGTCCAGGACAAAGAAAAAATCTGCCACTGTCAATACGCCGTAGATCCGGAAAATCATCGAAAAGCGAAAAATCCCAAATCCGTGGGTCTCCTGAGAAAAATCGCCCATGGTGTCGGTGTCAGTCTCACATCGGTGCATGGAATAGCCAGAAAGAAACGCGTACTCAAGCTCTACAAGTTCCCTAAAGTCCAGCTGCTGATGGACAAGAATAAGCGCGAACGGCTCCATTGACACCGACAACTCAAACGGCGGGCCGCAGGTCGCGGGTGGGAGCGAACACTTCTCACGGACGAGAAGCAGTTCATTGTGGAGTAGGCTCACAACCGCTAAAACGGCAGTATCTGATCTGGAGGGGAGCCAGCCACCTCTGCAATCGCCAAAGATCGTCAAAATCCGTAGGCGCCCATGGTTTGGGGAGGAATCTACAGCAAATGAAAGACCCCTTGGGTTTTGTGGACGAATGAGTAAAGAACAAATAAAGATGTGTACCGATGGGACATTTTCGAGTATGTGGCACGTTTCTGGTCCCAGCGGCACTTCAGCAATGCGCAGTGGACGTTTCAGCAAGAGTCATCCCCTGCACACAGGGCGAAAAGCGCGCAAGCATGGTGCAGAGCAAATTTCCCTACTTCATCATGTCTGCGAAATGGCCACCGCACTCCTTGGATCTGAGTCCAACGGACTACATGGCGTAGTCCATTTTGAAGGCCAGGGCCTGTGCCAAGTGCCACCACAGCCTGGAGGCCCAGAAGGGATCTCTGCCTGGGCAGTGGGAACGGGTGCCTCCAGATGACCTGCAGCCCATGGCCGAAAACTTCACCAAGCGTTTTGACTTCTCTATTCGCGCCAAGGGGGACCACTTCGAATTCGCTCGAACATAATATTGCCTAGTGTCTATGTTGCTGTTATTTATGTATTGCTTTGTAAACTTGTCAGTTGTTTCATAGTTATAATTTAAAAACCTTCATCACTTGTTTTGGAACACCCTGCATGGTAGGGGACAGATCTGGTGAATATGCTGCATGTGGCAGAGTTTCGTACTCCAATTGATACAGTTTCTGGGCAACGATTTTTAAAACGTGCGGACGCGATCGATAGGATTGACTCTCCTTGATTTACCAAAGCCGGTCGTTTCAGATGAACTTCTGGTCCAATATTTTCTTGCCCAAAACGTACATTTGGTGAGAGAACTGAGGCTCTGCGCTTTCAGAAACTATATACAGTACCTGAAGCGGGAACATTCCTAGCTACGAAAAATTGACTACAAACTGAGGCAGCAAAATTTGTTATGCAACGACCTAATGCTTGCACTAGATATCGAAAGGGTAATTTCAATACGCTGGCCTGTATAATGATTGGCGGTAGCTAAACGACAGACAGGCCTGGTAACAATCCATCCATCGACCTTGTAAGGATAGAAGGATTGGCTGGCCTGGGCGGAACCTGACAAGAACCCCGATTCGTTGTGAACGCGAGAACCGGCGTCTGTTTCGGCTGCGCTATCGCGACCCAACTGCAAGCTGTGAAGCACATGTTCCCAGATCCCGTCTGAAACTCGTTGTTTGACCTGATGTCTGATTCAGAGGGTGCCCTAATCAAATAAAGGAATAAATTATAACAAAGATTTACTCAGCGTTGCTGATCCGTGTTAACGTCAGGGTCTGCTTTTAAATGAATAAGTGAATGAAAAAGTAATAAGCACCTTTCTGACTGCAGCTTCTCCTTGATCTTAGCTCGACAGAGGAAGTTCTTGTACTTCTCCAAGTCAGCAGTCAACTAAAGGAATCTAGAAGTTTTGGAAACTTAAATGCATGCTGCCTGAATACTAGGGGAGTCTGAAGGCAAGCGAAAAGTATTCAAAGCGAAGATTGCCGCTATCAATGAAATTCAATGCAGTTCCTTGTTTACAATTGTAGGACAGATCTCAAGATGAGCAAGATGCTTTTAAGAAGGTGCTATTCCTAGCTGATGATGGCAAAACACGGGCCATCTTAACATGCCAAACGAAAAAGCGTACAATATTGAACTCACATGGTTGTTCTCGAGTTTGTTGGGCTGCAGACGGCTTTTCAGCACCGGTAACGTTCGCTCGATTATGGGATCCAACGCCTTCTCGGTTACCTTAAAATATTTTTATAGCAATACTGATGAAATGGACAGTTTTGGTAGAGGAATTTGTAGCGAGCGAAAAAGGTCTTATCCTGGTAGTGTGAATTACTCTATGGCACAATATGGGACTAAAAAATTTGTAAGAAAAAATCAATGTAGAACTAATTATGCGGCTATGTGAGCGCTTTCTTATTTTTTCAAATCGATGCTTACTGTAGTTATGCACAAACGTTCGAATTGAATAGTCAAATTCGAATGAAATGAAATTTGTTCAAATTAGGATATTCGAATTTGAGTGTTTAAAAATCGCGTTTTTCGAATGAAGTCGAATTCGAATGTTCGAAAATTGTGACCAAACGAAACTATTCAAATATGGAAACATTTTGTAAGAGCATAACTGTGCCCCTAACCCTATAGTGACGAAAGAATTCCGCCATGACAAGTAGCTGTAGTTCTAATAAGCCTAAGCAGAAGTTAAGCGCCTGACTAATAAGCCTAGCAGAAGTCCAGTGCCTGAAGGGCGGTGCTCCTATTCCACGATTTCGCCTCTCCTAGCTCTTTTCCTAGGATTTTTAAATTAATAATTGCTTGACGGAACGAACATCTCCGAATGCTCCAGCTACGTGTATCTGAGTCGGTGGGCCGGCCACGTAATGCACTTCGCAGACACCCGCTGGACGGAAGCCGTTACCGACTGGATTCCGCGGGATGTCAAGAGAACACCAGGACGCCCACCAACGCGTTGGTCGGACTTCTCCGTGAAAGCCCTGAACGAACAATAGAACGCCCTTCATGCCCTCAAGGGAGGAGGATCCATTGGAGCACTCTGGCACGCAACAGGAAAGGAATGGAGAAGCTGCTGGCGCCCACTAAAGCAACTCGATGGTCAACGGGACGACTGGCGATACAGATGATTCCTTGTAGACACTTCATGATTTAATGCCAATGGCTCAACTGACTGAGGAAAACACGAAAGCTTTCACGAAACTCCCACAAACTGATAACTAAGGCGAGTCCTGCGAAAGGTTGACGTGGTCCTTCTGTTCTGCAACGGAGACTGTAGATCGACGATGATTCAATCGGCTGCCAAAGGAGCTCCAATCCAGTAAGAGGCCCTCATGAAGGGCCAAAAAAATTAATAATTAACCTCAATAATTAACCTCATGCTTACCAGCCTGCTTTACATTTTTGCCTTCACACCGGGAGCCGGATTCATCAAAGTTACTGCAGTAACTTTAACGGAGAACCGTAAACGAAAGTTCAGATAACGTGGCTTACCGCTCACCATATCGCTTGATAAGCTGCGTTATCTGAGCTATTTGCTTACAATTCTTCGTTAAAGTTACTGCAGTAACTTTGATGAATCCGGCCCCAGGTCATCATCATCTTCATTAGCGTTTGTCCCTCTTGGTAGCGAGGTCCGCTTTTCTGGTGTAGGCCAATTCCCGATCAAATGCTTGATCAGGGTGCACACCAGCCATCTTTAAATCCATGTGTAACGTATCTAGCCAACGTTGCTTCGGGTGTCCCCTGGGCCGCTTTCCAGGGAACTCAAAGTTCAGGCCAATCTTGCGGACGGTGTCGTCGTTAACGCCGTACCATCGAAGACGAACTTCGAGCAGCTTGTCGAATATCGGGACGACACCGAATCTCTGTCGTATGGTGTCGTTGCGAACGCGGTCCAAACGCGTAACTCCGGCCGTCCATCGTAGCATTTTCGTTTCCATTGCACTGAGGAACACCAGGACGCCCACCAACGCATTTGTTGGGCTTCCTTGAGCGAACGATATGATGCCCCTCGAGAATCCATTAGAGCACTCTGGCACGCAACATGGACGTATGGAGACATAACTGACGGGCACAGTCTAAGTTATAGAGGCCTGCGTTTTTTTTTTTTACTTCTGCCCTCATTTAAATTGTGTTGATGCTATTATAATGCATGTGTGTATATTGTTCTAACGGCTGAGCAATTAAAAATTGCAAAAGTTGACTTCCTTTCGAGAAGATTGGAAGAGCACCCTTCTACCTCTCCTTACTCCTTTCTATTCAAGCAACTTTTTATGTGTTTCACCAAATTCTGGTGCTTTTGTTTCGTTCTATTGTTCCAAAAACTGATAGTGGTTCTCTGGTGGCTAGCCGGAATTTTTATGAACAGCAACCGTAACTTGACAGTCTCTCGCTCTTTCTTTTGCGCCATGCACTCAAGCTGATCAAAAACTCATATTGTCCCTTGCTTCTCGACGTGAAGTGGTTGCGTGCATGGTTCATAGGGTAGTGCACTTTAGGTGCTAGAGGGGCTCTACAAAAGATCACGTTAACAGGCCCAAAAACAGATTCATATGAAAACTCATTTTCATATAGAGCAGGTAATGCATAGCTCAAGCTTATGAAAAACGAGCAAAACATTACTTAGATATGGTTTCTCGTGAGACAAATCGACAAGCAATACCGGTTACCGATTCGTTGTATATATTTTGTATTGCAAGCTGCCTTTGTTTTGGTTTTGTTGTATTACGTGGTGTTTTTAGTGTTTGCCTTCTGCAAATATAATAAATAAATAAATAAGATAAAATCATAAGATTAAAACTCACAAGCACTTTCGACTTCCACGTGTGCTCAGTGAAGGGGTTATAGGCAAGCACAGCAGTGTTCCGCATCGCTGTCTCGATCGTCTTCTCGACTTCGGCTTCGACTCCTCGCTCATTGAGTAGGAGCGCAATCTGAGGACCGAGCTGCTTCAGCGACAACACCTGAAACGTCTGTTTGAGCTGATCTTCAGAATACGGAAGGTTGCGGAAGAAACGTAAAGGCCTTATAACAGCGCTTAATGGAAGGAAAGTATAGTTATGATGGAGTTTACAAGAACGTTTCACTCTTTTTAGTTCTCTGATCATCCCGTTCAACGTGGTTTTATTAATTGTTACGCTCTCTTAATTCTACGGAAAACGAGAAAAATACACTATCGCTACTATTAGTATATTTCTGCCACACGAGGTTTTGAGGTGAACAAATTTATTAAGCAGGGCCTGACGTTTCGACGTTCCGTCGTCTTCAGAGGTCTAAACATGCTGTGAAGGTTAGATTTGCGCTCCACCCCATCAAGCGCCTCAACCACTCTAGCATTACTGAATTCTTCGTAAAAATCCAGAACGCTTCCAAAGCTTTTCGTGCTGAGATATCACTCTCAATGGCCAATATTGTACATTTCACCTCGTAGTCGTTCCCGTCATGCGCATCAATTCTGTGGTTGTGTGGTTCATTCGCCTCTACTGGTCACAGGGCGAACATATGCCCTCAACGGTGGACATTGGTGAGTTCGTCCTCTCATTTGGTCTCTTCGGGTGTTTTTAGAAGTAGGTCGAAAATGCTAGAGTGGTTGAGGCGTTTGGTGGGGTAGAGCGCAAATCTAACCTTCACACCATGTTTAGGCTTCTGAAGACGACGGAACGTCGAAACGTCAGGCCCTGCTGAATAAATCTGTCCACCTACAAACCTCGTGTGGCACAAATATACTAACAGTGACAACTTACAATGCCGAGGTTTCAAGACGAGAGAAGTTGGGAACTATCGCTACTATTCAGACTTTCAAGTACTGTCAGTAATATAATAAATATAATAATTACGGTTAATCGCCCATATGTCTGCACCTTATGAACCCCTAGCTACAGGATTTACAAATTCCTTTAACTTTCCTCAAAACATTTAATGCTCCAATTCTTAGGGCCGTTAATGAAGCAAGTTCAAACCTCCCCAAGCCGTTTCTTGAATCCTTGCAGATACTTCATGTCAACCGGATCGCCCTTCCAGGTGTCCTCTACCTGCCGCTTCCACGTCTGCCCGGTCATCAATTGGACTGAGAGGTCCCACTGAGCACAAGCAGAGATGCCTAAAAAAAGATATGATAAGATATTTCAAGCATCCGGTCAAGTTCTCTAATGTTGGAAGGCCTTTTGAAGGCGGCCACAGTGTTTCCTGCCGTAAATCAAGAGCCGCTATGGCGTTACTCAGCATTACAAGTAAATGCATTTTCAAACCAAACAGTTTCGTCTTTTCTGTAAGAAAATTCTGCGAAATTACTTTAGAGAAAGCCAAAACATTGTCAGAAAGTACGGCCTTTCGGTGAAAGGAGAAGCTGGGACCCAAACATACATGTCTTCCTTGCAGCTGGTTATTATATTAGGGGGGGGGGGGGGCAAAAGTCTCTATGCCGTGCCCATTAAGTCGTGACTGGAGTCCGGTTTCGTGCTTCTCGTAGTTGTATGTTCGTTTGCTACTTACTGAAGGCCACCTGAGAAGTGGCAACTTTCGCTCTTCCAGATGCATGCCAAAACCCCAGTCCGACGGGTCGACCTGTGTCGCGCAAATCTCGCCCAATTTCCAACCCCGAGCAGCCTGGACTCAATATGTAGTCACGCAAGATAGAAGTACGTCTTCTACCTCAATCCTGCCCAGCATCGAGTCTGGGTGAGGGCCTGTGACCTGTTACCGAACTTCGTTCGGCATGATGTTCACGGCGAGAAGCATCTTTGGAGCTTTTGGGTCTGCGCCCATCGATCGGTTTACCGGAAGCTGTTTTCCAAAAGCACGCCGATGGACTCCAAGACCATGGTGAACGAAATAAATAGAAGAGATGTACCGGCGACTCCTACGCATTCGGCCTCAGCGCTTCGAGGTGGTCCTCCTCTTCGACAACGTCGCACCCCATCGCGCAAAGGTGACCACGGATAAGCTTGCTCAGCTGGGCTACGTTCACATGCCTCATCCAACGTATTCGTCGGACATCTCTCCATGCGACTACCACTACTTCTTGAGCCTATAGGACTTCATGGTCGGAAGGGACCAAGGACCTAAGCAGACCTCGACAACCATAACGAGCAGTGGATCAGCACCAGGCATAAGCAGTTCTGAAGGATGGGATCATGAAGTTGGCTGATAGATAGCACCAAGGTCACTGACCTTAATGCCGAATACATTCTTCAGCACCGTAGGGTTGTAATTGAGTTATAAAGAGATAGAGAAATTTGTTGAATTTGTCTCATTACTTTTGGCCCACTCTAGTATACAAACCAACAAATTGTTGGTTCGGGATTCCCACCTAGGATATTCAAGCATATCATCCTTCGGTGGGTTGGATCCAGATGGTCTGGAAATGATAAAACAGTGATTTTTCCACAAGCCACACGCATTCAAATGCAACATCCCATAGAAGTAAAACGTGTGACGCATTCCAAAATTGATTCACCAACGCCATCCCTTGGCCCTTTAGCATTTACGACAAGAAATAAACGTGAGGATGTCATCAATCAAGGCTCCCACCACTATGCGTCAGTTGAAACTTATCTAGCAAGAGATGATGAAGAAGGAAGCTCAATCAGGAAAAATGAGATTTAAAGAAAGACTTTTCCATTAACGTACCTGCGTTGAGCTTTTCCACGGCCTCGGAGTCTTTCCATAGCTTCGTCTCGTCGATCTTAGCAGTGATTTGCTCACATAGATAGGATTCTGAAGCATAGATTTCAGTCAACTGAACCATTTACTTCTCAAATCGTCTCACCCATGCACTGAATAAGGCTGCGCATTCTGGTTTCCGGATATGGTGGCTGGCTGTTCCACAGCGCATCACAGGTGTCTTCGAACGCTTCGACAAGCCCAATCAGCTCGTCGATCTCACGATCCTAAAATTTCGACTTTGTTCCGTCACTACACTTGCATTTGGGCCGCTGCAGAGACTCACCTCAATGGTGTCGATGATAATCTGCAGCGGTTCGAAGGCCTCGTTGTACTGCTCCGCTGCAGTGCCGCTTCGCGACTTCCAGGCCCGTATCTCGTCCGGAAGGGACACGACTCCTGCTGAAAGGTGATTTTTTGAAAGAGAACGGCACTTGTCGTTATGTGGCCTACGTGAGAGGGGAGGCGCTGCAAACCAATCTGGCCGCTTCGAGCGACCACATCACCTAGAGAGGGCGTGGCATGAACCCACCCTTATTGGGCGGCGCGTTACCGCACATCCCACAGGCCACTTTAGCGACCAACACCAAAAACTATACTTAAACATGAAAGCGGCTGTATGTGATCCAGGTGCGAAACTTGTCGTGGATGGAGTCACTCTACCTTCTCCTTTGTCACCGCCTCCGTCGACCGTAGCCAGAAGATTCTCCTCGAGTTCGCTCACCAACGACAGCAGGTGCTTATTGGCTGTGGTCTGCAGGGAATCGGCAATATTCTTGCTGAACACCTGTAACATAAGAAGTTGTGGCAGGACACTGCAGTTGTACTTGAATAGCATGTTCAAATAGGTATCCGAATGATTTTTGTTCAATTTTGACTGTTTGATTTCGAGTGCTCGAAGAATCGCGTTCCTCGAATGTAGTCCAATTCGAGTATTTAAGCAAAACTTCCTTTTTCGAATGTACATATTTAAAGTCGAGTATTAAAAAATTGCATTTTTCGAATTCGAATGCTCGAAAATTTTGATCACTCGAAACCATTTAATTATCCAATAAAATTGTAAGAGCATAACTATACTGGACACCCAAGGAGGCTGCTGTGGAAGACATTCTTGAAATGGAGTAGGTGACCAATAGCAGGAAACCTCCAGAGCCATATAGCTTGACGTTCTATTCCAATCAAAATCGGTTAACTCTTCCGCTCCAAGCAGTTTAGAAAAATATTACAAAGGAAGTCTAAAAGGTGATAACCCTAAATGTTTCCTCCAAGATTTAAAGATGTCTAGCCGTCATGAAAATGGTGACCTCTTCTGTTGGAAGCTGAATCTGTTCTCTTTCCACTGACATTTTCTCTTGAAGAAAGTACGATTTCATCCATACGACAAAAGCTACACGCTAAAATCCTTTCCGGGTTACACATCCATATTGGAAAAGGGAAACCGGCATCCATTTTTACCGGTTTTCCTCTTTCAATATTCGAATGCTCTAAAGTTCTAGGCGAAGGTCAAAAATTAAAGGATTTTTTCTGCAATTTTTCGAGTAGACTGCCTTTTTTGACGGCCTAAAGTCTGTTAGGACCTAGAACCAGAAGTTTATAATAGATCGTCATATGATGAAGAATTTAGAAAAATAGGTGGGCCGGCCACGTAATGCCTTTCGCAGGAACCCACTGGACTGGAGCCGTTACCGACTAGAATCCGTAGGATGCCAAGGGAACACCAGGACGCTCACCAACACATTTGTCGGTTTTCCTTGTGAAGGCTCTGAACGAACGATATGGCGCCTTTCGGATCTGTCCTACTCGGATGGGCATCGCTAGGAAGAAAGAGTGAGCATTGTGGCCTGTATCTGCTAAGAAATTACAGAGATAGGTGCCTCCTTCTGTCAGTGCAGACCGTCTTCTTTGTAAATCAGTTTTCTTCCAGTCTTATTGCTGTGATCAAAGAGTTAGTGTGCACAGCTCCAGCGCTCACTGGGAGAAATCCCGCTTTGTGTCTGTTGAGCGAGCAGGATCCATTGGACCGCTCTGGCACGCGACATGGACGAATGACGACGTTGCTGACACCAGCACGAGCAACTCGAGTACGACAGGTGGGTGGTACAGGTGAAGGCTAATAACTCACGTTCTGCACGCTCTTCAGAAAAACCTCGTTCGACGCTCCGTTCATTGACATCACGTTCACCATCGCCTTGTAGTTCTCATTGGTAAGCGGTGTTGGCCGGCTCTTGTAGAAGACGACTCGCGGAAGAGTGCCCGACTTCATCGTGTTCGACAGATCGACGCCACGCTAAAGAGGCCTTTCTCATTGGTAGGCTTTTGGCTGAATATGAGCTGAATTTGTGGCAGATTCCTTTACCAAACATTTCATAGATTTTTAAGCTAAACTGCACACTTTTGAAACCAAATTGGACACTTTTCAGGGCAATCATCGAATACGAAATGGAATTGGTCATCTTTCAAATAAAAACGAACTTCTTTCAAATAACACCAGGCACTCTCTAAGGAAGTCAATACAGTTTTTCTGCCGAAGGAAAATTGGTTGACGTTCCTCGAAAATTTTCAATTCACATGCTCTACAATGGAACATATTGGTCGAAATTAGAAAGATGTTTTTCGATGTCAAATAATGATTCAAAATTTATTGAAAGTGTAGAAAAGCAGCAATTTTTATTGGTGCAAGAAGAAATTGCGCCATGCACTTGTCCGCGTTGTCGCGAGTACAAATTCTGCCTATACACACTTGAAGAACATGAACTGAATCATTTCCATGCAAACCTTCAGCTGAACTGGTTCTAAGCTGCGATGCTGTGTTCGATGAAATTTGAACCAGTGGCGTAATGGTGTAGAGCATTCCCGCCCGATCAGCAGTAGGTGCGGGTTCGATTCCCTCCTGGCACTAGAGGTTTGATCGCAACAAAAGATCTTTGTTACAGATTACAACCTCGATACCACCCACTTGAAGTTTAAACAAACTGACTTCAATCTGCCTACACACTTGTCAACGGTGAATCAAAATGATTTCGAAAACGGGCTTACCTTCGCTTCGCAGCTTCAACTAAGCGCCATCTTTGTTAATAATAAAATAAAAATTGGACGAGGCATGGCGCGATCCTTTTGCTCAACACATCAAAAAATTACAGTTGATAAATATCGCTTGCCATCTTCTTTTGTGGTACCACGCAAACCAAATTTTTGCTGTCAATGGAACAAAAATGGCGACGCAGATTTAATCGGCATGGCGAGATTTCTCCCTCTAATACACCTAATAACTGCTGCCTCCATATGTTTTAAAAACTAATACAAAAAATCATAAAAATTACAAAAAATAAAGTAAATTCAAATTTTCAAATTACAAATTTAGAAATGCAAATACAAATAAGCACAACGTTTTAAACAAATACACAACATGGAACAATTGATTATTATTTACAAAATAAAATTTGAATAAAACATCAAACAATGTGTCTATTAGAGCATCTGAATTAAAAAGTTTCTGAAAAAACTCCTACTAAACCATCCACGGAGAACATTTTTTAGCTCAAAGAGTCCCTATTTCAATCTGGGAAAGGCTCACTTGAAAAACATCTATTTCACTAAAACGTCGTCGATTTGGTTTAAATAGTGTCGATTTGAAACGCGTACAATGTGACGTACATGAAGCTCTCAGCATTAGATAAACTATTTGATAACGTCTAAATGTTAATGTCCATGTCAACAGTAGCTGATTGAGCCTATCCTCTAGTTTCTAGACCCGTTGTCGTCCTTATCTGGTCTCCGCTTACGAGCCATCACCGTAGGAAGATTGAAAGTTTGCCGAAGGACGAGGACTTCTAGCTTTTAACAACAATAGGAACCTACAAAACATACAACTATTAACACAATGTTGAATTTACCTGTTCGGTGAGGGCGATCGTAAGAAGGGTGGCATTTGTGTCGCAGAAGGTCTCGATCGGTTGCAGGTGGCGGAGTTTCTCTTCCACAATGTTCAGCCCGAGAATGTGACTTGCAACCCGTAGGAGGTACGTTCTTCTGACGTCCTTCTCCTCCTCTTTCGACATTCAACGCCTGAAATTCGAGCTGACAGGGGCAAGTTGGATAGGCTTGGAGATTAGGAAAGTGCAGCGTTCAGATGGCGGAGGCATGGGCTATAGACTCACCCTTCTAGGTCAGTAAGCCACGGAGAAATGAACAGATGAGGAACGTAATGAATCTCTCTGAGGTAAGCCATGAGTAGTCATATGTGATGCAGTGTGTAGAACAAGGCATTCAAAAGTGAAGGAACGTCAGGTAATCCTTCGTTATATGTCCAGTTGTAGGACCTTGTAGTGATCATAAAATGGACCAGCTTGAAGTTGATGTGAAGCTCTAATACGACCCTCAACTGAACCAGACAAGGGGCATGAAGGCAACAGGCAAAGTTGATCTTGATCATACCCTTTCTGGGATGCGCCGCGCATTCTACCTTTACGAAACATCACGGAGGCACTTTGAATGTGTATTTGGTCAAAACCAATTGAATTGTGAAACTTTTGCTTTCCATAAAGCTGTTAAAAAAGAGTTGCATCAATTCTTTGCTTCAAAGAATCAAGGCTTCTTCGAAAGCGGAATTTTCTCCCTGCCAAAAGATGGCAAGGTTCATCCTAAAACGGTCATTATATCAGCATGAATACCCAGGTGATGCAGTTGGCGATATATCCTTGTGGTCATTATATCCTTGTTTAATGCTTTTTATTATAATAAAAAATTCACCCTGAAAATATGAAAAGACGACATCAATTAGCGGACAACGCAATAGTCGTCTTGTAGTGATGACAAAATGAACCAGCCTTGAACTGGCAAGCTTTAACATTACATCTGACTGACTGAGCGACGATAAATATAACGGGCAAAGTTAGTTTTGATCAATCCCTTCCTGCGATGCGCCATGCATACAACCTTAACGAGTGGTGGAGACAGTTTGAACGCGTATTTGCCCTATGCAATTATTTGTGGGGCCATTAGACAGGTCAGTGTTTTTCCTTTCCATACAGGTCTTTTACCAAAAAGCGGGCTTGGTTGACACCAACGGGATCTGAACCTCGGAGCGATTAGGGGTGCCGGTGACGTTATGTATGTAGTTGATGCTTTACCTCCATCTCAATTCATATGCGCTTTTGCTATCAATCTAAGCAGTAAGTAAAAAGAATATTGATTAAAAGGATTGTTTTGTAAGTGGTAGCAGCCTTCTATGACTAGTCTCCACTTCTCAGCCAGTAGATAGCTCTACAAAGCAATCTTCCTAATCCTAAGTCTCCTACAGAGTGAGCAAAAGCGCACATAGATTAAGTGAAAGGTATGTCATTACATAAAGCTTATTTCTGGCGTATCGATGAATCCTCTAGGCGCTGGTCTATCCTATGTGAATATGAATCTTTAACCCTTCTTCGAAGTTGCGGCACGCGCTGGTGAGCTTTGAAACTAGAAAGTCTATCTATCAATTCATCGCGAGTTCTATCAATGCTTCCCCAAGGCTTAAATGACTCCAGCACAGCGTTGGTGAATTTCAGTGGCTTTTCGATAGCGTCTTTATGCCCGAATTTTTGTTGGACGCGAGTATGCCCTATGAGTTGGTCGAAAAATTATTTTTCGCTCATTTAATGAAAGTTATCTTTATTGACGTAGTTTTTCAGGGGCGTGCTAGAGCTGCCGGAAGAAATGCCAGCTCTAGCGTGTATTTCATTACAATTATAAAACAAGAAAACATGTACATATACATATACATGTACAGAGAAGTAAAGAAAGTTGTTGAGAGTTTATTTATTTATATTTTTCATTTTAATTTAATTCCTATGAAGTCAAGATTCTTAGTTTGACTGCTTTACTTTGACTTAAAGGATAAAAAAGGATAAAGGACGGCGTTACTCAATCCGTTCTGGGATGCGCCAGCGCATTCTACTTCTACGGGATGTCGTGGAAGCGACATGAATGCGTATTTAGCCACACAATGACTTGCGGTGGTCAGCCGATGAACAAGTCAGCGCTTTATCCTTCCCAGACGAGTCTGGTACCAATTCACCGACCCTGGAAGGATGGAAGGCTTAGTTGGCCTGGGCGGGAAATCCGAACCAGGAAATGGTATCGGGTGCACGCGACGGTCGCGCCTCCCCAGACTGCGCTGCACGCGCCCACTGCGCTACACGCGCCCTACTTTGACTTAAACCTACTAATCCTTCCTCCTTTCCTCCACGATCGATGAAATGGTGCAAACGTGTCTAGGACGTGTCCTCCAACTTGCCTATCACGACGTGAATGAACGGTAATAACATAGAAACGGCAGCTGCCAAGAAAAATCAAAATCAAAAAACGAGGAAGAAAGCAAAAACGAGAAACCTCTGCACTCATAGCAATGCATGTTCTACATCTAAATACACTAAAAATCTGTCTGGACTCCAAACGCACTTAGCTAGGGGTCGACGGACAACGTGAAGCGGGAAGATATCGCGCGCCGCACGGTGTCTCCATGGAGACGGCGACAACAGTTGTTCCAGTCGTTCTGCAGCAGGGACGCGGAGCAGCTTCAGAAGCTCCACCGCCGGCACTGCAGCTGCTGCTACTAGAATGCATAGGCTAAGCACAATTGGAAGTTCCAAGGTCGATATGGGGGTATTCGGTTACTTCCGTACCATAGAGCATTTGAAATATCCATCTTCTGCGCTCAGGAGAGGATTTAGAGTATCTGATAATGTGTGCTTTCCCAACTCGCAATGGGTTCAAATCATGTTTCAAGGATAAAATAAAAAGGATGAAGAACGCTGTTGCTTAATCTTTCCTGGGATGCTAAACGCATGCTACTTCTACGGCATGTCGTGGAGCTAATTTTGAATGCTTATTTAGCCTTACAGTGAATTGCGGTGGCCAGCCGATGAACAAGTCAACGCTCTATCCTTTCCAGATAAGTCCGGTACCAAACCACTGACCCTGGAGGGATGGAAGACTTGGTTGGTTTAGTCAGGAAAGCTGAAGCAAGCACCTGGTACCATGTTCACGCGACGCGACAGCCAGCACCTCCTTCGACTGCGTTACACGCACCCCCAATAAGCTTATTTCTTCTTGAAACCTTGGCATGATCAGTCCCTGTTTTTGTCAATAATGCGCCCAAACCATAATGACAAATTATGTTTAATTATTATGCAATAGGGCGCGTGTAGCGCAGTCGGAGGAGGCGCGACTGCCGCGTGCACCCGATACCATGTTCCTGGTTCGGATTTCCCGCCCGGGCCAACCAAGCCTTCCATCCCTCCGGGGTCGGTGAATTGGTACCAGACGTGTCTGGGAAGGATAAAGCGCTGACTTGTTCATCGGCTGGCCACCGCAAGTTATTGTATGGCCAAATACGCATTCATGTCGCCTCCAAGACATCCCGTAGAAGTAGAACGCGCTGGCGCATCCCAGAACGGATTGAGTAACGCCGTCCTTTATCCTTTATCCTTTTATTATGCGATAATGCGCAGTTCTTCCTATATGTATAACATTAAGGTCCAGTTGTTGTGACGGAAGACGATGTTAATCAAACACCGCTGGAGATGGCCACGTGTTATGTTAGGTTGTCCGGAAAGTTCTGGCTGTTTTAACAGGTCCACTTCAAACAATTCGAGAAAAGCTTCATGCGTACTTTTCACTCGCGGCACCTCGGAGTATGCAGCAAACCGTCGTGAATCGTAGAACTCTCCTGACCTGAAGTGCAGTAAAACTACATTTCCAGAGGTATTTTGCTAATTGTAATCAGATGTGATTCAAGATCTATTTATTTGTGTTATTTACAGCTCGAACTGAACAGACATGTCTTTTTTCAAGTAAGACGGCTTTCAGATCAAACTCTACGCGTTTCAAGAAAGTCAAGAAAACTGTAGATTCAAAAACTTTTCTTTAGCTTATGCATGGTATTTCAACAAAAAGTCTGCATCGTTCATGAAGATTAAGATATTCACTAAGATCTTAACTTCCGACCAATTTTTTTATTAGGTCGTTGGATTAAAAATGTCGTCTGCTTTCGATTTGTCATTTCTCTGTGCTATTGTTGTCATTTCTCTTGGATCATGCAACTTCATATGTTTAACAAGCGTTTCCGAAGGCAACTTTCGCCAAAATTTCGTACTGAATCCTTAACCCTTTTCAAGAATTCTTTAGAATAACGATGATCGAGCAAAAGTACCGAATGCGGATTTTCGCTGTCCGACTTCAAGCAAGAAAGCACTGCACAATCCCTTATCATCTTGCCTGAAGTGTAACGTGGCAACGAAGTTTCATCATCATGTGATGATGAAACTCATCATCAGAGCCTGAAGACGAAGAATATCAACGGCGTCCTGAAGTTGTGGATAGCCAGGAATGAAAGGAAGCTGTCAAGTCGGATCCAGCACAGACAACACGTGAGCTCGCACAGAGGTTCGGTTGTCAGCATTCTACCATTGCCGATCGTTTGCATGCAATCGGAAAGTCAAGTCGGTGTGGAAAATGGGTGCCACATCAACTCAGCGACACAAACAAGGCAGCACTAATCACCGTCGCTGGAATTCTCATTCGCGAAACCAAGAACAGCGGTT
This sequence comes from Heligmosomoides polygyrus bakeri, assembly GCA_947359475.1. Taxonomy (NCBI): domain Eukaryota; kingdom Metazoa; phylum Nematoda; class Chromadorea; order Rhabditida; family Heligmosomidae; genus Heligmosomoides; species Heligmosomoides polygyrus. The sequence goes on along the minus strand of OX375869.1, from coordinate 15,983,233 downwards.
TCTATGAATCCATCATGGCTTCAAATGGGAAATGGATACGACAATACCACACGAGAGTGGCAATGGTTGAGCTCCAGTGAGGACGAAGCCTGACATTCACAGAAAAAGTTATGCTCTGTGCTTGATGGATTTTGAGGCGCTGGATCCAGGCCAAGCAGTTAAAACAGACTTTTACAAAGAACAACTAAGCCGCATAGACCAAGCACTGCGTCAACAAGGAGTGAACACAGCAACTGTAAAATCCTTCCATGACAACGCTCGACCGCGCGCCGCAAATACCATGCAGCAAAACATTGGGGTGTTGGACTGGTAACTTCTGCCTCACGTGCCGTCTAGCCCAGACATTGCGTCATCAGACTACCATCTTTTCCGCTCGATGCAGAACGCCTTGGTGGAGAGAAAATTCGAGAAGCGTGACGAAGTCGAGATTTGGGTGTCCAACTTCTTGAGTCGCAGCCGCCGAAGTTCTTCAAGAAAGGCATCCATTCTTTGCGAGGACGTTGGTATATGTCATTGATAATAATGGAGATTACCACTTCTATTAAGGTATGATAGTTCTTTTCTTGTAGCGAAATTTCCTTTTAGCGAAAACGACATTCATAATCCGACAATATATAATATGTAGCTTCAGATAAGAAATAACAGCGAAAAAGTCGCTGTTAAAAATTAAAATTAAAAAGTCATTTTACCGCCGACCAAAGCGAGGAAAACAGCAACTGCGCGTGTAGTAATCAAACAAACATAACGAGTCATATTACGAGATCGCACCATGCGTACTGAATGAACACATGTTGTAATCTCTTCGGGTGACGCAGCGAAAAATCTCCGCTTTTCTACATTTTAAAATAGGTCCATGAACATTCTTATAGCAGACGGAGGAGAAATTTTTGGCCGCCGAAACATTATGATCATATTCCTTGGTCATCATTTGCACTCGCTTTAAAATGGGAAGGTTAACATATCTCTTGGCGAAACCTTTTTGAGGCATCCTCAGTTTGATCCCATAGACTAGACATTTTTATTTAGAAGATTGTCTAGTTTGATTTAAACTAAACCTACGTAGAGTGCGTAACGAACATTTGCTCTCCGAGAGTATGCAGCATCCTAACCAGATTAGGTAGGGAGAATAAATTGGCAAATAAACGACAATCACCAAAAATGGATATCAGAATCGTTAAAACCAGTTTTCCTTGAAATGCTACGCGCTCGTGTTTGTCGCACTTTGTATTAGGCTGGCCGAAAAACCTTGACACAAAAAATCTTTTTTTTATTAGACCATAGTTTTCTAAGTACAAACTAGGAATCAACAACATATTCACTGCAGAGCGATACAACCTTCCTCCACCTGCTTGGCAAATCGCTGATCCCTTTCGTCCAGAAATCAGCGGATTGCGACTTGAAGAAGTTGTCGACTGCCACTTTGAGGTCATCATACCTTCCAAATTTTTCCCGAATTCTTCAGCGGTATAAACAGATGGTATTCCGATGGTACAAAATCCGGCAAATACGGTGGATGGGCTGCCGAATGCCATCCAAGTTCGGCTATCTTCTCACAAGTTGTCATGCAACAGGTGGACGCTTGATCTTTTTCGCCCTTTTTTCTCGCATTGCGTCAGCCAATTTCTGAAGTTGATTAACTTTCTTAACCGTCTTGCCAGCAGCCAGCAGCTCATGGGAGAGTGGCTCTTTCGCATTCCACCAAACGCAAAGTGAATATTTACGTTGGTGTTGGTTGGGCTTCATCCGAAACGATGCCATTCGGCAGATGTTCGGTGTCGCGCCGATAGCCGACAAGATGCGCGAAGCTCGCTTACGATGGTATGGCCACGTTCTGCGTGGAAAGAAAGGCAGCGTCCGCAAGATAGGCCTTAACTTCGAGGTAACTGGAAAGCGGCCTAGAGGGCGTCCGAAGCAGTGCTGGTCCGAAACGTTACCTATGGACTTGAAAGTAGCTGGCGTCCACCCTGATGAAGCGCAGGATCGAGAAAGGTGGCGTCATGACACCAGAATAGCGGACCCCGCTACGAAGCGGGACAGACGCTGAAGAAGAAGAAGAAGAAGAAGAAGAAGAAGAAGAAGAAGAAGAAGTTGGTCGGGCTTCTGCTGGACTGGTGATTCTGCGTCCATTGGCAACCGGGCAGCATAACGTGCGCTGTTATTGTAGACTATCCAGCTCTCATCTCCAGCTACTAGATCCTCACGAAATTCCTTTCGATGCGGCTGCGCTAGGAGTGAATGGCATATGTTCATTCGCTCTTGCTTATGTGCCTCAGTCAGCCTATGAGGGATCCATCTTGTCAAAGCTTCTCGATAGTCGAGCACGTGGAGATGCAGCTCGACGGTGGAATGAATGCAGCCGAGGGTTGTTACCAGTTCTCGGGTAGTTGCTTCTGGATTGGAGCTGCATTCTGTCATCACCAATAGCTGAAGGTCGTCCACTGCGCTCTCCGCCTTCAAGGTTCATATCTTCTGAATCAAAGCGAGTGAACCACCGGTACACTACGTGTGGCTTACAGTCCCTTCTCCAAATGTATCGGTGATATTAGAGCCCGTTGTGCTAGCGTTGGAGCCTCGGCACCATTCGTAGAAGATGGCCACTCGAAGATGTTATTGGCTGCTCATGTTCCACAAGTTACCAAAATGACGCCCGTGGGCCCTCGTATGCTCATACGGCGAAAGTTTTCTCTAGGAAACTACCTCCAAGGTGGGCGGGAATGGGAAGACCCTCAACAGTAGGAACACGATGTGCCTTGCTGTTGTAGGTCTCGGCCGGAAACGGAGGAGCCCAGCTTTCTAGAGAACTTATATTCCAATGATGTACTGCATTTGTTTCTCCACTTGAACTGGTTTGATTCCGAACGGCAGCGTTGGAAATGTTAGAGAAATGGAAAAATTAGTTAAGCATAGAAATAGGTCCGACTCTCGATTCAAGGAGCCTGTGCACAGCACGGTGCCCGCAGCGTTGTAACGCTTCTGAATAGCTGAACGAGATTGCAGGAGTTAACTCTTTCTCTGGTCACTGTTCTCCAAATGATTCCTTGATAGCGCGACGAAATGTTCCACCATATCGCTTGATAAGTCGCGATACCAGGGATTTCGGCTGTATTTTCTCTGTTAAATTGCTCTAAGTCATTGATGAATCCGGCCTCAGCTTTAATCCTTCCCCTCGAGCAATCGGTGTTACACTACTTGATTCGTTCACTGGTTCAAACTCAAATAGCCTATCACTCTTTAAAAAACGACCGGAAAACGAGTTCTTCTCGTTTTCTTCTTTTTCTGTACAAACCCTTTGCAAGAAGTGAAGTGTGGCTGTGTTTAATCGGTACTGAAAGTAGCAAAAAGTCTAAATTAACACTTTATTTAAAAATACTACAAATAACATTTCAAACACTCTTAACCGATTACGCTTACTGGAACGCAAAGCGGTGTGCTACACGCGGTGCCCGCTGGGCACATTGCACAGGGTTGATCTGTTTGGTAAACCTTGGAATTTACGATATTTCCGCTGAAAAAAAATTATGAACATCAACGTACATCGGCTGGGTTAGTGGACACTTACCCTGGGCGGTAATAACAAACAACGAAGTAGCTTCCATCACTGCATCTCTCCACGCCACAACCTAATGTTGTCGTTGTCGCCCATGCCATCTGTTGTGCAAGAAAAGCAATAGTTTGCCCTGGTTTTCATTCGCTAATTATTTAGAAGACCATCACATACCATAGTAAACGTTCTGATAGGGGCGTCCACATGATTTGCTTTGAAAGTGACAGCCATTCCTATACTGACTTGCTCCGATTTTATGACCCTCCACCAGGACTTCACCGCCTTAACGAAGTACAGAGTGATTGTGAGGAATCCGAATTGAGGAATATTCTAACGACTTCTAACGACGAACCTCGCCCATCGCATCAACCCTGTACGTAGCCGCACTGCCGAGGATCGTTACAATGTTCTCCGTCACATTCGGCGTTGAGGTCAGATTCGAATAAGCACGCGAGCAAGTCTTCGCATGCGCATAGGCCATGCGCTCTAGTTCGCAGTCGTACGTCTGAAAGCACGCAGTTATCCCTCGTCTTCTTCACCGCCCAAAATGCCTATCGAACAGACCAGCTGAACCATATTTGCGGCTGTAGGCAGCAAATTTCCGTTGAATTTAGCCACCGCTCCCCTTGCAAGTTGCGATCTAAATTGGACCTCTCGAGACATGTTTTTGAACGGTAGACATTGCTGTCAAAAGCCAGCACATCCGATTACTCAGCAGTAGTATTAGGTTGTCCGGAACGTTCTCAGTGTTTTGGGTGCTTCACTTCGAACTACCATAGCTTTCTCATACCTTATCAGATGTAGTCAAAGTAAGCACCGTTCGAATCGAACCGACACTTTTGCAAACGGGCCTCGATAGCCATTAGACCTCATCGGCGGCTGCCGTAGCAATGTGCCGAATCATGCTACAGTATCCCGGAAACCTGCAGATCATCCGTCATCGGAGCGCGTTTCTGCACAGGCTGACGCGTTGCGACGTGTCTGCTGCCGCGTGGTCTCGCAGCACCCCTTAGCCACTGCTTTGGAGAGAGCAATTCATATACGTATGAAATTCGTATTCAGCAGGTATATGTCGAAATTGCATTGCGAAAGGGAGTGGAACAATGGCTGATAAAACCAAATCGGAATAGATTTTGAGTTCCATCCAAGCTGCTCGTGTGGAAACTGATTCCGTCGCTCAGGGGGAGTCCGCAGCTGGATTCTGCGCTCTTCGAGCGCAGAATCAGGCTAGGGAAGGGACTCCAGGGTGGGTGCGATCCAAGCTGCTCGTGTGGAAACTGCCTTCGTCGCTCAGGGGGAGTCCGCAGCTGGATTCTGCGCTCGTCGAGAGCAGAATCAGGCTAGGGAAGGGACTCCAGGGTGGGTGCGACCCAAGCTGCTCGTGTGGAAACTGCCTTCGTCGCTCAGGGGGAGTCCGCAGCTGGATTCTGCGCTCGTCGAGAGCAGAATCAGGCTAGGGAAGGGACTCCAGGGTGGGTGCGATCCAAGCTGCTCGTGTGGAAACTGCCTTCGAGTTCTGGCAAGTCCTCGGACCCGCAACGCAGGAGGCATCGGATCTCACCTTTGCGCCGGAACACTGGTTGCGAGTACTATTGGCAATGTTGTTGGCGTGATATTCTTTTCAAAAAAAGTCGAAAAGGTAAGCCAAGACTATCCCATCGCATCAACGTTTCTACTAAGAGAGGTCGCCTAACCGACATTCTTCGAAATCCTCTAGCTCAGGAGTACTCCGTTGCCTGGACTCTAGCGCAACGGTGAGGAGATGCAGCGAGGTATGAGAGCGAGATCTCTAATCAAGAGGGCGCCGACGGCGCGACGAAACCGCCGAAACATGAGTCATGATTGACCCGTGCCCTGAAACCTGCATTAACCCGCTCCGATGACGGCTTGGATGATCTGCAGGTTTGCTAGATACTGTAGCAGGATATGGCACATTGCCAAGGCAGCCGCCGATGAGGTCTAAGTAAGACCACGGGCCTCCGGTCGAGTCATCCCATCAGCGAAAAAAATTTGGCGGTCGAGATTTAACAAAATCAACGCAGGCTGTTTTGGCTTGGTTCTGATTGGTGAAGGTTTTACCCGTGAGAAAGTACTGAAAGTGTTTGAAAAGGTGGTAGTCGGTTGGTGAGAGGTCTGGAGAATATGGCGGGTGAGACAGAACTTCAACCCTCAATTCCGTTCAATTTTCGAATAGTGATCTGTGAAAAGCGTGGGCGGGCGTTATCGCGCAGAAGAATCGGGCCTCTTGTGGTGACCAATGCTGGCTGAAGCGGACGCGATTTTCGGTGCATTTCGTCGACTTCCTTACAGTAGGACTCTGCTGTGGTTGTTTGGCCTGGCGCCAGAAAGTTGTGATGGATCACAACAGCCGCCGTCCACCACACAGTGACATCACCTTTTGTGTGGAGGTCCGCCTTTGGAAAGTGCCTAGGGGTTCGTCGGCGTCCAACCACCGTCCGGAACGTGTCCTGTTATCATACAGAATCCACTTTTCAGTGATGATTCGATCCAAAGACGGGTCAGTTTTGTCGTTTCAAAGCATCCGGAGCAGCAGTTTTACTGACGTCTAGCTTTTCCGTGATCCCGCTAGGTGTTTAGGATGGTTCAGCTTCCACCAGTTTCTTCAACTCGTCGTCAGGGCTGCTCTAGGTCGACCGCTACGGGCGTCGTCTTTGACGCTGAAGTCCGGTCCGAAATTTACTAAACCACTGGTGGACAGTGCTTTCTCCCGCACTATTACGCCCACACACTTGATTGACCTGTCGGGTGCATTGTCTCAATTTGAACTTGAAATAAAATAAGTTAAAATAAAATATCGTTCGGAATTGCTCTCCGACATACTTCAATAGGCCCTTCAAGAACAGAAATACCAGGCTGTCCAATAATTCTTGTCCGAGAATTTCACCATTTTTAATTTTTTCAACTTTGTTGAAAAACAAGTCTAATCAACAATATAATCACCACAGTTATCCACAACAGTGGCTCATCGATTGGGCAGGTCGCCGATGCCCTTCGCCCAGAACTTCGGAGGCTGCGACTCGAAGAAGTCCGCGATGTCGGATTTGAGGTTGTCGTCGTTGGTGAATTTTCTTCCGGTCAAATGGTGCTCGAGCGGGCGGAACAAGTGGTAGTCGGAGGGGGTCCGGGGAATACGGCGGATGGACAACCGTCTCCCAGCCGAGCGTCGCCAATTTCTGCTGGGTCTCCTTCGCCACGTGCGGGCGCGCGTTGTCGTGCAGCAGGTGGACCGAGGCCCGTCGGGGACGCTTTTCTCGGATGGCGGCGGCTAGTTTCTCGAGCTGATCGGTGTAGATGGAGGCGGTGACCGTCCTGCCTTGCGGGAGCAGCTCGAAGTACAGCATGCCCTTGGCGTCCCACCAGCAGCAGAACATGACCTTCAGCGGGTGTTCCCTGTCCTCGAGGCTCGTGTCGCCGCTCTCGAAACGATTGAACCAGCGCCTGACTGCGCGTTGGGACACTGCATCCTCCTTGCACGCTCTGCAGATGTTTAATAGTAACACAAAACGCTGAGAACTTTTCGAACAACCTAATACATAGTTACAAAAACTGAAGAGGAAAAAACTAGACACGTTCAAAATCCAAGCTGGACACCTCTGGAAACTAACTAATCTACTTAGGAACGACATTTAACGTTTCGCGTTGCTTTAAAAGACTAAGGTAATTTTCCGCAAAAAGTTAGAAGTTTTCTTTTAATTTTGTGCAAAAATGATAGTTAATTAATATAGTATACGATGTTTGGAGAAACTGTGTGCAAAATTGTGAGGATATCAGGATCTATCCTATTCGGAAACGTCGCCGCTAGAAAAGCGAAACGATATGTTTGCCATACTAGGTCATTATCCGCCTTTAATACAAAATGGTGACAATAAAGTAATAAAAAATCATTATCAAAAAATCATCAATCATGTTTATCGTGACTTGCAATACATTGCTGGAGGATTGACAACAAGGTTTTAAGACTATTTTCTAAAAAATTTTCATTCCTTGTTGTATAGCCAATCATAGAGTGGTGTGTTTCTTGTTTACAGAGTTTATTGTTTATTGTTGGCCCAATTGAGTAAATATAGTTTGTAAGGTGACTTGTTATGTCTACTAGCAGATATTTGAGCACCACTAGCCGAAGTTGTGAGCGCTCACAACCCAGCACAAAAGGTCTAGCAGCACAATAGCAGCAAGTGCAGCAGCGGGCACCACTGGTGCTGTTGTGCTGCAAAGCGTGCACCAATGAATCTTGTCCATGAGAGGTCGTCTAGATGTAATCTGCCATGCGAAGAATGAATATCACGGTCGTTTTTTGCGGAGATGGTTATAAGCCCGTTATTACCGAATCGCCCAAGGCCCTGGTGGCCCTTGGCCAAGTAGCGCGCACAGGTAAGAGACACAGAATCTGTGTCTCCTTATGAGTTCCTTATCCTCTTGACTACTCTTATGATTTCCTGTGGCGGAGATAATTCAGAGGCCAAGTCGGACTCTTCCTCACGTTCTGGGACATGATCGCGGACTTCTTTCCTTGTTAATCTTGTCGTAGATGCTGCTGTGGATTTATATTGATGATGTTGTCTTATTTCAAAGAGTGATGAAGCAAAATCAATGGTGTTGTCGGAGCTACTGCGAGATGCCACTGGAAACTTTCAACCAGTCAGGACGAGCTGATCGCAGACTTCACTTGTACCCTTGGATTGTAAAATTGGCGACGGGACTGCATTTTCACGAAGGCGTGTGCATCGGATAGGATACGCGGTCTCTGCGTCTCATAGAAGCACTGCTTCGTAGAACCAAGGGCTAAAGGGTAAAGTACGGCGTTATTCAATCCCTTTTGGGATGCGCCACGCATTCTACTCCTACGGGATGTCGTGGAGGCAAGTTGAATGCGTATTTGGCCACACGATGACTTGCGGTGGCCAGCCGATGAACAAGTCAGCGCTTTATCCTTCCCAGGCAAGTTTGGTGCCAATTCACCGACCCCGGAGCGATGGAAGGCTTGGTTAGTCTGGGCGGGAAATCCGAACCAGGAGCCTGGTATCGGGTGCAGGCGACAGCCGGCGCCTCCTCCGACTGCGCTTCACGCGCCCTCGACCGTGGGCTATTCGAACTTAATGTAAATGGCTTGCTTTTTTCGATGCTTTGAGAATTCCATGAAAGAATGCTTTCTCATTAGGGTTTCCCCGCGATGACGAAATATCCAGTACGAGCGCTGTTGTCATTGGATTCGGAAGATCGAACACGCGCTTCGTGGTGTTACAGCAAGAAAGGCGCCGCGAAAACAACACAAAACCTGGAACACTCATCAGCGTCGACGATGTAACCGGTGCAGGTTTTTACAATGTACATTTTTGTGAAATATAATTCTATTTTCCACGGATCTCCCTCGATAGAGAGCCTTCGGGCTCTCTTGTTAAGAGGGATCTCGGGCCGCTTGTCGCAGGGCCACGTGGCGCGTCCCCGGGTGGTGGATAGGGGAATCAAACGCGAACCAAATGCGACCGTGTACTGCCCAGAGACGCAGGTGGGATGCAGGGGATGGACTCCTTGCTCCTGCTGTGTCGGGTCGATGCGTTCCTTGTGCGTGGGAGCGGCATGTTCGTGCACTGTGTGCGTGGATGTGTCCGTGACTGTGCGGATTGTAACTGTGTCGGCTCGGCCAAAAGCTTGCACTCGGTAGACTGGGAGTACATGTAAGGCGATTCGAGGCCGCCTTAAGTCTCGCCCCGTCCCTTCGGGCAGTCTGGCTGGCTGCCCGGAGTACCCCGCCCGCACGACAGAGCCTGACTAGCTACCCGTGTTGTATTCCAGTCAAACACAGCAGCACTAAAGGGCCTCATTCCCCTGACCCCGAAAGAGCCCCCATTTCTGCAGCGATGGGAAGGACGAGTACGGAGAGGCTGCTAAAATCTCAGGGCCTAACCAGGCTGCGCAAACTGAGAAGGACTAGGATGACGATCTGTACTTACAACGCCCGCACGCTTGCGTCGGAAGCATCCGTCGAGGACCTGATGATGCAAGCCAGGAAGATCAAGTACGACGTCATCGGACTGACCGAGACGAGAAGACACCACCCCCTACACGCCGCCTACGACTCCGGAGAAGAACTGTTCCTCGGAACATGCGACAGCAGGGGAGTAGGCGGCGTTGGTGTCCTCGTCAGCACGCACTTGGCCATGAACATCGATTCGTACGAGTCTCTGACAAGCCGAATCGGACGTTTGCGACTGAAGCGATGTGGTTCCGTGCCAGCTTTGACTGTGTTCGTCGCGTATGCCCCAACATCCGACTACGACGACGAAGACGTCGAGGCCTTCTACGTGGAGCTGGAGAAGTTCTATAAGGAAGATCACACCTTCTACAAGGTGATCGTCGGCGACTTCAACGCCAAGATCGGACCGCGAAGGTCGCCGGAAGAACTTCACATCGGAACCCACGGTTTGGAGTGGAGCGAGCAAGGTGAAAGGCTGTCTGAGTTTATCATGTCGACCAAGACCATCCATGGAAACTCGCAGTTCCAAAAGCCTCCCTCCCTACGATGGACCTGGGAATCCCCCGGTGGCCAGTTCCATAACGAGATCGACCACATCATCTTCAATCGCAAGTATTGCCTGACCGATGTCTCCGTTGTCCCCAAGTTCTACACGGGATCGGACCACCGCCTCCTTCGCGCGAGGTTCCGCTTTTCGCGTCAAGGATAGAAGGCCGCGAAGTTCAAGAAGAGGAGTCCCAGAACGACCACCAAGTGGGATCTCTACACCTCTCTTGTCGGCCTTTGGGAAGATGCCGTCATGGACAACGTCGACGAGGAATACGATTGCTTCGTGCACCATCTCCACGATAGTGCTAAGGGAGCCGAGAGCTTGAAGACCACCAAGAGACGCCTGTCTTCGGAAACTCTCGAGCTGATACGCCAGCGTGGAGCAGCACGAGCGTCAGGCAACTATCAACTGACGTCCGAGCTTGCAAAGCTATGCAGAGCGGCGATAAAGGAAGATCTGAAGGAGAGAAGGGCGGAAGTGTCGGCTGAAGCAGCAGAGGCAGGACTGAGCATCCGCAATGCCCGCCGGAACTTCGCCAACTTCAAGACCAAGATGACCGCTCTCTGACGTCCTGACGGAACCGTCACCTCTTCCAGGAGGACCATGGAGAAAGTCATCCACGACTTCTACTCCGATCTCTTCGATAGCCACGTCCACCTGCCCCTACGCCATCTTCCGCAGGATGGATACGTCATCCCCTCTGTTCTCCCTTCCGAGATCCGACACGCCATCTCGTCGGTGAAAACGACAAGAAACGTACAGCATCCGGTCCTGACAGGATCAGAGCTGAACACCTGAAGAACCTCCCGCCAGCGCTCATCAACACCTTGGCGCGGCTCTTCACACGCTACCTGTCCGAATGCAAGGTTCCATCTCAGTGGAAGACCAGCAGGACCGTCTTGCTGTACAAGAAGGGAGACGTGCACGACATTGGCAACTATCGCCCGATCTGCCTGCTGTCCGTAGTCTACATGCTGTTCACTCGAGTCATCCTGAATAGGATTAGTAGAACGCTGGACGAAGGACAGCCATGCGAACAAGCAGGATTTCGGAGAGGATTCAGCACGATCGACCACATACACACCATTACGAAGCTCATCGAAGTGTCGCGAGAGTACAAGCTGCCGCTGTGCCTTACGTTCATTGACCTGAAGAAGGCATTCGACTCCGTCGAGACTGAAGCGGTCATGGAAGCCCTGCTCACCCAGGGCGTTCCTACTCAGTACATCAGAGTCCTTCGAGAGCTGTACAGTGGATTCACGACCAAGATCTCACCATTCTACAACGACGTCGTCATTGACGTGAAGAGAGGGGTTCGACAAGGGGATACCATATCCCCGAAACTCTTCAGCGCCACCCTCGAAAACGTCATGCGCGAACTAGAATGGGATGACATGGGAGTGAAGGTCGACGGCCGGCAACTACATCATCTTCGCTTCGCTGACGGCATCGTGCTCATAACACCGAGCATCAGCCAGGCGGAGCGAATGCTGGCCGACTTCGATCGTGTATGTGGGAACGTTGGACTGCAGCTGAATCTTACGAAGACGATGTTCATAAGGAACGGATGGGTTTCTGATGCCCCATTCTCGCTCAACGGAACGAACATCTCCGAATGCTCCAGCTATGTGTATCTGGGTCGCGAAGTCAACATGGCCAACGACCTAGCACCAGAGCTGAGCAGGAGGAAACGAGCGGCTTGGGGAGCTTTCAAGAGCGTCGAAGAAGTCGTGAAGAAAACGAAGAACGTCCGACTCCGTGCCCACCTATTCGACTCTACCGTTCTTCCTGCCCTAACATACGCCTCAGAGACCTGGGCCATACGAAAGCAGGATGAACACGCGATCAGCGTCGCGCAGCGTGGAATCGAGAGGACGATGCTCGGAGTGACACGACTCACGCAAGTGAGAGAAGGCCTCCGGAGTTCCGAGCTTCGCCGACGTTCGAAGATCAGAGACGCTGTCGCATGGGCCAAGTCGTCGAAAATTAGGTGGGCCGGCCACGTAATGCAATTCGCAGACACCCGCTGGACGAGAGCCGTCACAGACTGGATTCCGCGGGATGTCAAAAGAACACCAGGACGCCCACCAACGCGTTGGTCGGACTTCTTCGTGAAAGCCCTGAACGACCGATATGACGCTCTTCGTGTCCCTCGAGCAAGGAGGATCCATTGGACCACTCTGGCACGCGACAGGGACGAATGGAGACGCTGCTGGCGCCCGCTCGAGCAAGTCGATGATCAACGGGACGACAGGTGATACAGGTGAATTCTATTTGGTTCAGCATCGGACGGAACCCTGGTGAGTGAAATATCCCAAGGGGAATACAATTGTTTCCATCTATATCCTAAATGAAATGCAATTGTACTCCATTTAGAATGTGGACCAATCACAAAATAGATTAAGGATATGTAGACCTAGCTTCTCATGATCACACAAATTTGACAACATTATCGATTAAGACGTTTTGATGGATGGTTTTTCAAATGAAGCAGGATGTTTCTCAAACCTATTTGGAGGTTTGCATTCCAGCTCCGTGCCGTCGGGGTGGAATGCGCCTTTGTGACTGGTGGGTGCATTGCGGGATTATGGATGCTCTTTAGAAGTGACCACGATGTTAATGACAAGCTCGTGTTTCTAAATGTTTAACGAAAGCAGAAGAAAAAATAATGCCCGGAAGAGTCCTCCCTGGCAGCCGGCAGTCAGTGATTTAGGCCTATGTTATACTTCCGCGAAAGCATCCGCGGACGGGCGGGTGGCGATGTCCGTTCCTCCACGTGGTGCCACTGGAAACTGTTCGCTCTGCGAGCTAAGCCGATCACGGACATTCGATTGCAGGCGACAGGCCCTTGTGACAGGCCGGCCTACGAAGACCCATGTCACATCACATGGTTGATGACGCTTAAGAGATTTCGAGATAGTGCTACGGCGTCCGCGGGAGCCGGCGCGCACTCGCAAAGCCCGGCGAGTGTGGAAAGTATGCGAGGGTCCCTGATGCGAGGACGGCATCGGGGGGCAACTGAGCTAGTCCGAAAGTCCCGTAACGTAAGCAGGACCCGCGTGGCAACGCTGAATGTGGGTACGTTGACGGGCCGCTCGTGCGAGTTGGTTGAAGCACTAGAGCGTAGAAGAGTTGATTTCTGTGCGGTGCAGGAGACGAGGTGGTCTTGCCGCAAGTCAAGGGACATAGGACGAGGCTTCAAGGCCGTTCTATGTGGAAGTCCCAGGACCACCAGTAGTGTCGGAATAATCGTCTCCGAACGATTTCGTGACTCGATTGTAAGCGTCGAGCGCTTTGACGATCGATTGATGAAGATCGTTGTCGCCGCGAAGGAGCGACTCTATCACTTCTTCTCTGCGTATGCTCCGCAGACTGGCTGCTCGGATCAAGCCAAGGAAAAGTTTTGGAGCCTGCTTGATGAGAAGACAGCAGAGGTACCGTCGAAAGATGTCATCGTAGTCGCTGGTGACCTCAACGGGCACGTCGGCGCGACGAAAGACGGGTACGGCTGTCATGGTGGGTTCGGATACGGGTCGCGTAACGCAGATGGTGAGCGTATCCTTGAACATGCGGAATCGCACAACCTCACCATAGTGAACACCGTTTTCCGAAAACGCGATTCCCACCTCATCTCGTTCTATAGTGGGAACACCAGGACTCAGATAGACTTTGTCCTTGTGAAGGATCGAGACCGAAGTCTTGTCACAGACGCGAAGGTCGTGCCGTATGAGACGGTCGCCCCACAGCATCGACCGCTGATCTGTACTTTAAAGATCGCCCCTCCGAGGCTGAAGCAGGTCGAGCGATGCGGTGCACCAAGAATCAAGTGGTGACGAATGAAAGAGAAGGAAGGTTACCGACAGTGACAACTGTCGACGAAACTTGGGAGAAGGCCACCGACGCGATTCGTCGCGCTGCACGGTCGGAGCTCGGCATCACGAAGCCTGGACGACGGAAGGTCGACAAGCAGGCCTGGCTGTGGACAGATGACGTGAACACCAAAGTTCGAGAGAAGAAGACGCTATATCACGTGTTTCTCGGCAAAAAAACTGCCGATAACTGGCGGAAGTACCAAGAAGCGAAGAAAGCTGCAAAGAAGGCCGTGGCTGTTGCAAAAGCCACTCATTATGGAGATGTCAACGAGAAGCTCGAGTCGCGCGATGGTGAGCGGTATCTGTACCGACTCGCAAAGAATCGCCATCGCCAGACCGAGGACATCGAGAAGTTCTTCGGCATCAATGATGAGAACGGCCATCTTCTTATGCACCGCAAGAAGGCGTTGAAGCGATGGCGCGATTACTTTGAGGAAATCTCTACGGTAGAATTTCCTCATCCAGCCATCCCTTCAACGGCTCCAACCCACGGCCCCGTTCAGAAGATCACCGTGGAGGAGACTGAAGCGGCTTTGAAGAAGATAAGGCCAGGCAAAGCGACTGGGCCCGATGACGTGGCAGCTGATTTGTGGAAGTCCAAGTACTGGTACCCTGCTGAGTGGTTGGCGAAGTTCTTTAATCAGGTTGTGGCGGAGAAGAAAGTGCCTGAGTGTTGGCGCCAAAGTACGACGATTCCGATTTGGAAGAAGAAGGGCAGTCCTGCAGACTGCTCCAATTACCGTCCGATTCGCTTGCTTTCGCACAGCATGAAGATCTTTGAGCGAATTATCGACGGACGAATTCGTGACATCGTCCAGCTGTCCAGCAATCAGTGCGGCTTCGTGGCTTGCTGTGGCACCATTGATGCCATTCACGCCGCCCGCCTCCTGATAGAGAAGCATCGCGAGAAACAGAAGTCGGTGCATATCGCCTTCCTCGACTTAGAGAAGGCCTTTGACCGCGTACCGCGTGAAGTGATATGGTACGCCTTGCGACATCATGGAGTTCCCGAAGAGCTCATAGAGTGGGTGCGAATTCTCTACTCTTGTCCAAAGAGTCGAGTTCAAGCTGCAGCTGGAACCTCGATGGAGTTTCCCATATCTGTCGGGGTACATCAGGGTTCTGCGCTTTCCCCACTCCTCTTTGTTGTCGTCATGGATGCCATCACACGAGATCTTCAGAACCCCGTCCCTTGGACGTTGCTTTATGCTGATGACGTAATGCTCGCTTGCGAAGATAAAGATGAACTGGAGCGAGAGGTGCAAGCTTGGTGTGATCGCTTGGAGCGGTTTGGACTCAAATTGAACGTGAAGAAGACCGAATATCTAACGACGGACGTTACTGAATCCAGCTCCATCAAGGTTTACGGCATCGAGCTTCCACGCACTTCGGTCTTTAAGTACCTGGGATCAGCAGTCACGTCTGACGGCAATCTGATGACTGAATTGAATTCACGCGTGAGTGCAGCTTGGTCCAAGTGGCGCTCGTTGACTGGGGTGCTCTGCGATAGGAAGATACCGGAGCGCTTGAAGTCGAAGATATACAGAGCAGTCGTCCGGCCAGTAGCGATGTACGGCGCTGAGTGTTGGCCTGCGACAAAGGAAGTTGAAACGCGCCTCAGCGTCATGGAGACGAAGATGCTGCGTTGGACGGCTGGAGTCACGCGCATGGACCGCATCCGAAACGATGCTATTCGGCAGAAGTTCGGTGTCGCGCCGATAGCCGACAAGATGCGCGAAGCTCGCTTGCGATGGTACGGCCACGTTCTGCGTGGAAAGGAAGACAGCGTCCGCAAGATAGGCCTTAACTTCGAGGTAATAGGAAAGCGGCCTAGAGGGCGCCCGAAGCAGCGCTGGTTAGATACGTTACATGCGGACTTGAAGATTACTGGTGTTTACCCTGATCTAGCGCTGGATCGGGAAAGGTGGCGTCATAACACCAGAATAGCGGACCCCGCTACGATGGGGGACAAACGCTGAAGAAGAAGAAGAAGAAGAAGAAGAAGAAGATCCGCGGACGGGCGGGAATCGCGCCGGGATCCCTGAGCTGGCAAATCGCCGCGCCCCGCCACGCCCGCCGTCCGCGGTTGCCGCCGACAAACGACGAGAGGGCCGCCTCGGGTCGACGACGACCTCCGCGTTGCACCTTGCGTCCTCGGACGTCTCGTGGATGCTCCCGCAGGAGTATAACATAGGCCTTAAGACCCAGCATACTTTTGCGGCGAGCGGCGGACGGCGAAAACGATGAGTCATTCCGCTCCGCGGCGGCCGCGGACGCCGCTGATCGGCAGGACTCATCGAAAGGCCAGAGCGCAGAGAGTCTGCCCGCGCCGCTGGAGCGGCGACGACAATAATGACCGTTATCGCCGCTGCCGCTCCGGCGGCGTCGCCTCCGCCACGCGACGCCCGCCGCTCGCGGAAGAGCTCGCGGCCGCGCGCTCGCCACCGATCGCGAGCGCAATGTCCTTGCCCTATCGTTAAAGGCCCTCCCAGACTTCTGCGGCGTTGCCGCTGCCCTATCCTTCATCACACCAATGGTGGAAATTAGGACTTAGCGTCCAAGGAATCGGGGTTCAGTGGTTTTTAGGAAGACGAGCACGAGATAGTCCTGGCAGAGAACGTCTTTATCTGAAGACAGTAGCAAGAGTCCCGGGCCCACCCTTGACTCGGGGCGGGCCGGCAAAGGTCGCATCGTGGGCGACGACGATATCGTTGGCGACGACGATATTCCGCCGGCCAAACGAAATACATTTTACACATTCAATTAATCATGACATGACATGCGAAATTCGACAACGATGACCATGGTCGACGGTGCCCATATGAAGTTGATCGGTTGCCCATATTTGTTGAAGTTGTTGAGCGACGACGACGTTGCCCATCTGAAGTCGACTGCCCATGAAGTCGACGTCGATCGGTTGCCCATGAGGTCGAGTTCGAGCGTCGTCGTCGTTGCCCATATTGAGTGAAGTCGAGTAGTAGTCGAACGTTGAACTGCAGCTGTCGATGAGGGGGGGGGGGGGGTTGAAGTAGCTGGAGTTGCAACTCCGCTAATTGCGGGGGCGCTTCATGGGGTTCCCATTAAAGGCCCGACGCTGGGTGCAAAGCAGAGAGTTGTGGTCGAGACCACAACCCCCGCACTTCACACCACAGTCGTCTTGGTGACTGGGCTTCAGACACCTTAGACATAAGAGGAGCCACGATGCCTGCGCCGTCCTGGAGACGGAATCAGGGAATCGCGTGCACCCCCAGTAAAATGCGCGTCCCGATTCTCTTCGACAGAGCAAAAGGCGCAGGCGGATGTCGGGGCGCTGCGCTCAAGCACAGTTTTGAGCGCCGCTGCATTGGCCCTCATCAGCTCCTCCATATCCTCGAAGCGGGAGATTTATTTATTTATTTATTTATTTATAGTACGTGGATATTCACGCAGACAGAACCAGTTATCCGAAAAGACAATAAAAGATAAACACAACGAGAAGAACAAAACATGCATGCATGATAGATGATTAGAAATACACCACCCTAATGAATCATCCTTTGATGTACCTGTCAATGAGCTTTTTCAGTTGTGAAATGGAACTCGGTAGACCATATTTTTTAGAAAATTTTAGAAACTCAGAACCAGCTCTTTGGGTAAAAAAGGAAGCTCGCAGTCGTGACCTTGCCTTAGGAAAATGAATTTTTGTCCTACAACCACGCGTGTTTGAAGAAGATGTTGTGTAAAATTTGTCGGGACGTAAGCTTACTCTTTCAGTGATCATTTTGTAAATCATGAGCAAATCATTTCTCTTCCTGCGAAGTAGCAAACTAGAAAGATTGAAAATTTTGTTCCGAACATTTGAAGGTGGAATGGACGTGTAGTCATAACCGTAAAGTCGTACCCAAAGCTTTCGAGTGAAATTATTCTGCACCGCTTCTAGCCTGGCTTGGCTGCGCTTAGTAGGTGGATTGAACACAGTGGTCCCGTATTCGAGTATGGGGCGGACATAAGAAATGTAAGCCAATCTGAGGTGACTAACTGTGTTTGTGGACAAGCCTCTAAATAAACTGTGAATGACTCTATCTGCCTTACTCGCTATTACTTCGCAATGTTCATCAAAGGTAAGTCTAGCGTTTAAAATGAAGCCTAGGTCACGATGTTTAGCGGTTTTGTTTATCTGATTTCCATGGAGGTAATAAGCGTAGTCGTCTTCTACGCTTCCGAGGTGAAGAAACTTCGTTTTGGTACTAGAGAGGGGGAGCTTCCAGGTAACAGACCAATCAGCAACTGCAGTAATAGCTGACTGGAGTGCCACACGGTCGTCAGTTTTTTGAATACTCTTGTAGACTTTGATATCGTCAGCAAACATTTGGCAAGGGATATTAAACGGTCTTATCGAGCTTGGCAAATCAGACGTGTATATAATGAACAAGATGGGAGATAAAACCCCACCTTGAGGTACTCCGCTTGTGACTGGATAGGCAGAGGAAAACGACTGATTGACCTTGACTTGGAAAGACCTACCGGTGATGAAGTTGCTAATCCATTTTACTATCCTAGGATGCAAATTTATATTTTTAAGCTTGAAGATAAGCTCCTTAAAAGGTACTCTATCGAATGCTTTGGAGAAATCGAAGAAAATGACATCAACGTCAAGGTTTTGATCAAGTGCTTTTGTCCATTCTTCCAGAGAAACAAGCATCGAAGTCTCAGTTGATCTTCCTGTTCTAAAGCCATGCTGACTATCAGGTATAATGCCGTTGTTTTCTATATGCCTCACTATTGATAGTTTTAAAATTTTTTCAAAAACTCTAGCAAAAATCGACGTTATGCTAATAGGGCGATAGTTCGAGACGTCAGAATAAGGAGGCTTTTTTGGAATGGGTGTAACATAAGCATGCTTCCAACGTGAAGGAACTTCACCATACATGTAGCTGAAGTTAAAGATGTTTACTAGTGGAGCAACAATCGCAACGGCAACCTTACGTATGAAATAAGGAGGGATTTCATCGGGTGTAGTTGAATAAGACAAAGGCAGATTGCATAGGTGTTTGTAAACGTCTACATCATAAAACCATACTGTGCTGTCTTCGATAGGAGAAACAAACATTTCAGTATCATGAATAACATCCCTGCCCAAATTCATGCTATCATTCAAGAATGATTTGTGAAAGTGCTTAGCCAACATAGTCGCACGTTGCTGATCAGTAACAGCTGAGTTTCCTTCTCCATCCTTTAGAACAGGAATATGAGTTGGAGTGCTTTTTAGCCTAGAATTTAACAACCTGTAAAACGAGCATTTTTTAGGATTTTGGAGCAATTTTCTTTCAACGTAGTTGTTGTATTTTCTCAAGCGATTATCGAACTTGTTTTTCAGTAACTCAAAATTATTCACATTTTGAGGAGTTGGGTCAGATTTCAAGGTCTCCCATGCTTTCTCCTTAGATTGGTATAGATTTGACAAATGTGGAGGGAGATTATTATAGCTTACTCGTTGTTTCACAATAGGAACATATTGGTCTATGCACCAGTGGAGGGTTGAAAGGAAGAACTCATACTTTTCATCAACACTGCTAAATCTTTCTAGAAGAAATCGCCATCTAATAGAACATAAATATTCACAAATTTGATCGTAATTGGCTATGTTGAAGGCCCTGCGTATAGGTGATAGTTGTAGATGATATAGGCGAGTAGCGTTGCCGAGTCGCACTGGTCGAGGTTGGATAGAGCAGTCTTCATCTCGCTGGTGAATGCCATCATGATGAGTACCGATACAAACCCCCATGCCTTATATGCGCTTTTTCGGCCTGCAGTGCATATCATTCCACCGAATGATTGTCGATTTTGTTCCTCAAGGATATATGAGAGTGGGTGGGAGATTGCGCTGAGGCCCGATTGATAGCATATGAGCCTTTTTTTGTGTTGCGATGCACTCGATTGATATGCAGAGCACGCAGTAACCCTTAAGCATCTCTCCTTGATTATTTTCACTGGTTAAGGGATACCTGTTGCTTTTCTGTATTCTTTGTGCGCTCCACAACACATGATGAGCGCGTGATGAAACCCGCGCGATGTACGAAACGCCCGCTGGTGCAGTCTGCCAGCAGGCGAGGACGAATCCGCTAGTACCAGCGCGATGTACGGAACGCCCGCGGGTGCAGTCTGCCGCGTAGCAGCGAGAAACACCCGCCCACGATTTGCTTAGTGCGCGGGCACGTTTGTGCCGCCCGAGAGTGTGTGCGCGGGCGGCAGATTTTTGGCACCTAGTAGGGGAATTCCCCGAACGGGAAGAAAAGTGCCACCCGGCTCCCAGTGGAAGCCGGGTGGCCCGCCTCCTCCGCGCGACTTGGGAGGAGGCGGGGGTGTCAAATATAAACTGACACCGGTGTCGACCGGAATGGCCACAGAACCCCCGGAACGGGGCGGGGACGGGCTCCGAACTTGGAGCCCGTCCTCACGGGTTTCGCCCTGTACTGGCGAGCACTCGCCTTGCGCCATCCGGCGACAGGGCAAGGGAGAGGCTTTGCCGCCTATGTCGTCCACGGGGACGGATCAGGGCTGCGGTGGGCATGACCATGGCTTCGGTGGCCATATTTACACGCGTATGGTTCGAATTCACTGTAGTTGGATACGTAGGAGGGTGGTTAGTATAAGGATGATATATGTGTTCCAATATATGTGTATATCATGATGTGGTGGCCGTGCATTCACTTTGAAATGGTTTCTTTCTTCTGATTGCATCCTACTTTGAGTACAAACGTCCATATAAGTTTGAGTATTGCTACCACGAGGTTGCTCACAAGAGATAGTACGCTTAGGAGAACCAAAGGTCCTGCTAGATAGGTTAGACCTGATAGCACCACGATGGAAATCACCGCTGCAAGGGTCAGTCTCCAATGGTCTTTGATAACGTGTATTAGAGGGTCGATATTTGGTAAACTTATATCGGAAAACCACTGGTGGTGTATCGGCACACTATGTGACCTTGATTCAAAGACGGACATGTTCGACACTATTACGTGGTAGAATAAAGTACCGTTCAAGAGGAACTTCGTTGGATTCTCCGAACAGTGCGCGTTGCACTTTTCATGCACAGATGGCTGATCAAAATGGAGGGCTATTGTGTTCTCCTCATTAGAGGGACCGCATTTGAGCAGGAATTCCTGTGTGTCGCATGTAACTGTGACAGTGGAGTTGGATTGAGCATTGCATACAACTGTGAGGCGCGCTCCAAGCGTGCAATCATAGCATCCATTTAGTTCGGAGATCGTGAGTTCGCACTTCTGCCTAGTAATTAGTTCAACTGAGTCTACTAGAAGCTTCGATTCTACACGTAATACGAACTCCTCTTGGTCAGAGATTGCAGAAATATCGTTATCGGAAAATGTTATCGTTTCATAAGGCGTCGATAGAGGGAGTTTGGTTTCATTGTGATCGAGCACGCGGATAGAGTCCGCTGGACATTGGCATGTGCGAACCGAAGTTCCGCAATTGCACCGCATCCGATTGGAACATGTGTCGAATCGAGTTAAGGCTTGTATGGGATTATCACAAGCGATAGGAAGTTGGAAATTGCGTGGCAATAGGTATGAAGAATTGGCCGAAATTGCGAACCGTGTGGTTTCTAGTGAAGCTGCTGGTCGTTGAATTGAGAAGACCGTTATGTTGAAATTTGCCATTTCTTCCGTTACATACGGACGAAAGGTTTCTGTGAAAGCTATAGTCTTTTCAGCAATAGTTATTTCAATGGCAAGCTTGATGGACGGAGTCCAATGCGGACATTGAATCACCTCAAAGATTCTATTCGAAAGAGGTTTGTGTGTGATTCTGTAGAACCAACATGCAGGTTTAGGTAAGAAACAGCCGCAGAAGGCGCCACCGCAACTGTTTAGACAGCCGGAATAACCGGGATATATCCTGGTGTAGTTAAGCTCGGAAACGACCTCGTTTGGACCAAGTTTTTCACATTTGTCTGCGATGCATGAACCAAGATTTGCATTTTGGTTGGTCTGCTGAATAACTCGGTCACCTTTGAACATTTAAATTGAATGCTTTGCTTTCGAAACTTTGCCATTCCAACGGTTTGGTTGTCATGCATTATTTCTATGCATAGTTCCGATTGTAATCGATTGAATAACAGCTCTCGGCTGTACTCGAGGTGGCAATGGTTGTTATGATTACAGACGACCTCTGCAGAATGGCGCATGAATCCATGCTGGCATGCGGTTGCAGGCGATATTAAGCAAAGTGCTAGCGAAATGAGTAGAGCACCTGGAAGAGGTAGAAGCTCAAAACTTGGTACTGTGCTCGTGTGAGGTAACACATCGATCTGCTTACTTCGCTCTGTGCGTTGGGTAGATGAGTTCGCTTTCTTTCCTAGTTTGGAAATGAGCCATGCCATTCCTAGCAGTACTATGATAACTAGGTAAAAAATTATTGCGACGCTGGCGATTGCGCCTGCGGGCCAACAATGCGGGTTGCCCAGTAGACTTTTAGACAGTAGGTTTTGATGATCGCAAAACTTAGCACGCTCACATAGCTGAAGGTGCTCTACAGTAGTTTCGTTGCTAATCGTTCTTAGGTGAACTCTGGCGCAGTCTTCTGTGGGAGAGATCGGAAGCATGTACTCCAATGGACGTGAAGTGTTGCGCATTGCCTGGCACTCTTGGTCAATGCACAATTCGCACCAGCCATATATTGGTGGTAGGTATACCAGGCCCTTAGAGCATGAAATGAATGATTTGGTTGCAGCAGAAGGTGATATCAATGCTGCGAGAGTAAGGATCAGCAAGGACGACGTTAGCGAGTAGGAAGTATGTCGATGCTCTACATTTGTCTCCATATTTCGAAAAAGGTCATAGGCTCGTGTCTTTGACTCACGAGGTATTGACTGGCGATTCGCAGCACGTGTGGGCTCCAGAAGGGATTCGCGTGCTACATCATCAACACTGTTGATCGTCCTAGTTTCTTTGATCAGATCGCAGGAATCATCGATAGTACTGCGAATTTCTAATGGATATATTTTGTTTAATGGCCTGTGGATGACGTTTTTGTTCGGCATCAAGATTTTGGCAGATCTTATCAGTCCATCGGATGATGTTATGACCTCGGTAATCTTACCGTAGGGCCAACTTCCTCTAGGCAAGAGATCTTGTTCTATCAGTACGACCTCGCCCAATTCGGGGTAGTCCCTCTTTAGGTGGCGAGGTTGCCGAAGCTGTTGTTTTTGCATTTCTCTTAAGGACACGAGGTATTCTGACCTCCAAGTATCCCAGAATTTGTTTGCAATTTTCTCGGAGGAGCTAATCGCTTCCATAGCTTGTTTCCTCGATTGGACGAACTCTGGATCATAATCGTGGTCCTCATCGTTTCTGGCGAGTTCTCCTTCGGGGAGGGAAAATGCAATACTTCTTTGTAAGAAGTCGATTGGACGAAGGGGAATTTCCGCGACGTCGTCAATGTTGAGCTTTGTTAATGGCCTTGTGTTGAGAATAGCTTCGATCCTTGTCAGGACTGTACACATCTCGGTAAACTCTAGTCTTTTTCGTCCGATAGATTTATTCAAGGCTTTCTTCACTAGTCCAACTAGTCTTTCCCAGACGCCTCCCATCTAGGGTGAAGCTGGAGGATTGAAGACCCATTTTATTCGTTCCGTTGCACAGTATGTCATTAGCGAGTGGCCTGTGGACTCGTTTTTCTCAAACATTGTAGCTATTATCTGCTCACCGTGTTTGAAGTTTGAGCCACAATCGCTCCTAATTATTTTAGGGACACCTCTCCTAGAGATGAATCTCGTGAAGCTGTTCAAAAATGCTCCTGTGGATAGATTTTCAACTAGCTCCAGGTGGACAGCTCGTGTTGTAAGACACGTGTAAAGGCAAACGTACATTTTGCCGTTAGTTTTTGATGTGAATGGCCCCATGAAGTCACAGCCCGTGTCCTGGAAAGGTCGAGATGCGATGACTCTATCTTTGGGTAGGCTCGGCATTGCTGGAGCGCCTAGTGGCAAGCCGTGGAATTTTCTGCAGGTCGGACAGTTTTTGAGAAACTTTTTGAACGCCTGTGAAGGACGAGGTATCCAGAACCTTTGACGTGCGATAGAGAGCGTATGCTCCTTACCGCAATGGGCATTCTTAAGGTGAATTTGCTGAACAATGAGTCTAACAAGCTCTGACTTAGATGGTATGTAAATCGGGCACTTAGTGTCGTGTGGGATTTTTGCGTGTTGAAGGCGCGACTCGTGTCTAATTATGCCATCCACGTCCATAATGAGTCGTTTGTCAGGAAATCGTCTTTGTAGTGAGTCTAATGTCACGTCGCTTTGTTCCTGAACAAGGACAATTCGTTCGGAAGCAGAAATGTCGTCAGGTGTTATTTCGTTGACGTTATCATATTTTGGTATAGCTGACAGCCTGATGACAGTGGCTCGGTTTTTGTTAGTTAAGGCTGCCCATTTATGTAGCAGTTTGCCAACCAAGGCTGTCGTTCTTAACGCCTTGTCCAAGCAAGAGAACCTTGTCAAGTCTATGACTGACGTCAGGCTACTGGTGACCTGTGGGTGGATGTATACCAACGCAGGTGCTACAATGTCAACTTCTGTAGATATTTCCTTGACATATTCTATCGATTTTATTGGCCAGGTACTTTGGTTGTCTTCTAGCCATCTGGGACCATGTACCCAGTCGTGTTTTTATGGATTCTGTGGTTAGTCCTCTTGTTCCTGCGTCTGCGGGGTTGTGAGACGTGGCAACATGGAAGAAAGAAACAGAAATTCCTTTGGATGTTATGGTGTTCGTGATTTTGTTGATGCGGTCACGCATGTTGCTGGCAAATATGGGTAACTTCTTCATGGTCTTTAGCCACCATAGTGCTATTTCGCTGTCAGTTACGATGGAGATTGTTTCTATTGTGGTGAGCATGTTTGTTGTTATAGACTCACTAAGACGGGAGGCCATAAGAAGCCCAATGTGCTCAAGCCGAGGAATGGTCTGATGGCATTTTTTTGGAGTGAGTCGTGTTTTACCACTGATTAGGCTCGAGACAGATCCTGTCACTATATCCTGTCCATAAGCACACGTTGCAATAGCAGCTTTGCTGGCGTCGGCGAAAACCCATAGGCGCATTTTGCCACCTGTAGATATGGATCGCTCTACCGTAACCGAGGCATTATGTACATCCCTGCATAAACGATTCCACTTTTCGCATGTTTCTGCACTAAGATTGCTTTTCCAGTCAATGCCTGTGTCAAATACTTCTCTCATCATCGATTTTAAATGAACAAGAAGAGGGCCCACTGCACCGAGAGGGTCGTAGACTGAATTTATTTGACTTACGATGTCTTTTTTCGTTAGTTTTGTCACTGGTGGAAATTTCGTACCGATAATGAATCGATCGGTCTCCGTCTGATAATCGACACCTAGCAGCTTCAGACGATTCGATTCCAATCTGTCTTCCACTGGGATTAGGTTGTTCAGTTCAGCGCAGTTGGAAATGTACTCCCTTAAGTTCATGCCTATTTCGGCAAATAATTTTTTTGATTCCCTGTATTTGCGTAGAGCTTCAGGGATGCTGTCTGTTCGCAGAAGAATGTTATCGACGTACAGATTACTGCATATTTCGCTAGCTAATTCTGTATCTTTGCTCTTCAAAAATGAAGAGAGTGCCATATTTAAGATGCTGGGTGAGGCAGTCACTCCGAAAGGAAGTCGTTTGAATCTATACTGAATGAGGTTGTCCCTTGTAGGAGCAGCGTCCATGTTTCTCAGCCAAAGAAATCGACACAGGTCTTTGTGGCTGTCCAGCAAGCGGATTTGAGTGAACGCGGCTTCTATGTCGCACATCAGTATGATTTTTCCACTGCGGGACGACAGTAAAATATCGTGTATTTTGTTTACAAACGCTTCTCCTTTGTGAGTTGCGTCATTCAGAGACAGTTTTCCTCGTCGCTTTGATGAAGCATCGAATACTATGCGGAGGGGAACCTTTTTTGATGATTTCCACACACCTGAGTGGGGCATATAATATGTTCCAACTGAGTTATCTTCGGCTGCGGTAAAGGTTTCTATCATTCCTTCCCGCTGGTAATTTTGTGGTATATCACAGTACCACTTACGCTGTAGAGGGTTCTGTCGGAGCAAATTTTGTAGCGACTCCAGCCGACGTATCGCAATTGAGTAGTTATCCTCCAATTCAGAGATATTATCTTTCAAAGGAAATGGTGCTGTTATATAGCCATTTTTAACTAATAGCTTCTTGGAATATTGCTCCAAGTATTTTGTGGCCTTGTCATCTGGTTGGGATTCTTCGTTAGAAATTCCCAAGCCCTCCAGCTCGAACATTTTCTGGAGAATTTCTCTCTCCGTAGGTTCGAAAACTGCTGTCATGCCGTAAGAGACTTGATTGTGAATTTCTGATGATAACACTCCTTTACCGTATATTGTCGGTCCAAAAACGGTTTTCGATATATGTAAACCTGTAGGGGTTCTCATCCCACAAGTTGGGCTAGTAACTAAATCGTGGAAGTAGTCTAGGCCAACTAGAACATGCGGTATTTGATGTTCTCCGCGCAATTTGGAATTGGCGAGGCATAGATTATTTGCTTTCAAGAATTCTATATCTGATTGAGCTAGTTTCACACTTGGAAAGCCGTTGGTAATAACGGGTTTTGTTTGAAATTTGAGCTCTAGTTGTTCGCCAAAGGCTGTTCCTACTTTGACATTCACGATATGGCTTTCAAACCTTTCGATGTGTCCTCCAATTCCAGACATTGTACATATTTCAGTAGTTTCTCGTGGAAGGCCTAGATCCGCAGCTAGGGATTCTTCTATAACGGTTTTTTGAGCGCCGGAATCGAAGAAGAATAGAGCTTTATCATACTGCTCTTTTCGATTGTTCCATATGTTGCCCTCGGCCGTCATTAGGATCAGTTGCGAGGTGATAATTCCATTCGCAGTCGAGGTCGGTTGCTCAACCTCGGCGAATGTTTGGGTATTATTGTTGGGAAACCTGACATTTTGGTTGCGCCGTTCACTATTACGATTGTACTGCGGTCTAGTCTGGTTTTGAGATCCCTGATTGTTTCTTTGTGGAGGGTTCCAAGCTCTAGTTTCCAAGTTTTGAGATCCCTGATTGTTTCTTTGTGGAGGATTGCAAGCTCTATTTTGATATCTTGGCTGCTCTGAGTTACCTTTGGTACATAGAGACATGTGGTGTTTTTGTCCACACTGAATGCAGTCCGGCTGTTGGCAGTCGAAGCTGTTATGGTTTGATGAGAAGCATTTCCAGCATACATTTTGTTCTTTGACAATTTTGCGCCGTATTGTTTTATCGCTGATTGTTCTGCATGCCGCTGACGCGTGGTTATCTCTTTGGCAAAACAAACACGCTTCCTTATTATTATGAGGCCGAGTAGTGATATGCCTTTCTTTTGATGGCGTAACTCTGTTGTTTACTCTGTGACCGAGTCTGCTTTCGACATAGGTCTTAGCCGCAATCTCCTTTTTGAGGTGACCCATTAGGTCCTCGATCGTTTGATTGCGTTCGGTTTGGCAGATTACCAACACTGGCTTGATAACATCCTGTGGGAACTTGGCTAGAATGGTTTCCGACCAGATAGGATCACAAGTGTTTCGAACGTCGTAACCGGCGGAAACCATCTGGTTTATTAGCGCCTGGATTTGCTCGATTGACGATGAGCAGCTGTCGGCAAAATTGGATGCTGCTTTCATGTTCACAAGCTTCTGAACTATCTGGGAGCGATTCACTGAGTAGTCGCTGTAGGTTTGCAGCAGGGTTTTTATCATCCAGCTGTAATTTTCAGGCAGAGGCTGAATTCCTTGAATGGCGTTCTTTGCTCTACCTTTTAAGCTTTCTCTCAAGAGAATTATTTTCTCAACAACGTCTAGCCTCTCGTTTTTATGTACTAGTGTCTCGAAGATTGCCCAATATTCAGCAAATTCTTCTGCTTTTCCATAAAATTTGGGCAGCGATGCTTGCGGAGGATTTATGGAGCGAAGCATTCTTTGTGCAGTGTGGCTCGGTTCCGCAAGAGACGAAAGATGCGCCTCTGCTTCAGGATTGTCGGTCCTGACCTGGCTTTGTTCATGGACAACCTGTAGGTCAGGATTGTTCGTTGTCTCGTTAGTGCTATTTTTCTGTGAAATGTAGCCTAATTTAATGCCCATTCCTTCTCGGGCACTTCTTGACTCGTCGTACCTAGCTGTCAATTTAAAGATCAACTCGCTTGCGTCAGCAATCGCTACTTGTATCTGCGATTCCTGCTCTATTTGTTCGATCTCTGCCATAAGATCTTTTTTCTCGGATTTGTTCTTACAATTCCTATACTCGTCTCTGATCTCGTTGCACAATTTTTGAAGGTTTTCTCTGCCTTCTCTGACTTGCTTTAATGCGCTCAGCAAAAGTGCTATTCTCGAACGAGATTTTTCATAATTTTCTTCATCAGCCGTTGGGTATTCCACGACTGACAAGTAACCCTTATAGAGTGCTACTAGCTCATTAAGCGTTTTTGAGCACAGCATAATGGGTGCTTTGTGGAAGTAAAGCGCCATTTTTTGCGACTTTTACTTTTTTTCTCAAATTTAAGAGAAATTACTCCAAGTACTTTGTACGGGAGATTCTATTCCTTTATGGAATGCTTTGCCTCTAGGTAATGAATACGAGAGGGCTTTTACTCCAGGTACTGCGTACGGGAGATTTATTCCGTTGAGGAATGGTTTGCGTCTAGGTAATGAATACGAGACGACTTATTCTCTTGAATCAGAGAATGCGATCTTATCTTCGATCGACTTTATGCTCCAGGTCCCAAAGTTGTCACACTTTGACACGGGAGACTTAGGCTTGTTAGGCCGTTGCACCAAAATATTGACACCAATGGGGGAAATTAGGACTTAGCGTCCAAGGAATCGGGGTTCAGTGGTTTTTAGGAAGACGAGCACAAGATAGTCCTGGCAGAGAACGTCTTTATCTGAAGACAGTAGCAAGAGTCCCGGGCCCACCCTTGACTCGGGGCGGGCCGGCAAAGGTCGCATCGTGGGCGACGACGATATCGTTGGCGACGACGATACCTTCATCATAGGGCAGGGACGCAGAGCTCGCCGCCAGCGGCGTCCCTGCCCTATCCTTAACCATTGCGGCGAGCGGCCTTGCCGCAGAACTCTGTGGGGGCCTTAAGGATAAGGCAGCCTTTAAAGGCCCCCAAGACTTCTGCGGCGAGTGGCGGGCGGCGGACGGCGAAATCGATGAGTCACGTCGCTCAACGGCGGCTGCCGGCCGGCCAGCAGCGTCGCTCAGCGGCGACGGCGAGGTGCTGTAGCCTTTCTAGTCGGAACCAACTGGTGCTTAACAATAACGCGCCCGTTTCCGCTCTGGATCCCCGCCTCGAAAGGGCAGATCGCAGACAGACCCTCCAGGCGCCGCTGGAGCGGCGCCGTCTCGAGTGATTCGAATCATTTTCGGCGGCCTCCTAGAGAAGAACTCATTTTCATAGAAGAACTCATTTTCCGTCGGGCCCAGCGGCCCGCTGGGCCCGACGGAAAATGAGTTCTATGAAAATGACGGAAAATGAGTTCTGAGGATAGGGCAGCGGCAACGCCGCAGAAGTCTGTGGGGACCTTAAGGATGGAAGAGTCCCGCGCAATGCGGACCCTATCCTAAAGCATTGACTACTGCCCGTAACAGCCGACTCTGCAAGAGTCTATAAGCGTGGGCCACAACAGAACCACTAGTGCAGCTGAGTTTGCAGCACAGTTGCACCACGAATGCAACACAATAGCAGCACGTGGTGCTATATGTTGTACAAACACAAGCACAAACCGATCACAACATGGTTTGTACTCTAGCAGTTGCTCGAATACTGGTGCTATTGTGCTTGGTTTGTGGTGCTCAAACATCGGAGTAGTTTGATTTTAAAACTTTCCAGTGCCTACTAGGGCCATTGTTCAGTTTGATTTAAAAAATCCAGGGGCCGGATTCATCAGCAACTAAAACCCGTGGGTGCGCGGAGTATAATGGGTAGAGATAAGGTAAGAGTCAGAGACACAGGCTTCATCGTGGGTATCTCTACTCCCCATACCCGCGGCTTAGTCGTTGAAGAATCCGGTCCTAGTATGATCTGAGAATGAAGTAATAGCAAAATCAAGATGCTGGTATGATTGAACTAAAAACGAAGCTTGACGAAACACTCCTTATTCTTTCAATCAATTTCCACCAATCGGTGGTTCCTTCGGGGCTATTGTCAATTTCGATATGAAGTAATGATATTTTGTCTTAGAAAACGAACCTTCTGTAGTTGTGCATCTCCATGGCCTTCACTCTTATTCTGTCGTTCATTTCACCGTTAGCAGGGCACATCTGGTTTATCACTGAAATCGAAGAGTGGTGGTTGACTCAGTACATGCTTTCGCGGCAAAGTAGGATTAGCCTGCTTTTGGATTTTTTCTTGTAGATCGACAATGGGCGCGTGTAGCGCAGTCGGAGGAGGCGCGACTGTTGCTGCACCCGATACCAGGTTCCTGGATCGGATTTCCCGCCCAGGCCAACCAAGCCTTCCATCCCTCCGGGGTCGGTGAATTGGTACCAGACTTGTCTGGGAAGGATAGAGCGCTGACTTGTTCATCGGCTGGCCACCGAAAGTCGTTGTATGGCCAAATACGCATTCAACTTGCCTCCACGACATCCCGTAGAAGTAGAATGTGCTGGCGCATCCCAGAAGGGATTGAGTAACACCGTCCTTTATCCTTTATCCCTATCCTTAGATGGACAATGATAGGTTTTTCATAGCGTGAACAATTTATTGCTGCCAATATATCTTAAAACCGTTTAGCATCGTCAGCGCTCTAGTATGTACTAGCTCCTTAGTGTCTCATTAAATCCCGCCCGCCGAAATGTCAGTAAAAAGGTAACGTAGATGGAACCTGTCCAATATCCTGACCTTTCTCTAAAAAAGAAGTCAGGATGAAAAAATAGACGGAAAACTCAAATTAACAACGGCTCTACAAATACCTTGCACGTGCACGCGCACGTTGCACGTACAATAATGACTTTCGGTGCCCAGCCGTTGAAGAAGTCAGCGCTATATCCTTCTCAGACACGTTTGCTATGTATTATACCAATTCACCGACCGCGGAGAGATGGAAGGTTTGGTTACCCTGGGTGGGAAATCCGAACCAAGAGCGTGCTATCGAATGCACACGACAGCCGGCACTTCATCCGACTGCGCTGGACGCGCCCACACTTTTAAATGCTTTTGAACACTCAAAAGTAAGACTGTAGAAAAGCATTATAGTTAGACCTGCCTCCGTATCTGAAAGTGAATACAAGGCAAAGTTGAGGAGCTGTACCGGCAGCTGTACGCTATTTGAAAGAGGATGCTCACAGCCCTACATCTTAATACGTAGTTTATCTTGATACGTAGTTTTAAACATATATAAGATATTATTATTATTTACTACATGGCTAAAATCCGTGGGAAGAACAATATAATTAGAAACAGTGCATATAGAATGACATCCACATGACGTTGGCTGACGATCCAGACGAAAGTGTAATAGAATGATTAGAAAGTACATGCGATAACAAATAACCTGAGAATGAAGAATAAAAAGGAGAACAAACCAAGAGGGGCTCTGCCACAAGATCTCGTTATGTCCTAGAATTATTTATGAATCGACTTGCATTCGCAATAAATGGCTTCAGCTTGTACGGAGTGACTGAGTTTTTCGCAAGTTTCATATAATCCGAACCTGCTCTAATAACAAAAAAATTATGTCGAATTGAAGATTTTGCAGTACTTAGTGAAAGTTTCTCTCCTACACCTCGGGTTCTAGATGGTCTCACCATGAAGAAATCACGTTTGTCAAGTCCACACAAACCATGGAGAGTTTTGTGAACCATTACGAGGTCGTATATTCTTCGTCTGTATGAAAGTGTCTGTAGCCCAAGTTGTTTGTGACTTACTTCACTGCTGGGTTAATATAAGATTAATGTCCAAAAACTGATAAATTTGCCGATTTTCCTTGCCACCGGAAAAGCCCGATGTTCGTGTCATGGAGCTAGGATTTCGGAAACTCCAAGTCGAATCAAATTAAAATTCAGATCTTATGTTGAGAAGCAGTCGTCTAAAAAATTAGCAGTGACACTGACATGAGACACTTCGAAATAAAGATAGAGAACCTTCAATTATAAGAAAGCCCTTCTCAGGATTGACAGTCATATAGACGAATAGTTAAAAGCAATGCCTAAGCGACGTGTCTCTAATTTAGCTTAAGGTTGGTGTAACAAAAACTCTTAAGCTGACACGCCTCTCTGCAACGCCTCCCTGCACAGGAAAAAGAAAGAAGTTCATTTATACTGAACTCTACGGTTTAGCACCTCGACAAACGGCTGTGAGAAAAGCAGCTCCGATTATTTTCTCAGTGGGACAGGGACGAACATTATTTCGGAGTGTCAGTTGTTTAATATAAAGATGGGATTATGAAGAATCTTTAAAAAATAGCTTGCGAAGCATTTTCAGAGCAGCTGCTTTTCTCCAACCATCGCGGAGTTTCTATGTAAAGTTCGAGTGATCAGTTTTGATATGTAATTATTTATTACTTTTTTAAATACTGTGTTTAATTACTGTTTAATTATTTATTATTCGCTATCGAAACAGGTGAGCATAAATTAGAGCAGAATATGATGCTAAAAGTGTGAGAGCGGGGCACGAAAATCTGCTGCAAATGTGCCCTGCTCTAATAAAAAACCTATCGCCCTTTCAAGCGGCAGCTCCGAATAACACATCATTGAATTCATTCGCACAATACTTGCGAAATTTCGAGTTGAAAGCCGCTGTCGAATTTTTACGAGCTCCATATATGTATCTAGCTTTCTTCTAGCGCTATTTACTCATTTTCTTGGATTCAGAGAATTCTCAACGCAAACAAGAGTGGCGCAAAAATGCCTTCCGACAGCTGATGAGCACTAACTGCCCATCAGATTTCTGACCAAAATCAGGTATTTGAACGTTTCTAAAAATCCTAGTGAAAAGCAGTCTTATCTGAATCGCTCTAAGATCAAAACTCTTCAAAAATTTCATTATTTGCGCAATCCTCTAAAAAGGGTTTGGAAAAAACCGAAGTATTCAAATCATCCGAATCGGCGTCGGATCCAATGAATCGGGTCCAGTCCAACCCATGTAGTATATTTACGCTTAAACAACGTTCGCTTAGATATTTGAAGGATTTTTGTTAGAATTTGATTACTCGAATTCGAATATTCAAAAAATCTCGGTTTTCGAATGAATTCAAAATCGAATATTCAGAAAGAGCCACGTTTTCCGATTCCATTCGAACTCGAATACTCGGAAAATATCAGTATTCGAAACCATTCAAATATTCGAAACTTCTGCTGCGAGAGTACACATCTACTATATCGTGCGTTTTAATCGCAGCGAAACTTCAATTATAACAGTATTTATATACCTTAACTAAAATGGATGGGCAATGAGGTTATGGTTATTTGAATTTAGAAGTCAAAAACGGCTAGGGCTTCCCCTACAACCAAATAGCTGAGCTGTGCCGACCTGGATTAGGATGCGCGTTGAATGGCGTCGTTGTTGCAGTGGTAGTGGTTGTTGGCGTTGTTGTGGTCGTTGGCCCAGGTGTCGTTGTGTCGAGTTTTTCGCAAAGTTTGGCAGCCACATCACATCTCGAAGGAGGATACGTGGTGCAATCGTCGTCTTTGGTGCATCCAGCACCATTCGTGTACATTTCATCTCCATCGTTTAGATCCCTGAAACAGATAACAACGGTGCTGTCTAATAGTCGTGTCTCTCATAACATTAGGGAGTGACATAGGCTGGGCGTATTTTTCGATGTCAGCCTTCCTTTGGGGCACTTGGCAACCTCTCGTGCGGGTTCGCACGTCAGCAAACTTCAGTTTTTTCTTTGTAGCAAATCTAGGAATGGAATTTCAACCTCAATTTGCAAGCTCTTGCCGCCAGAATACGTGAGCTAGATTTGGTGATGTTTTACAAGATGGGCGAACTGGTCAACGTATAGTTAGAGTTTTACCCCGTAAGGCCCCATTTTACCAGAGGTACTTCGCGCAAACTTGCTTTATGTAGGGCTAGACTAGGCTGCAAGAAATACCCCGCGAACTGTGTTTATGCTTTGGATTAAGCAAGAAAGCGAAAATTACTTCCAATTATTCCTCCTTCGGAAGCGTGTGTAGCGCAGTCTTAGGAGGTGCCGGCTGTCGCTCGCACCCCATACCTGGTTCCTGATTCGAATTTCCTTCTAGGCGAACCAAGCCCTCCATCCCTTCTCGGTCGGCGAACTGCTGCCAGACTTGTCTTGGAAGGATAGAGTGCTGACTGGTCACCGCAAGTCATTGTAAAGCCAAATACGCATTCAAAATCGTCTCCAGGATACCTCGTAGAAGTAGAATGCGTGGCGCATCCAAAAAGGATTTAATAACGCTCTCTTTTATCCTCTACACTTTATTTCACCTTCAAAAAACTTGTAATTAATCAGCGTTGTTGTCCGCTTTAACTTCTTGTCATTTTCTTCCTATTTGTCGCCGTTTTTCATCCTTTGTCTTCTGCGTTACTATCGTTTTGTGGGTGCTTCTACTGAGTGTGTATTTCCTAAAACTCATTGTTCGTCCAAATAAGGATTTTTACCTCCTGTAGTTAATAAGGATAAAAAAGTCTGAAGGACGGCGTTATTCAATCTCTTTTGGGATGAGGCACGCATTCTATTATGTTGTCCCATAAGTCCCTGCCGTTTTTTTCAACGATTCACTGCAGATTTTGCCGGCGGTCTCTTGCATAGCGCTGCATAGCGTTCGAGAGAGAATGATTTGCTCTATCAGAACATCTATTGCATTTCTTTTTTCATCGTGAATTTTGTCAATTTTTAGGTTGCTAAAGTGAAAAGTGAAAAAGTGAAAAAGTAGCCATTTGCGCACTTGTTCTCTCCGCTTCGGTTTGGAATTTTTTTTGCGCACCTTTTTACAGCATTTGGAAGACAATCTTCTGTGCTATAGGAATACGTGTTGGTCCTACTTGCTCATCTGTCCTTTATTGATTTTTAGGCCATCAAATTGAGACGTCCGAAGGAGGATGGTTGTTTTTGCCGACAGCTCCTGCTTTGTGGTTGGAATTTTTGGGTTGACGTCATATGTCGTTTGAAAGAGGATGTCTTGCTCAGTAAGAATTTGTGTCGCGTTTATTGGCTCACGCAGATTTCTGTCGAATATCAGCAACTGAAGAAGGAGAAGGAGTTGTTGGTGAAGACGATTTTTCTCTTTTTGGCATTTTGTTGACATTCAATAGAAATCAATAAACGCGACACATATTCTTATAGATCAAGACATTCTCTTTCGAATGACATATAACACCAACCCAAAAAGTCCAACCACAGAGCAGGAGCTGTCGGCAAAAATAACCCTCCTCCTTCGGACGTCCCAATTTGATGACCTAAAAATCAATATAGGACAAATGAGCAAATAGCACTAACACATATTCTTGTAGTACAGAGCATTGTCTTCCAAATGCTATAAAAAACTGTGCAAAAAATTACAAACCTAAGCGGAGAGAACAAGTGCGCAAATGGCTACTTTTTCACTTTTCACTTCAACGACTTAAAAATTGACAAAATTCATGGTGAAAAAAGAAATGCAATAGACGTTCTGATAGAGTAAATCATACTCTTCCGAAAGCTATGCAGCACTATGCAAGAGACCACCGGTGATATCTGCAGTGAATCGTTGAAAAAAAACGGCGAAGACTTATGGGACAACCTAATACCTCTACGGGATTTGAATGCGTATTTGGCCATACAACCTGCGGTGGCCAGCCGATGAACATTTCAGCGCTTGTCCTTTGACCTTTCCAAACAAGGTTGGCCTGGGCGGGAAATCCGAACCAGGAACCAGGTATCAGGTGCAACTGCCAGCACTTCATCCGACAACGCTACGCGCGCCCAGAAGAGGCCATGAGGATGCTTGCTCCGGAACTGCTTGTTAAATGAATTCTATTAGGTTCATTCCACGATAGAAATCTGGCGAAATTTGCTAAGTGCTGAAGAAGTGGACTACGAAAACTCGTGTCAAATTGCTTCTCCACTTTTTGTAAGGCAGCAGCAGATCGGAAGATGAGCCAAGGTCTAGACGACCTGTGGGAATTAATTATGAGACTCCTGGATGTCCGGATAAATACAATACAACAAGATTGTCACTCATGTGGCTAGGTCATTCTACTACAACCACATGATCACCATCCCCAGATGTCATTTTTAACAGTTCCGTGACCATAGTCACTGAATATGACTATGTGAAGGCATTACTGGCCTAAGCTCGACTACTGGATGAGAAGGGTAGAGAATCAATTACTTTCGATCAGCTGAAATTTTCATTGGTGGTCAGCTTATTCTATGAAGCAGAAGACTACGCAGGACATTTTTTTAGATATAATCAGCGCAAAAAAAAAACGATCTAGGGGAATAAATCCTTCACTAAACTTTTATCGACACTTCAGAGTTACGAGCTTCGTCGACGTACGAACATCGGAGACACTGTAACGTTGGCTAAATCGTCGAAAATTAGGTGGCCCGGCCACGTGATGTAGTGGTGCAGTTAGTATGGAAGACGGCCTGTTGAGTTGTGGAATAGTAAGGCAGTCTCCCGTATACGGTGCTACTGCTACCATCTACCAACATCTGCTTCCCGAATGTACCGTACTGCATAGGCCTGTTCATTCGAACAATAACGAAAGAGGTTCACTTCTTGCAGTTTAAGGAGGAAACTGGTAGATTTAGAGTGGGATGTCTTACACCATCGTATCGGATGCAGCACCGCTCAATTTCTGTCTTATCCGCTCTGCAGCACCTCTTGAATGTAAAAAGCGTAGGAAAATATTTAAAAAAGACCATAACTCGATATTCTTGGCAAAATCTCCAAACTCCCACATGGGCGATGGCTACGTTATTGACTGATTATAGACTATCTAAGAAAAAAATGCAAAAAGTTCAATGCCATGCGGAACATATGTATGTCACTCCCTGACAAGAACTGTCCTTAACTCGCAAAAAAAACTTACGGTAGTTCATAAACACAAGCTGCTGAGGCTGCGACATCTCCAGCACATACTGCCGCGTTACAAGCAAAACTCAATGTCTTGGCATTGATCATCTGCAAAAATCGCCGAGTTTCAGCTGTGCTACCTCAAGCTATCGTTTCTTCTTCACTCACGTTTGCGAATTCTCGGTTAGTGGACTGAACAGTGTTTGATGCTGCTACTGTCGTCGCTTCATCTTTCCAACTCTTTAGCGCATCTGTTAGTGGAGTAGATGTAAAGTTGTTGTTATCTCTGGTCCCCCTTAACAACGATGAATGGTCGACAAATAAATACTAAAGTCAAAAAAAAAATAGAAGCACAAATGAACAAAGTGAAGCCGTACCAGAAGAAATTGGCTCCGTAACCAGACGGCAGTATGTGATCAGCTGATGCATTTAGC
Source organism: Heligmosomoides polygyrus bakeri (assembly GCA_947359475.1). NCBI lineage: Eukaryota > Metazoa > Nematoda > Chromadorea > Rhabditida > Heligmosomidae > Heligmosomoides > Heligmosomoides polygyrus. The sequence continues at coordinate 15,945,780 of OX375869.1, read as the reverse complement.
GCTCTTGGGCAACTTTCAACTTGCAACCTAGCCAGCTCCTCAAGCTCACAGCTCCATGTCTAAGCACCAATAAATCATTGGAGAGCTCACAGCACAAATTCATTCAACATGTTTAACGTTCTCTCGAAAATTAACCTCATGGATGACTTGTCACAGGTCACCGAAATGTGGTTGGTTATTAAGGGTGTTGTGTTCGATCAACCTGTGCCGATGGTGAAAAGGTGAATACACGAAGCATTGGTAACCTTTTCCGCTCCACCTCAGCAATGCAGACTTGTAGGAGTTGCATTTTACCAGGGAAGGGTGTCAGGTGTATGCCTGAACGGCGGAGATGAATACAACAGCAAGAATCTCTAGCCTTCATGTTGTTGAAAAGTGGGTAGCTTATTTGCAGAATCCTTGAACCCAAGGAGCTAGGACTCCCAAAGTTTCGCACCGTCCGCTCGCAGCCACGTGTATTGATTTAAGAGAGGCGGTGAAAAGCTGTACAGCAAGCGGAACGGTGGCTCAAAGATGAGTGACGCTGCTTCATAGGTGAAACGCGAAGGGTTCGAGATTCCCGTGCCTGGGCAAATTTTTGCTTTTTTTTGCTCTGATCTCTTTTAACTATTTATCACCTTCCCAACATTTGTAGGCACATATTCCACAATAGGCTTCCAAATGCGGAATGACGAAGCATTCCGTCAATTGCTCTCCCGACATGCGACGTTTTATGTCCTGATGAAAATTTTTGGAAGGGTCCTTGACTAGGTGGAGTATGAACGTTCCCAACTGTCGACGTAGATGAGCGAAACGTATTGGGTTGTCCGGAAAGTTCTCAGCGTTTTGAGTTATTACTTTTTATTAGTCTATTATTAAATAAGAGTTCAACTTGCAGTACGCATTAATGCTGCTTTCTGCACAGAGTTTTTCGCTCTATCTGACTAAATAATTTATGTTTCTAGATAGACAAATAACAAAATAATTTACGTTGGTTTATATTTCTGTTCTTGAAAGGATCATTGAAGTATGCCGAAGGAGCAATTCTAAACTATATTTTATTCTGACTTCAAATTGGGACAATCTGCAGCCGAGACAGCTCGACAAATCAATCAAGTGGGGGGGGGGGGAGCTAATAGTATTGGAAAAAGCACTGTGCGTCAGTGGTTAAGTGAATTTCGGACCGCAGATTTCGGTTGAAGTTGAAGGAATTGGTGGAAGCAGAACCATCCCAAACAGTTTGCGAGATCGCAGAAGAGCTAGACGTCAGTAGAACTGCCGTTGCGGATGCTTCGAAACGCCTTGGGAAGGTGAAAAAGCTCGAAAAGAGGGTGCCCCACGAGTTGAGCGAGCAGCAAAAATTGTCACGATTCGAGATTTGTTCTTCACTACTTTTACGCAACAAAACGGACTCGTTTTTGGATCGAATCAACACTTGTGATGAAGAGTGGATTCTGTATTCGTGATAACAGAAAACGCTCCTGACTGTGATTGGACGGCGGCGAAGTCACTAGGCACTTTTAAAGGCGAACCTCCAGCAAAAAAAGGTAATGGTCACAGTGCTGTGGTCGGCAGCTGGGGTGATAAATTACAACTTCTTGGCACCACGCTAAACGAATCGCAGCAGAGCCTGCTGTAACGAAATCGACGAAATGTACCGGAAATTGCGCCAACTTAAAGAATGCTGATTTCGTACGGGTCTCCCTTGAATTCTTTAACTTCTTGCCTTGAAATGCTTTCTGTTCAATGCCCGTAGCCTAGCGAACAAACTACACCACCTTCACTTATTTTTGTCAAGCTACGAACCAGATTTGTTGTTTGTTACAGAAACTTGGTTTTCTAGAAAAATATCGGACTCTGAAGTTTCTGCTAATTCTCCCTATAAACTGTTCCGAAAGGATCGCAAGGGTCACAAAAGCGGCGGTATCTTTTGTCTAGCCAAGAATACGCTTAGTTCAATTGCTGTTAATGTCCCTGCCTGCCTCAATTCTGACATCCTTAGTCTTGATGTATTTGATTCTACTCTTATGGTAGCTTTCAGAGTAGTTTTGGCATATCGCACACCAAATTCAAGCGCTTATGATGATGATGCCCTTATAGATTCTTATGCCTCTCCAGCAATCACTTGATTGCTCTGGGTGATTTTAACCTTGACATTGATTGGGCTCACTGCAACAGACCTCTCAGCCAGAACATGGCAAAGTTCGTGGAATTTTTTGAATGTTGTGGTTTAGCCCAACAAGTGAGGAAACCTACCCGAGGTGATGCAATTCTTGACATAGTCTTGGCTTCAACACCAATCCTTAAAGACACTGTCGTTCTTCCCCCTTTTGCATCATCTGATCATAATACAGTCGGTTTTGAAGTTCATGCGCCATTGATGAACCGAAAAAATTTACCTCTTCCAAACTTTTCTAAAGCTGACTATTTCGGTTTAGAGCGCTATTTCAATTCCATAGATTGGTGGACAGTATTTCAATCTTATGTAAACACTGACGATCTATATAAAAGATTTTGCAGCGTCGTTCACTCCGGTTTAGCTAAATTCGTACCGTTTGATACAAAAGAAATTCCTGTAAGCCGCTATCCGAAACAGATTTTCAATCTTATAACACAGAAATCACGTCTGTTTAGCTATTTAAAAAATTCCTCTTCTACACCCACAATATAAGAAGATATGCCAAGAATTGGATCACCACTTGAGGAAGTTTTTGGCCTATGAGGAAAAGCTTGCCTCCAGGACATACAACAAAAAGGCGTTGTTTTCTCTTATACGATGCAAGCTGAAGACCCACGCTGACCTTCCTATTCTTAAAGATGAAACGGGGACTCTTTATACAGGTGATGATCAAAAGGCAGAAGCACTCGCAAACTATTTTGCTTCTGTTTTCACTTCAACTTCTGAAGAGGAACCAAATTCTTCTAGTTCGATGGAGCAAATAGACACGACTGATAATTTGGTCGCAGATAATATGAACGAGACCATCATACAGGCAAGAGATGTACTAGAGGTAATGGTGGGGCTAAGATGCTCTACATCGGTACCATTCGACGGTATTCCGCAAATAGTCTTCAAGAAATGTGCTCGTTCGCTTTATAAACCTTTTTCAATGGTTTTCAACGTTTCTCTGATTTATAGTGAGGTTCCCGAAATTTGGAAAGAGTCTATTATAACCGTAATTCCAAAGAGTCCTACATCCTGTTACTTTCTTCGTTTCGACCGATAAGCATAACTCCTACCCCAATAAAGGTCATGGAAAAATATTGCGAGAGAAGCTGATCTCACTTCTATTTAAGAACAGATCTATTCCTGTCCAGCAACACGGGTTCACTGCTGGTGCTTCCACGGCCACTCAACTGTCGGACTCCATTTTTGACTGGAACCTTGCAATAAATAATGGAAATTCTGTTGATATCATTTACTTCGATTTGTCCAAAGCTTTCGACAAGGTGTATAATAAGGAACTCCTAGCCAAACTTTATCAAGAGGGCATTAGGGGATCTCTTCTAGCATGGATTCGCTCTTATTTGAGTGGGAGACATATGCGTGTTAAGGTAGGAAACTCCTTTTCTAGTTGCTATGATTGTACAAGTGGAGTCTCAGAAAGGTGTATTATCTCCGATTTTGTTCCTTGTATATACTTACGACTTCCTTCCTGCTTAATTACAGATCCTTGTGTGAAGGTGCAAGTGTATGCTGGTGATATAAAGATTTACGGCGCTTACAATGATGGCAATAAGGCTCAGGTCTATCAAGCTTTTTCTCAGTCCATCAACAATATGATGGTGTGGGCCAACGCTTGGGAGCTACCTGTGAATCTTTCGAAAACATCAGTTTTTCATGTTGGAAATTCGGACAGCAACGAGTACAGTTTCAACAACTGTGTTCTAATCTCCATATCAGAGGTACGGGATCTTGGGGTGTTTCTAGATCGTGGGTTAACATTTGAAAATCACATTGATACTATTGTGCAAAAAGCTTTTGCCACACTTTTCCTGATTTGCAGAAATATTAAGTGTGATGAAAACTCTATACTGATCACTCTATATAAATCGTTTGTCATTCCTATTCTAGAGTACTGTTCTAATGTTTGGAGTCCTTTTACCAAAAAGTCTCAATCCAAAATCGAAAAAGTGCAAAAGACCTTCACAAAAATTCTATTTTATAGATGCGTACGTACTCCAAACGATACACGAGTGATTCCCAACTATGAGGAAAGGCTTAGACTTTTTAACCTCAAAAGCCTGTTTTATAGGCGTGTTTACAGCGACCTAGTTTTCTGCCTCAAAGTACTAAAAGGCGGATCAAGACTTAAAGCTAGCAAATATTGGACGTTCTTGCCAACGCTGGGTTACCGTAATCACTACCGTTTTCACTACCCTAGGGTGAAAAGGAGATGTCGTGATAAAGTGTTCAATTCGCTTTTTTACCGTGGCGCTCGCTGGCTGCAAATGTTGCCTGCAAGCTTATTAGAATCGCCAAATGCCAATGTTTTTCGTAGTAGGTTGAGAAAAATAAACCTACTCTCGACGCTGCATTTAAAGGACATTTCCTGAATATATGCAACATTGCTTTCCTTTTTTGGCAGGTTTTACTTCCGTTTTACTTTTATTTACTTTAAAAACTTGCTTTGGTTTTTTGTGCTGTTAAGTGTTTTTTGTTCACTTATTGTTTGGATATACTTTACTTAAGTTACTAATCTAGTTTCTGTATTGATGCCTAATTAGTTCCCCCAATGTTATCTGAATTCTGGCATTGTTGTTCACTCAATTTCCTCAACCCTTTTCTTTGCTGTCCTTGGTTTTTTGTCAATCTTAATGCCTTTGTAAACTGATTTGCCACTTTTCCAATGCGTCCCCTAGCAGCCGTCATGTGGGCTTCAATGGGAGCGGCGGACCTACTAAGATGGTATCCGGAGCCGTTCTCCCTTGCGACTTGCAGTGTTGGCGAGCCACTGCTCGTGTCCCACTGAACTGCCCACTCCATAAACCCTTGTTTCTGCGTTTTCCTCTTCGTTTATTTCTAAGTTGACCCCTGTTAATTAATTTTTTCTTGTCAGCTATCATCACTAAACGCTAGGTTGAGCTAATGAGGAGTTTAGTTGTTTGTTTTTGTTCTCATTTTCTAAAGATCGTTGCCTTGTTTTCACCGTGTCTATGTTTATTAACTGTTGATCATGACGCACTATGTAGTGCAAATAAATAAATAAATAAATAAATAAATAAATAAATAAATAAATAAATAAATAAATAAATAAATAAATAAATAAATTCTGGTTCAACGTGACTAGTAGTGCCAAGTAACGTTTGGTTTTAGACTTTTTGCAGCACTTGCCTTTTATTTGTGTTATAAAATTGGCCTTGACATCAAGTTCACAATGACTGGTATTCGCGTAGTTTGTCAATGAAAAAGTACCGAAAAGAGAGGATAGCCGAATCTCAGGGCAAAAATGGCAAATTACATGCTGTAGAACCTTTTTGTGATGCACTAAATGTTCTATGTCTTCACTTATTATTCTTTTGATTCAAAAGATTAACCAATGAGCAAGTAATTTCTCTTCTGAAAGCTATGGTATCAATTTATATACTGAAAGAGGGCGAAAATACATATTTGTTTGCTATGAAGAATGAAAACAACTTTTCTTGCAGACACGGTGGCGCAATGCACGGATCTTTTTTCCGAGACCATCTTTGAATCTCTAGTCTTGTTACGATTTACGGTTTACGATATACGACGGTTTTGTCGTAATTACGATCTACTATTTACGAAATTTCGGATTTCGTTTACGTAACCCCTGGTGGTAAAGACCCTTCGATTTGGATTAGTATAGACATTTAGACCTTATATTAGTATTGCGGCGCTTTAGATTCAAATTGTGTTGACGAGTTTTCTTGCTCCTCTTTTACTGCTCCTTTTTCTTATTCCCAAAACTCGGAACGGGACTAACTATTATGACAGAACGATGTCTCCGCCCAATTCGAGACCAAAACGAATTGAAGCACCGTTTCTTGAACGCTACACGTTTGGCATCGCTTTCATTGGCACTGCTCACACGATTACTTCTGATCGGTTATTGCTAATTCGCATGTCCATTCGAAGATAGCACTAATAGCATGCCATCTTTGAACGGAGATTGTCCTCTTGTAGAGCGTAAGCTCGTCCGACCGCATGTGCTCGCTCCGCCCTTCCGCCTTGCCTGGGTATCTAAAGTGACGCACCCGCGCTGTATACTTCTGAACGCATTTGGTATGTGAAAAATGTGCAGAACAAGGACATACAGGAAGAACGTCGACACATTACGAAGAGCTACAGTTCCGGGGAAGGGTCTGAACTCACGTATGCTATAGCTATACTTTAGAGATCTGCCTCCTAAATTTCACTTGACGAGTGAATTAGCCCGGTGATAAGAGGACGAAGTTCTCTTATTTCTTTGCTAATAGCCAAACCTTTTTCTGAAACGCTAAACAACAGCATTCCACTAAATTTCATTAAGCAGGTTACTTCAACTATAGCAGCGCCTCTTGCAGACATATTCAATTTAAGTTCCATGAGACAATAGGTGCCGAAGAAGTGGCGCACGCCCACTCTACAAAAATAGACGACCTCTACAAAACCGTATGTCCCCTTCAATAAGGATAGATTCAACTCTTCTTTACTCTTATGTTCAGCAGCTATGCATCACTTCTACGCATTTTTTCAGCAAATGCCATGTGCTCGTCTACCTGCCAGTACTCGTATCCCTACAGTTACAACGGCACCGTTTGCGTCAGTGGAATATAGCTCTGCAGCCAAGGATCAGTGTAAGCACTCCGAACAGTGCATGGGATTCAGTATCTGTACTTTGTCCGTATAGCGTTTTTGTAGAGGTCGTCTATTTTTTCGCTTTTTTCTAACTTGCCCCAATCGACGTAGTTAAGATGTTCTTCCTGAGGAAACAATGACATAGGTGGCAGCTACAATTGATGATGAGAGGTTATTGCCACGGCTAAGCCGTCTTACGTCGAGAAACAAGGGAAGGAAGATGAAGAAGACTCTTTCTTACTACAGCATCTGGAATTCGGTCATACTCCCAAGGCATGCAAGTTTGTCATGTTTTTTTCCAGTCAGTCCCAGTCATGCCGACAATCTTAGCAAGAGTATTCGAGAAGATAGTCAAAAAGAAGATAGTACGTCATTTAGAATTCCATGTCGTCTCCCGACTCCCAGCATGGTTTTCAAAACATCACGTTTTCAAAGGAATCCAGCAATTAAGTGCACTGCCTTTGCTAGTGAGTTTTAAGCTGTATCCTTTTGCACAGACTGGATCAAACAAGGATAGTCAAATTATCACATTTTTTACTTCAGCAAGCTTCCAATGACAGCTATTTACCTGGCGGTGCTGCATCTTTTTGGCTTACAAACTAATTTGAACTTACGTGCTAGGTAAATTGCGTACGGTTTTCCATAGGGTCACAGGTGTCATGTCCCAATATATTCTATAGTCCGCTTGGAAATGTTCGCATGCCATTGAAAGCCTCTTCTATAGGACTGACTAGGAAACATGCTATCTAATTTTTTAAACCAGGTGTCTACAATCTTCTAATGAGGCTTTAAACCCGCTATCAGGTCTTTTAAAAATCAAGTTTTTTCTTAAATTCTTACCCTTCCTTCCGCACTAAGCACCACCGATTCTCCTTTTTGTTCGCTTTTGTTGCTCGGTGTTGTTAGTGTTTACTCTACTGATAGGTGGACAACGCTTGTTTCCATGGGAAAGCTGCCTAGAGTAGTTTAAGAATGTTCGTCTTCTCTTTTGCCCTTGTGGGTGGTATGTGGTACGTTTTATGACGCATTCAATAAATAAATGAGTATCTGAAAAAAGGCGGTGGATGATGTGTATCACTAGTCATTAAATTGGGGCCTCCCATTAACGAAGGAGGAGACTGGAGCATGAATAAGCTTTATGCATAGCATTAAGGGCATAGAACTTTCGGAGGTTCAAGAGATCTCTGATCCTAAATTTTTGGTAAGGGAGGACCCCTCCTTTGATAAGCACTGTATGTGGATATCGCGTCAAGCAACCATCACGATGCAAAGGATCTCTATAGGCCCTACAACTAACCAGGGAAACGTTGTAGGCGTAGGTCTGAACGGAGGAGATGGATAGCACTGCGAGAATCCGCACCCTTCTTATAGTAGAAAAACATGTTTCGTTTTTGTTGGGTCCTCCAACCAAAAGAGCTACAGGCCCTCGAAGGCGGGGTACAGTGGCGCACTGTCACGTACCAACCGTAACGTACAGTAATCGGCCAAAATTTGAAAAACGGATGTGAGATTCGTGATCAGCACCCCAAATAACACCCCTGTGCGAGGTTTGGGCGAAAAAATGTTTCGACCTTTCCTCGACCTCTGGAGCCGTGAAAGTACAATAGTGCTCTAATGGTAGTTTAAATCAGACTGTTTCCTACACATCTGCTACACATTTATTTTACTCTAAATTGTCAAATAAGGGTTTACTGTGAGCTGTGGCTCACTAACTTTCCCAGTTTCTGAATTATTCAATGCTTTGTGTTTTTCAAAGAATGAGATCTATAGGGTAAGATAGAGCATATGTTTCCTTTTACAAGTACTTGATTTTTAAAAAAGTTATTTAAAAAGGCCGCTTTGGACGGTTCCAAAGCGGCTATGTTGACCTCTTCGAGATTTCCGGCGAATGAACGGAGGAACATGTCCGGTACTGTACGTGCAGCAGGGTACAACTGGACGTGAGCAACGATCGGCTGTCCTTTGATCATGTGGGGCACATGCTAGGTGAGATCGTCTGGACACCGATTCTCGACTTGCAGGCCGGTGCCGTCATATGCTCTTTAATTGCTTTATTCATGACTAGTTGGGAAGGTTCATTCCCCATGTAGCCAAGGGTCCTATCAAAAATTAGCAGAAAACCCTCACCGACGTCAGATGTGAGCATGGGAGGACCACTAAGAGGTGGTGGAGAAGGGAAGTAACGGAACCTCTAGGGTGGACCAGGTGAGCGACCAGGAAGGAAAGGAATAACCTGGAGGAGGGATCAGGAGGGGAAGCCAGCAAGAAGAGACCAGTAGGGAGGTCAATAGTGGAAACAAGGAAGTGGACCAGGAAGGTGGAGGGAAAGACCAGTAAACGCGGACTGGCAATTCGATCCAGTAAGAAGAAACCACTGAGGGGGAACCTGGAGTCCGCATTCGGAAGACTTTCAACGATATCCGGTAACGCAAGCTATTGGACATGAAAACGGTTGCGGAGAAGCAACCTGAGGTCAGAAGACTGCGCACCACAAACCAATGGCGTTACTGGACCGTGTCTGAGAAAATGTCTATGAACGAAGTGAAGTAAGGAAGTGGTGAACGGCTTGATGCCAATGAACTACGCAGCAGATCCTAGATGTTAGCAATTTTTATGTTTCACAAAAACTACTCTCCGTAGGTCAGTGATATTGCGAAGTCGCGCGAAGCAAGCAAGGGCGAGACGTATAGGAGCACTTGTATTGAATATATGCATAGGAAAGTTGGAAAGATAATAGACACTGTTGTGGCAGAGACCCAGACGTTTGTCCTGATGGCTGAGTCCGTGTTCGGCAAGTTGGGCGCCGATGACCACCCAGGAAGTGGTCTCCCGCTAAGTAGTAAGTAGGTCGCGAGCAGGCGAGGCGGGAAGCCGACTGCATAAAACAGCGACGGCAGGAGGCCTTGGCATGATTAAGGTCGGGTCCACGACTCCCTAGTTGTGGATAGTGTTCTCCTTATTTGTTTCCGCTTAATAAATCTTCTCTACTCTTCTCTCGGATTAAGTGGTTCTTGGAGCAGACGGGTCGCAGGAAGGAGACCCTAGCAGAAGAATTGTATACAGGGCAGGTATACAACAGATACCAAAAAGTTCGACACGGTGCCGGAATCGAACACCTAGCCCTGCACCAGTGAACCACAGCCACTCCCTGCTGAGTCGCCGAGCTGCTTATATCATTTCTTTCACCGCCTCCCTAATCTTCACGTAGGGCGCACAAACGTGTTAGGTGCGCGCAGACAGTTCAATTAGTGGACTTTCAGAAGCACCTAACTTCTTGTGTTTAAGGACTTTGCGAAAATGAAACATACCTTCCTACTATACAAAGGGTGGAGATTCTCGCTTTGTTCATTCTCACCATTCAGTCATACGCCTGAGACAGTTCCCTGGCAAGCTTTTCTGTTTATCAGGTCCAACTCACCTCTGATATCCGTTAGTACTTCACACATACTTCACATACTGGCATTTATTACAGAGAATATCTCCCAAGAAAGGATCAGCTTTAATAACCAAAAGTTATGTTATGACTTCATATTGTCTTCATCGTCACATGTTTTACTGCTATTTAGTCAATGTATTATTTTTGGACATGTCTGCGCGTAAAAGGGTGCATAGAAGGTCAGCTCCGGTAAGAAGGCGATTTGCGTTATACCGCGGATTGTCTTCGATCCCTTCAAACGCATTATAACAGTAAGAGATTGTACGATTGCGGAAAATAGCATGGTACAATTCTGAAAAGCGGACCTTGCCACAAAGTGGTGTGAACTCGTTATAGAAGAAGGCTAGATTAACCGTCCTACCAGCTTGTACATGTTTGCTGCCGGACCGTAAGTACCCGAACTTCCAGCGACAACTCCTCCTTGAGCAATTTGGCTACGAAGAGTGTTGTGAGCATCAAAAGCTTCCTGTCTTCCTGTGTCGTTGATAAAGAATGGGTCCTCGGGACACCCAAAATCTAAAGATCAAGATGTCTCAAATAATGAGCAATTTGGTTTCAAGAACAGTATAACGTCAGAGTTACGACACCCACTTGTTGCGGAAGACGGTGTGAGGAGAACCTTCAATGTATGAGAGCTATCCGAGAGATCTCATTTTCAGCTATGAAATTACTTACCACCGTGGAGAGAACAATAGCGGATCTAGCGAACGAGCTCATAGTCCACACGACGCTTCTTTGCTGCAAGCTATCGCGCTTATATTTCGTTGCGCGACCTAAAATAGATCCCACTGCAGAGTTTTGAGCTATGCACCTTTGGTCTTGGATCCCATCGCTCACATTACGCTGCCAGTTCAATGTTCGTCGAGCAAAACTTCGCTGCAGACTACCAACTCATAACGTGCGATGGAGGTGTATTCATCGAGTGGGATTTAGGACGCCTGCCCAAATTCTATCACTGTATTTTTACAACTTTCTAAAATTAAAGAGCATCACTTAGGCGACGGAATAGCCGACGGAGGTGTATCTGGTTAACAGCCTTCGATCTCTCTGGTACACGCGCGTGGTACCACGTGGTACCATATGGCTCTATTGTTAGACAGCAGTGTTAGGCAGAGTTTTTGAGCATATGCATGGTGGCAGCATCCAATATGCATGGTGGCAGCTCCACTTGGATTAGTATAATTCGAAAACTTTACACAAAGCTGAAACAGTGCCATGCTTGCATGCAGTATATTGAGGGGAGTCCTTATCGTTAGAGACGTCGTTTCCATAATCCCACATTCTTGCTGTTAAATGGACTGCATCCAGTGTTGTCGCAAGTATTAAGGTCCTCGATTTCTTTAGACAGGTGTCAAAGTGAGGTTTTTCGTTAACAACTCTGTCATCAACAAATATCTTCTTCTTATTATTATTCTTCAGCGTTTGTTTCGCTTCGTCCCAGGGTCCGCTCTTCAGGTGTCATGACACCACCTTTCCCAGTACTGCGCTTGATCAGGGTGGACGCAAGTTACTTTCATATCCGTGTGTAACGTATCGGACCAACGCTGCTTTGGGCGTCCTCTAGGCCGCTTTCCTGACACTTCCAACTCAAGGCCTATCTTACGGACGCTGACTTCCTTTCCACGCAGAACGTGGCCGTACCATCGTAAGCGAGCTTCGCGCATCTTGTCCGCTATCGGGGCGACACCGAACTTCTGCCGAATGACATCGTTTCGGATGCGGTCCATGCGCGTGACTCCAGCCGTACAGCGCAGCATCTTCGTCTCCATGACGCTGAGGCGTGTTTAAACTTCTTTAGTAACGGGCCAGCACTCAGCCCCGTGAATAGCTACTGGTCGAACGACCTCTGCAGACCTTCGACTTTAGGCGCTCTGGTATTTTCCATCGCAGAGCACGCCAGTTAGCGAACGCCACTTGGACCAAGCTGCTCTCACGCGTGAGTTCACTTTAACCATCAGTCTGCCGTTAGACGCTATTGCTGATCCCAGGTATTTAAACACCGAAGTGCGCGCAAGCTCAGTGCGGTCAATCTTAAGAGCAGGACTCGTTAGGTACTCGGTCCTCTTGACGTCCAATTTGAGTCCGAGCCTCGCCAGACGGTCGCACCAGCTTGCACTTGCCGCTCGAAATCGCCTTCATCATCGCAAGAGAGCATTGCGTCATCAGCATAGAGCAACCTCCAAGGTACGAGCTTTTGAAGATCTCGTATGACAGCGTCCATGACGGCAACAAAGAGGAGTGGGGAAAGCGCAGAACTCTGGGATACCCCAATAGAGATGGGAAACTCCATTGAGCTTCCAGCTGCTGCTTGCACTCTACTCTTTGGGCAGGAGTAGAGCATCCGCACTCCTCTGTACCCCTCTATGAGTTCCTCAGGTACGTTCTGTTCGCGAGGCGTACCATTTAGCCTCACGCGGTACGCGATTGAAGGTCTTCTCCAAGCCGAGAAAGGCGATTGCACTGGCCTCTATTTCTCGCGATGCTTCTCCACCAGGAGGCAGGCGGCGTGTATGGCATCAATGGTCCCACAACCAACTACGAAGCCGAAGTGGTTGTCGGACAGCTTGACGATTTCACGATTTCGTCTGTCGAAGATTCGCTCGAAGACCTTCATGCGGTGCGAAAGCAAGCGAGACGGACGGTAATGTAGCAGTCTGCAGAACTGCCCTTCTTGTTCCAAATCGGAATCGTCGTACTGTTCTGCCAACACTCTGGTGTCTTCTTCTCCTAACTACTTGGTTGAAGAACTCAGCCAACAACTCAGCAGGATGCCATAGCTTCGACTTCCAAACATCGACTGCTAGGTCATCCGGCCCTGCCGCCTTACCGGGCTTCATCTTCTTCAGAGCCGCTTCTGTTTCCTCCACGGTGATCTTGTGAACGGGACCGTGAACAGAAGCCACAGAAGGGATGGCCGGATGAGGAAGTTCCATAGTGAAAATTCCCTCGAAATAATCACGCCATCGCTTCAGCGCCTTTTTGCGGTCTGTCAGAAGATGGCCGCTCTCATCATTGATGCCAAAGAACTTTTCCATATCCTCGGTTTGGCGATGGCGGGTCTTAACAAGTCGGTATAAATACCGCTCACCATCGCGCGACTCGACTCTGTCATCAACAAATATCATTCACAAAATATTCGCGGTTATGTTCTGTCACATATTGCTATCTTTCCGGTAGAGACCGAATTCCGTGAGCGAAAAACTCCAACGACTTGAAAAGCAAATATTATGTTATCCGGAAAGTTCTCAGCGTTTTGTGTTACTATTCTTCATCCGTCTATTATTATTTAAAAATTCAACTTTCATTGCTCATTAACGCTAATTTCTGTACAGAGTTTTTCGCTCTATCTGACTGATAACTTATGTTTCAACGTTCTTTTATATTTCTGTTCTTGAAGGGCTTGTTGAGGTATGTCGAAGGAGCAATTCCGAACGTTGTTTTATTTCGACTTCAAATTGGGCCATTCCGCAGCCGAGACAGCTTGACAGATCCGTTAGGTGTGGGGGCGTAATAGTGTTGTGGAAAGCACGGTGCGCTAGTGGTTCAGTAAATTACGGAACGGAGATTTCAGCCTCGACGATAATCCCGTAGCGATTTCAGCCTCGAAGATCCTGGTCGACGAGTTGATGTAATTGCTGGAAGCTGAACGATCCCAAACAGTTCTCTGGGTCACGGAGGAGCTAAACGTCAGTAGAACTGCTGATGCGGAGGCATTGAAATGCCATGGGGAGGTGAAATGTTCGGAAAGTGGGTGCCCTACGACGAGTTGAGTGGGCGGCAGAAATGGTCGCGTTTTGAGATTTGTTCTTCTCTATTTTACGCAACAAGCCTGACCCGCTTTGGATCGAAACATCACTTGTGGTGTATTAGGGTGGGCCAAAAGTATTGAGACAAATTCCTCAAATTTCTTTATCTCTTTATAACTCAATTACAACTCAACGGTGCTGAGGAATGTATTCGCCATTAAGGTCAATGACCTTGCTGCCATCGATCAGCCAACTTCCTGATCCCATCCTTCCAGCACTGCTTGGGCCTGGGGCTGCTCACTGCCCGTTATGGTGGTCGAGGTCTGCTTGGGTCCTCGTGTCCCTTCCGACCATGAAGTCCTGTAGGCTCAAGAAGTAGTGGTGGTGTGGTGGTTGCATGGAGAGATGTGTGGCGAATACGGGGGGTGAGGCATGTGAACCTACCCCAGCTGAGCAAGCTTATCCGTAGTCACTTTTGCCCGATGGGCCGTGGCGTTGTCCAAGAGGAGGACCTTCTTGAAGCGCTGAGACCGAATGAGTTCGAGTCGCAGCTCCATCTCTTCTATTTCGTTCACCATCGTGCTTTTGGAAAACAGCTTCCAGTATACCGATCCATGGGGCAGACTCAAAAGCTCAGAAAGTGCTTCTCGCCATAACATCCCGCCGCTAACAGGTCACCAGGCCTCACCCAGACTGGCTGCTTGGCAGAGTTAAGTTAGAAGACGTACTTCTCATCTTGCGTGAATATTGAGCCCACGCTGCTTGGGGTGTGGAATTGGGCGAGATTTGCGCGACACAGGTCGACTCGTCAGACTGGGGTTTCGGCATGAGACAGACTGGGGTTGGGATTTTGGCATGCTCCTGGAAAGGGCGAAAGTGGTCACTTTTCAATGCATGGACTCTCATTACTTTAGCCCCCCCCCCCCGCCCCTTAATACGATAACAGGAAACGTTCCTGACAGTGGTTGGATGCCGACGAAGCATCTAGGAATTTTCCAAAGGCGAGCCTCTACCAAAAATGGGAATGGTCACAGTGTGGTGGTTGGCAGCAGGTGTGGTCCATTACAAATTTTGGCACCATGTTAAACGATCACAGCAGAATCTGCTGTAAAGAAATCGACGAAATGCACTGAAAGCTGCGTCAACATCAGCCAACACTGATGAACAGAAAAGGCCCGATTCTTTCGCACTACAACGCCCGCCCACACGCCTCACAAATCGCTATTCGAAAATTGAACGAATTAAGGGTTGAAGTTCTGCCTTACACGCCATATTCTCCAGACTTCTAACTAACCGACTACCGCCTATTCAAACATTTTCAGAACTCTCTGGCTGGTAAAACCTTCACCAATTAGGACCAAGCCAAAACAGCCTTCGTTGATTTCGTTAAATCTCGACCGCCAAATTTTTTCGCCGATGGAATGACTCGACCGGAATCCCGTTTGCAAAAGTGTGCTGATTCGAACGGTGCTTACTTCGACTACATCTGATAAGGTTTGAGAAAGCTATGGTAGTTCGAAATGAAGCACCCAGAACACTGAGAACGTTCCAGACAGCTGCGAAGTTGGAACCCTAAGGAATGAAATCGTTAGTAAGTATACGGTTGCAAAGTTGCCCACATGACACTTCTTTGCAGTCAGCCATGCACTTTCCGCATGATTATAGTGGACACAAAATCGTTCCTTAAAAGAAAGAAACAAAGATATTTGGAGAACTACGAAAACACCTTATAGTCTTCCATAGGTGAGATTTCGACTAGGGTGGAAGACATTCTGGTCACGCAGTTACGAAGCAAACCCACCCCAAATGGAGCTGAGTGTCATTTAAATAGTTTTTCAGAAGCGTACAAATAGTCTGCAAGAGCATTCCCTAGTTAATTCTGACCTGAACAGTGGTTCGCTTTCAAAATTTCGTTCGTTTGTACCGATTTATTAGTCAAATGTCAATAGCCCTGGTTCATTTCGTGTTTATTTCATTTTTCACTTCGTGTTTACGCTTTTACAATGGTTGCATGCGGTGCGCATCCCAGAAAGACTGATCGAACTCGCCTCACTTTCACAATGACTTCAAAACTAACGACTTTGTTTTCCCAATCATTCGTTTATTATTTCTCATCTGTACATCCCAGGCCTTCATTTCTACTTGACCGCTGTTGACTTCCATTAGATTTTTATAATAAAAATATTTATTAGGATTTACGATTACGATCAAGCAGCGGCCATGACCAAACCCTGGCCAGCTGCGAACGACGTACTTGCATAGGATTCCTGGAAGAAAATTTTATTTTTGTGTGGCTTATGCTATGACTTGCGATAGGCGGTCGGTCCACGAATGTTTGGTCCTTACCACACAAGTCTGCTATTTCCAGTTATCATTCAAGGTCGAAATCCGGAATACTGATTTACGAGGAAACAGTTGTCAAGGCTGCTCACCTCAGCCAATTAAAAATACTTC
Source organism: Heligmosomoides polygyrus bakeri (assembly GCA_947359475.1). NCBI lineage: Eukaryota > Metazoa > Nematoda > Chromadorea > Rhabditida > Heligmosomidae > Heligmosomoides > Heligmosomoides polygyrus. The sequence goes on along the minus strand of OX375869.1, from coordinate 15,929,363 downwards.
GTCGGGTACCAGGATTTCGACTTCCATAAATCGGCCGCCAAATCATCGGGGCCCGTTGCCTTGCCCGGTTTCATCTTCTTCAGAGCCGCTTCTGCCTCCTCTACAGTGATATTCTGAACGGGACTGCATACAAAAGGAGCAGACGGAATGCCCGGATGAGCAAACTCTACTGTCTAGATTCCCTCGAAGTTGGTGCGCCATCGATTCAAAACCATCTTGCGGTCCAAGAGTAGATGACCGTTTTACTCGCTGATGCCAAAGAACTTCTCACAACATCCTCAGTCTGGCGATTACGGACCTTCGCGAATCGATAAAGAAATCGCTCGCCATCGCGCGTCTCAAGCTTCCCGTTAACATCATCGTAATGAGTAGCTCTTGCAACGGCTACCGCCTTCTTAGCGGCTTTCTTGGCTTCCTGATACAGACACCATTTATCGGCTGACTTATGACCGATGAATGCGTGGTATAATCTCTTCTTTTTTCTTTTCTCGACTTTTTCCTTAGCTTCGTTAGTCCATAGCCATGTCTGCTTATCGACCTTACGCCGTCCCAGTTTGTAGTGCCGAGTTCGGTACGCGCAGCACTGAGAATCGTGTCGGTGGCATTTTGTCATGTCTCGTCGACGGTCGTAACCGTCGGCAACAAAATGCGCGAAGTCACAGCTGCTTCATCCTCTTTTAGTCGCCATCACTTGATCCTTAACGATCGTTCAGTTCGACCTGCCTAAATATCGGTGGTGTGATCTTCATAGTGCAGATCAGTGGGCGGTGTTGAGTGGTGACCGTTTCATACGGCACGACCTTCGCGTCCGTGACAAGCGTTTGGTAACGGTTTCGCACAATTACAAAGTCGATCTGCGTTTTAGAATTCTGTAGAACGAGATAAGGTGAGATTCACGTTTTCGTAATCGTGTGTTCACGATGGTGAGGTCGCGCGACTCCGTGTACTCGAGGATACGCTCACCATCAGCGCTACGTGTACCAAAACCGAGACCATCATGACAGCCGTACCCGTCTTTCGCAGTGCCAACGTGCCCGTTGAGGTCACCTGCCACTATGATTACATCTTGTGACGGCACTTCTGCTGCCTTCTCATCAAGCAAGCTCGAAAATTCATCCTTGGCTCGCTCAGAGCAGCCAGTCTGTAGAGCATATGCAGAGAAAAGATAATACCGCCGCTGTTCTGCACCGATAACGACCTTCACCAAACGGTCATTGAAAGGTTCCACGCTTACAATCGCGTCTCGGAACCGTTCGGACGATTATGCCAACACCGCTGGTGGTCCTGGGACTGCCACATAGAACGGCCTTGAAGCCACGTCCTATGTCCATTGACTTGCTACAGGACCACCTCGCCTCCTGCACCGCACACAAGTCAATCTTTCTTCGCTCAGTGCCTCTGCCAACTCAATGGAGGGGCCCGACAAGGTACCGACACATTCAGCGTTGCCACGCGCGTCTTACTTACGTTGCGGGACTTTTGGACTAACACAGTTTCCCCTCCATGCGGTACTCGCATCAGGGGAAACTGTGTTAGGGACCCTCACATACTTTCCACTCGCCGGGCTTTGAGAGTACGGGTCGGCTCCCACGGACGCCGTAGCATTAGCTCGTGATACATTCAGCACCATCAACCATATGATGTGGCATGGGCTGTTCGTAGGCCGACGTGTCATTAGGGCCTGTCGCCCACATCCGAGTGTCTGTGTTCAGCTCGGCTTGCAAAAGCGAACAGTTTCTAGTGGCACCTCGTGGAGGAACGAACATCGCCACCACTTCTCCCTTAGCATTAATATTTAAGAAATCCACTCAACCATCAACTATGTTGAAAGGGATGACATGCTCCATCCAATCTCTAATATAACGCAGATACTAGCAGTCCCAATCGGTTAATGTCAGCAGGAGAGCACTGACAGAAACAGAATCGATGAAAGAGAGCCGAAAAGGCGCCTGACGCAGTGGAAACCAAACGTGAAATTTCAACACTGATGAAATTGCGTGCTGCGCGGCTAACCATGCGTCACTGTGCGCACGTCCGCGTCTCAACGCCGCGACGTGGCAGGCGGTTAGCGCGCGACGTCGCGGCGTTGAAACGCGATATTACACCCAGAAGCCGGAAAAATAAACACATTAATTTAAGCTACCTTAAAAGTGTGTGTTTAAAAGTGAAGACGATTATTTTAAATTGGGTTGATGTTCAGTTTGATTTCATAAGCGTCGAGCTCACTCTGAAAATGTCCAGTTTGATTTAAAAAAAAATTTCACCAAATCAAAGAGAATTTTTTTGTCTCTCTGATTTGGAAAGTATCCGGTTTGGGTTGAAAGTAGTGTTTAGCTTCAGCAATAGCAACATAAGGTTTAAAAAGGAATGCTTCTAAGGTGGTTTCAGGCTTACTTCGGGATCACTGACACGAGAAATTTTTTGTCATAACCCATGTTGTGCAGTTCATGGAGTGCTAGCGATTATGGCCCAACAAATGCTCGATATATGTCCACTCATTCAATCCAGGGAGTGAACAATGACGAGACATCGATGGAATCTAGATCTAGTACAAGCACCATTGTTTGCCACAGCTTCACCAGCTAATGCCATACAAAAAGTGTGCCTATGCCTATTGCATATGCCTATTTCAATGCGAACATCGGTGCACATAATCTGCAAAGGCATCAAAAACAATTTATTAAACCTTGTTGAGGGATGGAAAGCGTTTATCTGTTCATTTATTTTATTCATAGTTATTTTTATTTATTCAGGCGTGGGTTGCAAGAATATCACACGCGTAAGAAAATTAACAAAAAAATCACAAAAAATTTAAATAAAATTACACCAACACAAAAATTTTCACGAGTAAGAAGGCACACAAAGCGAGACATAGACATGTTGAACACATTTTCTTCTTCGTCAATAAGTAGACAGAGCTCCTTTAGATTTCGATACGTGACGCAGTTTGACTTATTTTGAGACCTAGAAACTCGTGAATACAACACCGGCCTTAACTTTTGGTCTTTGGGCAGAAAAACGAAAAAATGTATTTTCCCTCATTTTTCGATAGCGCCCTTCAAATTGAATGCTTGGCCTGAAAACAAGAAGTTTCCATTCAATTTTAGGCTCACTGTGTACTATACTTATGCTCGAATGACCTATTCGAATAGGTATTCGAATGATTTTCATTCGAATTTGAACATTCGAATTCGAATATTTGAAAAATCGCGTTTTTCGAATGTATTCGAATTCGAATGTTCAAAAAATCGCGTTTTTCGAATGTATTCGAATTCGAATATTCAAAAAATCGCGTTTTTCGAATGTATTCGAATTCGAATGCTCGAAAATGTTCGGTATTCGAAAACGTTCGAATATTCAAAATTTCCCAGAAAGCCAAAATTATTCGAGTATTCGAAAAGTGCCATTCGAATGCCCAACGAGAATTTGTGTAAAGGCGTATTTTGAAGAGGCTTGTTAGGTTGTTCGGGTAATTAGGATCTCCAAAGCGGTTCTGCTTTTGAATCAAAGCTACGATAGTGGCTCGATGTCAGGATTCTGAACGCCTCTTCTGGTCACTTTCCGAAAAGTCTTCTTGTCAAAGGGAGAACTTCCACAACTTCTTACAATTTTGAACGGCATAAATTTTTTCCACGCAGAATCGCTGCTGTGGTGAATGACCGGACGCCTAATCGTCATCAACAACAACAAAAAAACTATCAAACGATTGCCTGATCGATCTCCAACGTCTTCTGACTTACATCTCAGGGTTTCTGAATCCAGACGCGCGTTGGACAACATCTGTTGCACGATTTCTGAATCACAACGCGCGCAGGATACGCTCAAAACATCGATAATATCGATCAGCAGTGATTTTGTGATCGAAAATTTCCCCAGCTGTGAAGCCTTTCCGTCGGCCGTCATATTCACGCGACTCTCACCCCGATCGGCTAACTCTGAGAGAAAACCGATAGATCGGCAATATCGGTCGATATTGATTCTCTGATCGATCTGTGACACTGTCTTCTAGATTTCCTGCGCTCGCTGAAGACGTCTGGATATTTTCCGGTGTTATGTGTACCTTCTTCTTCTTCAGCGTTTGTCCCGCTTAGCTGACGGGGGGCTCTTTCTTTTCTGGAATGCGGACGCCACCTTTCCCGATCAAATGCCTGATCAGGGTGCAACCTAGCCATCATCAAGTCCTGATGCAGTGTATCAAGCTAGTGCTGATTTGGTCTCCCTCTTGGCCGATTTCCGCGGGTACCTCGTGGTTAAGGCCAGCCTTCCAACAGGGTCAACTTTTGAGCGAAGAACGTGGTCGTACCACCTCAGACGAGCTTCGAGTAGCTTCTCAATTATCGGGGTGACACGAAAACTTTGTCGAATGGAGTCGTTTCGCACTCCGTCCAAACGCGTAGCTCCGGCCGTCCACCACAGCATCTTCGTTTCCATTACGCTGAGGCGCCTTTCAATTTCTTTAATAACGGGCCAGCACTCAACTCTGTAAATAGCTACAGGTCGGACGACTGCTCTGTAGATCATCGACTCGAGGCGCTCTGGTATCTTCTTGTCGCAAAGCATTCTCGTCAGAGAGCGCCATTTGAACCACGCTGCACTCACGCGTGAGTTGACCTTAACGAGTAGACCGCAATCGGACGCGATTGTTGATCCAGGTGCTCGAACATCGAAGTACGTGGCAGCTCATGCCGTTTACCTTAATGGAGCTGGACTCATCTTCATCAGTCGTCAAATACTCGGTCTTTTTGACATTAAGTTAGAGACTAAATCTCTCCATGCGCTCGCACCAGGCTTGTACCTACCGCTGGAGTTCAATCTTATCTTCGCAAGCGAGCATTACATCATTAGCGTAAAGCAACGTACAAGGGACTGGCTGCTGAAGATCACGTGATATGCCATCCATAACGACGATGAAGATATCCATAATAATGTTTGAGTCGCACAGTGGGGAGTGCGCAGACCCTTGGTGTTCTCCAACAGAGATGGGAAACTCCATCGACGTACCTGCTGGCGCTTGCACTCTACTCCTCGGATAAGAGTAGAGTAACCGTGCCCGCTCAATAAGCTCTTCGGGAACGTTATGCTGTCTTAAAGCATACCATATCACTTCACGCGGAACACGATTGAAGGCATTCTCAAAGTTGAAGAAGGCAAGATGCAACGGCTTCTGTTTCTCGCTGTGCCTTTCTATAAGTAGACAACGGAGTGTATGGCATCGTTCGTGCCACACCCAGGTACGAAGCCACAGTGGTTTGTAGAAAGCTGGATGATGTCACGAATTCGTTCATCAACAATTCGCTTGGAGATCTTCATGCTGTGTGAAAGCAAGCGAATCAGAAGGTAAGTGGAGCAGTCTGCAGGACTGCCCTTATTCTTCCAAATCCGAATCGTCGTACTTATCTGCCAACTATCATTTACTGTCCAAAAATCGACCGCCAAATCGTCAGGGCCCGTTGCCTTGTCTGGCTTTATCTTCTCTAAAGCCGATTCTGTCTCCTCAACAGTGACTTTCGTAACCGGGCCGTATACGGGTGGAGCGTGGCGTGATGGGCAAACTCAACCGCCGAGATTTCCTCGAGGTATTTAGCTGCGCCATCGATTCAATCCATTTCGCGGCCCACTAGAAGATGACTATTCTCATCGTTGATGCCAAAGAACTTTTCAACATCATCGGTCTGGTGATGACGGACCTTGGCGGGTCGATAAAGGAATCGCTCACCATTGCGCGACTCAAGTCTCATATTGACATCATCGTAATGGCTCTTGCAACGGCCACTGCCTTCTTGGCCGATTTTTTCGCATCCTGATACAAGCGCATTTCTCGGCTGTCTTGTCGCTGAGGAATGCATGGTATAACCTCTTCTTCTCACGGACTTTTTCTTTAACTTCGTTAGTCCACAGCCTCCCTATCGACCTTACGCCGTCCCGGTTTCGTAGTGCCAAGTTCGAAGCGTGCAGCATATAGCATGGCTTCGGTAGCACCCGGCCAATACTCATTCGTCAGTCTTTCTCCTTCGCTGTTCACTTGCGGTGCTCTTGCACATTCTGCTATCTATTTTATGGTGAAAAATAGACGAGTAACGAACGGGATTTATCCGAGCAGTAAAACCAACCGTGGATATGTCGGCCGTATGCCAGGCTTCACAAAAGGGAGGCGGTGTAGATCGACCGACTGTTAATAAGAATAAGAAGTATCGGTTTCTACCACTTGGGCGAATCACCAGGGATGAATGATACCGGCCCTCATAGCTGGCGCACTCCAAGCTACCTGTAATAAATTTTGTGGCCGCAAAATTGGCGGTGTGACATTTCATCTTTTTGGATGAGCAGGACAGACTTTCTACAGTTTTGCATATTCGTCGTCAGTCTATCATTAGCTGCCGTTAGGCGAAAGCATTGTTTCGTGAAAGTTCTTGAACAGCCAGTCAGCCACCAATTCCAAAAATGAAAGTCGTTTGAAGTGACGTAGAAGCTTACAGTGGCTCAAGCAAATTGTGTCCTCTTCACGTGTATTGTAAAGTTTTCGTTTGTTCCTCATGAGCAACAGTTTACAACACACAAGTACTGCTTTGAAAAAAATTCGTCTTCCGACAAACAAGAAATTGGACGCTTCTATAAGCCGTTTGGCCCTATTATTTGTAAGTTCTCCACCTCATTTTTACGATGCACAAGGTTTATAAGAGGCCTGTCTATAGAAACCTCGTGCTTAACTAGGAAGGGATCCGTTATGTCCTGCTCCCACTTTTCTTCTGTGCTGTCGTCTATCATGTCTATCATGCAGCATTATTTCTCATTCGAATTCGAACATTCGAATCGAATATTCGAATTCGAATATTCGAAAAATCGCGTTTTTCGAATGTATTCGAATTCGAATGTTCAGAAAATTGCGTTTTTCGAATGTATTCGAATTCGAATATTCAAAAAATCACGTTTTTCGAATGTATTCGAATTCGAATATTCAAAAAATCGCGTTTTTCGAATGTATTCGAATTCGAATATTCAGAAAAATCACGTTTTTCGAATATATTCGATTTCGAATGCTCGAAAATTTTCGGTATTCGAAACCATTCGAATATTCGAAATTTTTGCTAGAGCATAAGTATACTGTGTACCATGCAGTTGATGTCACCTTAATTTTTGTACTAGCCAGTTCTTGACGATTACAGAATGTGACTTCTTAAAGGCTCCCTAACTTGAGAGACATCAGTTTCAGTGTCTCTGAATGTTGAATGTCTCGACATTAAAGAACTGTAATTTTGGATTATCAAGCTTCTGGATGCCTACACTTGTTTATGCGCTAAACTCTGTCTGTTGGAACCAAATTGCGGAGAGAAAACCTTCAGGATTAAAATTTCCCGTATCTGCACGCTGCCAAATTTGCCCACTTGGCACTTTTTTGGCAGCTATCTATGCATCTTCCTACGACTTTAGTAACCACAGATTGATTTGTTCAGGGAATGAAGCTTAGCGAATTGAAGCCAACCAGAACCACACGCTACCTTCAACGTTTGAGATTTTGGCGAGCTAATAGTTGATTTTTGCTGCTCAATTACGCATTAAACTTGCTGTCAATGCATTTTTACATCTCACAAGGCCTTTCGCACCACTTCAGGAAGTTCCAACGCTGATCACGAATATACAGTTTTCAAAGCACTCAATTTGGAGAGCATCGATAAGCGGTGGAAAAGGCGTTTTGTAAGTCGGAATAGTTAGAGGTTTGGTAGGTATGAACCTTTTTGTCCCAACCAACACACAGATAATGCAACTAGGTTTATCAGTAAAGACAGAACACGCAATAAATACACAGAATCATAATGTTAAGCAGCGACGGATCGAATCGGCGAGACGGGGATGAAGCGTTCGACGGCAACCGGGGGCAGATGAAGTGTTCGACGGAACCGGGGGCTCGGTAGTAGGCGTCCACGAAGGAGTTAGAAATTCACGGTGGAGATCTGGCTAAACGGGTCTCACTAAGAGTTAATCTCGGAACTTCTCTAAGGTCGTTAGTTTCTTTAACTTCTTTTGCGCTCCTTCGCGGTATTGTACAGTCTCAGTCTTCCTATTCTGTTTCTGGTCAGTGATGCACCAAACGACTATGTATAGTCCGTCGAAAGCTAGTAGGTGTCCACGAAGGAGCCAGAAATCCACGGAGGAGAATTGGCTGAACGGGTCTCACTAAGAGTTGATCTCAGAACTGGGCATGGGTGTGGGGATTGAATAGGAAGAAACTAAAACGACTTGCCCCTTCCTGCCCCTTTTATATTAGCTTCTTTTGCGCGTTCGCGCCCATGACCATCTGACCTGCCTCACAGTGCCCTACGTTTTAGGTTGACCCCTTACGGTGGTTTCATCTCCACCTCTCTCTCCCCCCCCCCCACCCTCTCCTAAGTCGATGACCTCATCGACCGATCAACGAGTTCTGGCAACTTTATTTGAGGAACACGACGTCTAATACACTCATACAATTGCTTGGCTGCTGCTCTTTATAATGGGACGCCTACTTCCACAAAAATTTTTCCTTCTATAAACACTGTGCTTGCAGTAGAAAATATCCGTTCTGCATGGCGAATGTCGAAAAAGTTGAGTCCAAAATCTTCCATAATTCAACCATTCACACCATCCGTTTTTCGTCTGCGCAGTGACTAGTGACTACAAACCTCCTTCTTCAAGATGTCGCTTGGCTAGCCTCACGATGTTGTCCATTACGGCTTGCTCTCCTCCATTTTCAATCGGATATACAATAATCCATACGTCTTCCATTCTTCTAACGTCTGCTTCAATTGCGAACACGTCGTCGTCACCTTGGTTATGAGATCTCTAGGACTATCGTTTTCTAGCAACTTTTCTGTGTCCAGGGTTGCAAATCCTACCGGTCCACGTTTTTCGTTTGGTGGCTTCATGTTTTCCGACATCAGATCCTCCTTGAGCTTTTCGAAAGCTATCCTATAGAAGTCGAAAAAGCAATTTTCTTCTATAGGTGGGTGCTTCTTGATACCTCTGTGCACCACACGAACTCACGATCAGTCCAGCCCGTGCAGAGCTCGTAGGCAACTCTCAGCACGTTCCTCAGTGCGACTGCATCCAACACGACGACGCAGTCTTTGTGTAGTCGGATCTTCTTGGCCATCGTCACGTCAGTTCTAATGAAGATAGACGCAACTTTCCAGGCCGACCATAAGTCTCCGAACGGCTGCTTGCTATATGTTTCGCGAAAAGGGTCTGAACTCCTAAGGTCGCCTTCTGGAAGCACCCATCGACACACTGGTACAGCAAATGTCCTCTGTCCACGATCTTGGCGCTGCTGAAAATACCACAATGCATTGAGCATACTCCGACCTTTGTTTTTCTACCCTATTCTAGTTCTGGTCAGTGACGCACCAAACGACTCTGTAGAGTCCGTTATAAACTTGTCGGTGATAATTTTGAAGAGCATGATTAGATCCGCGTTTTCTTTCTAGTATGTAAAAAAGAAGTTAAACCTAATTGTCTTGTACTATATTTGGAATGTTGGCATGGCCCACCCTAAAATATCATAAACAGCTTTCATGTCCAATTGTGTTTCTGAAGTGGAGTAATACTAGGTTGTTGTTTTATATTTCTATTTATTTTATTTTTATGTTTTATATTTTTACATTTTTCACATGTATACTCACATGGTGCAATCACTAAATAAAATAGATAAAATTGTTCTGAACACTCTCAAGGAGATGGATATTTTTTGTAGCATAGATTAAATATGGACGCGCGAACTTCCATGATGTGCCTAGAAAGAAGTATTTGCATAGTGTGACCAAAGGTTCGTCGAAGTAGCATGATCGTAATGTAACTAGAGAGCAACATTGTAGCCAAGAAAGGAAAGTCTCCATAATATAAGGTCTGTAGGTTACTTGATGTTTAATGTTAGCTTCCTTTAAAGCTAACTCCGCAAAAGCATCACACAGGTGATGCAGCTTATAACTATTTGAATAACCGCTTTTGTGAATGTTTATCGCCTATTGAATTAAGGATTCTTCATTTGGTATATCGTTTCTAAACATTGTAACGAAAGTTGTATAAGCTTTTGAATCAACGTTTATAATGTATCAAATTTCACAGAATTATTTTGTTTTACAAGCGTTCCAAAAATTTAGCATTTGTATAATTGACGGTAACATTCCTTCTGCTTTAGCTGCAGATTATTATAAGCTATATAAAATCTAGTTTAGTGTTCAAGTAAGCGAGCCTTTTCAGCTATATCTGTGGGAGCGACTACTCTCCCTCGTCGTGCCTGCCGAGCGGTCGGTGTACTTCACCGCTCTTCAACGGTCGGGTTGGATAAACATTTCAACTACGAGAAATTGTCAAAGACTGCCAACTACTTAAAAACACCAGTTGTCTATTCATTGCTGTCAACGACGATCCTACCATCAGCTGTGAAAACACGGACATCGTCGTCCCAGATGCAGGATCCACAGGAGCCGCTGTCAGTAAGACATCTAAGAGAGAGCCAATCATCGTCGGAAACCCGCATTACGTCCCATTTCAATTCATTAAGAAGTTCAAGATTAAGAAAAACCGGACTCTCGTTTTTTGCAACAGCTTCAGCAGTGATGTGAAGTTCGGACGTGATCACGGAATGCGCACGTTGCTGGTGCTGAGCAGCCCTCAGCAACAGGAGCTGGAGGGAATACAATCACCTGGATGGCTCGATTACCTGCCCCACTACTACGCCACCTTGATCTCGTCGATTCATCCGTCTGGCATACGATCATAGAATTCAAACAGGACCGTAACAAATGAAGTTGTCAGGTTAGGACTAAGACTTTATTAAGAGCATTCACGATACAACAACTATACCTGAGCTCCGGTCGATCCAGTAAGCTGTGGAACAGCAACTTCGAGTGAGTTCCAAGCTCACTTGGAATCAATCCAGGTAGCGGCGCTGAACGTCAGAACACTAGCGACACAAGAATCGTTGAATACAACCTACGTCGATGCCCTCGCGCTTGCCAAATTAATGGAGAGGAACTATATGCATGAACTATACGATTCCAGCTCCAGGTTTCTATGCAGGCCCAGAAAACGCTTACGAACGCCGCAGCGACAGGGTCATTCCGCTGATTGGTTCGCTGAGGGAGAAACAGCCTTGATGCCATCTGAAGGCCCCACATATCGCCTAACAGAACTCTTCGTACTTGCCATTTTTATCCTTTAAATCACAGTGGATATGAAGTGCCTGGAGCACCTCAAACAGCGTTTGCTTAGCTCCTTAGTTGTCCTTTCCCCACCTACATTTCCAGTAGTGTATATGCACAGAGATCCTACTACGATACACTAGCGACTAGCCGCTAGTTGTGCTCGAATGACCTATTCGTGTAGGTATTCGAATGATTTTCATTCGAGTTTTAGTATTCGAATTCGAATGTTTAAAAATCGCGCTGTTCGAATATATTCGAATTCGACTGCTCGAAAATTGCGGGTATTGAAAACCATTCAAATATTCTAAAAGGAGCAGAAAGCCACAAATATTCGAATTTTCGAAAAGTCTCATTCGAATGCTAAGCTCGGATTGCTGTACCGGCATATGTTTAAATGATGTAGAAACATCATCGCACAATAAGGGTCTATGAAACGACTATACAGAATTCTTATAAGACGTCGAAATGGGCAAACAATCTGATATTCACCGAGGAGATGTGGCGCTATTTACGGTAAGCTTAACTAACACACCCATGTAAAGGCGGGACACATCCTGGTGCTCCTTCCTCAGCCATCCCGCCAAGAATTTAGTTTGAACACAGATATGATACGACGGATGGAATGTGGGGGTACGTAATTACACCATTGTGCACTAGTGTTCATAGTAAACGACTGACGAAAAATAGGCGTTATTGTGCAATTGCGTTCACGACCCTACGTTCCGCTTACTCGTTTGTCACCAACTTTTGAAACTACTGTAGCTGGAAACGAATAGGTTTGGAGAGGGGGATCACTTTATAAAAAGTGTCACTAACACGAAAGAGGGAGAAGACAAACTGATAGTAAAGAAGAGGAACAAACATTGCTACAGCACTGAATTGGACAGAGGAAGGAACTTCGGGGTGTGGGCCCACTAGGGCACCCGTGTTAAAATTGCCTTCATCCTAGAGTTCCCTATTTCGCCCAATACAAAAACAAAAAAGAAGCGGATTTGTAATATTTTATCGTCAAACGATCTAGAGTATACTTTCCAAGTTCTCTTATCTTTTCCAGGATCTGGAGAAAGAGGGTTAGGATGAAAGTCTATTCAGCAACCTTTAGGTATAAGTCCTTGCTCAACATCTTGGCGAGAATATGCTATTGCTTTTCTCAAATGAGTCTCGCAGAAATTTATCAATCCCGCAGAAATAGTTTTGGATGGTCTGGGTATTAGCCAAGCTTAAGATCGAAAGCATAGAGGGAACGGCTAAAATTAAGAACACCGCCCACTGGAATCGGAGAATTTAAAAGAACCCCACAGTGCGATGATAGCTTTACTACCTTGACATTAACGAAATCTAGGTCTAGGTTCACTTTATATGTGCTAGCACACAGCACATTTTGCATCTGGTTCCACAGGAATGCCACGTTTCCCCACGTGGTCGCAATGATCGCTTAGTCTCAAAATCTCATCAGTACAATTTGTCTAAGAACAGGAGGCTTACATAGTTCAAAATCATGGCATGTTAGTGACGTTTTACATCGCACCTGCGATGAGTGAATGTAAAATCAGGGGAACCTCACTTTATTCACGAACGACTGGCGGCACCGTCCACAAAATACACAGTGCTGGAACAACGCCATGGAACCTCCAGCAGTTCGACAGTACTTTTTTCTGTACGCCAAGTAGCCAATTTAGGCTGAACACTGAACGCTGTAATAATCGTTCAACCATAAACGTGACGATCCGACACCTCAAATTGCCGCATAAATGGAAAGGAACTTCTTTTGATTTCTGAGGATGCCGATGGATTCATAAATGCTGCTGCTGAATTATGGAATGATGAGTTGTGTTTCTCCATTCGAATTTCAAAATTCGAATTCGAATATTCAAAAAATCGTGTTTTTCCAGTGTGTTCGAATTCGAATATACAGAAAATAGCGTTTTTCGCAATTCGAAAATTGTATTCGGTATTCGGTACTCGAAACCATTCGAATATTCGAAAATTTTGCGAGAGCACAACTATACTAGACGCTGAAACTAATACACGCTACGTAGCAACAATTTATTGCAACAATAACAACAAGTCCTTCGGAATAAGCAACAATCGGACAGCAAGGGAAGGACCACGGTGGTGAAATCGGGCGGCGAGGGAAGTCCCGAGGCGAAGGCGTTGGCGCTGGGCGGCTCTTTGGTCGACTGCTACGCGTTGCGCGCGCTCCGGTGGCGACTGACTCTGGCTGTTCTGGGGCGCCCCCACACACTTCAGTGGTAACGCCGCTCGCTGCTATGATTAAGGATAGGGCTTTTCGAGCTCTGCGTCCCTGCCTTATGGTTAAGGACAGGGCAGCGGCGACGCCGCAAAGGTGTGCGGGGCCTGCAGCGCCAAGGCTTTCTTCAGGTCTCTCCACATTGCTCAGTACTATGGTTTCGGACGAATTTCCCGACAAATACATCAACATCTTAGCGAGATATGTCATGACAACAACGCGACCATCCACTAGAACTTTCTTCAACACAAGGAAAATTGTCTGATCCTTGGAAAGGGAGGACCGTCAATGTAGAACTCCTGACTGGAGTCACCCATAGTCTCAAGTTGAGGCGAAAACTTGAAGAATTGTGGTGAAAATTGAAAGAATCTAGGGAGAAGAGCGACGTTCTCTTTTCCTCAACTGCCTCCATAACCGAACCGACTGGAAAATGACTTCAGACTTCCCCGAGATGCGTTTTCCAATCTCTCGTCTCAGCTGTTAGGTTTTTGGACGACGTCACGCCAATTAACGGCTGTTTCGCGCGCAGCAAACTTGTCGAAATAGGGCGGCGCAGGCAGAGCGGGAAGTGGACGGCGGGCCGCATGTTGTACCGAACGACTGCCCCTGTAAAGTGTCAACTAAAAACTAAAGAGCCTAATGCTCAGTGCTTCTGCGTAAAATTTACATGAAATGAACAGCTTAAAAACAAGTCTTCACCAGTTTACCTTACCACTTCTGTGAAGCGAGAAAGAGAATTCCCTGCGCTCATCAGCTTGCTCATTGTGTTAGGAAACACGGCGAGATAGTCGCAAATTTTATTCAAAATTAGACGACTAATATTTTAGCCATCAGATTGTCATTACTTTCACGACACGCAAAGTGGCGTAACGCATCTGGTCCCGGACGGGCACATCGAACAAGGCTCACCAGTTTGGTAAACGACAGAGTTGACGACATTCCCTCTGAAAGTGTGTTCTCTAGGGTGGCGATTGCTGCCGCGTGTTAAACAGGATTTACCTCGGTTGATAATGGCAAACGACGAAGAAGAAGTTACTGCATTTCTGCACCCCACATCCTATGCTTGTTGTGGTCGCCCATGCCAGCTGTTTTGTCAAAGAATGCTTGATTTGCTGTTCGTTTTTAGAGACATGAAAATGCGTCGCTCACCGTGGTAAAGGTCCTTATAGGTGCATTGACGTGCTGCTGCTTGAAAGTCACAAGCATCCCAATACTCACTTGCTCGGTTTTGATTTTCCGCCACCATGTCTTCACCGCCTAATTTAGCACAATGTGGTTCAAATGACCTCTGATGAATTCCTTGAACGGCTCACGTCAGCGATAGCCTCAACTCTCGTCGTGACCGCAGAACTGAACGGAACATTTCTGATGGTTTCACCGACGTTTGAGGGTGAATACGAATTCGTTCTCGAACAGGTCGCTGCATGCGCATCGGCCGAGTTTTCCAGGTTGCAATCGTACTTCTGAAGATGATGAGTGCTTCTATTTTTTCACAGTATCACAGAATATTTTACAGACAGACCAGCTGCATCATATTTGCTGCTTTTGGTAAATTCTTTCCAGTGACCTTCGTGATGGCTCCCTTTGCAAGCTGTGATCTAAAGTGTAAATTCTTAGAAAAAGACACCTTATACAACTGAGCTTAAAATTCATTTTTGAAATAGAGACCCACTACTCCTTTTTTAAAGCGTTTTAACTTTTTAGATCTTAACTATTCTTGCTAGTTTAGGGCTAGAAACCAAGCCTGGTAAAAATAAGTTATACATTCCAGGCTAAACAAATTCCTGCACCTAAAAAGAAAGCAGCGCGCACTCGTGCCACCGCTTGCGTTTTTAATTCTACCACA
The DNA here is from genome assembly GCA_947359475.1 of Heligmosomoides polygyrus bakeri. Classification (NCBI taxonomy): domain Eukaryota; kingdom Metazoa; phylum Nematoda; class Chromadorea; order Rhabditida; family Heligmosomidae; genus Heligmosomoides; species Heligmosomoides polygyrus. The sequence goes on along the minus strand of OX375869.1, from coordinate 15,914,092 downwards.
TAGGTCTCTGTTGTGTTGCAAAATAAAACGAGTAGTGGTTTCCTTACCTGCAGAATAGGTATTTTTTTTATTTCGGCAGATTTCATGATGTTCTACCGTGGGAAAATTTGCGAAAGAGCAAAAAAAAAACGTTGCATGCAGCAACGCTAAAGGTTGAAGCTGAATTTTGCGGCAACAATGTTTATTAGATCAAAACTCTAGCGCCAGGAATCGAACTCCCACCTCCTGTTGACCGTGACCGAATGCCCCACGCCATTGCACCAGGTTTGATCGAACGCAACATCCACACTTCGTAGGACCGATCAGCACTCACCAGTATATCGGTTGAGCCCCTTGAGGCTTTAAAAAAATGACTGGAACCATTTCTATCAGCTTTACTGGTTCCATGCTGATATCAGTGGCAGGCTCATCTTGATATACGGGTGAGTGCTGATCGTCCCACGAGGTGCGTTCGATCAAACAGCGCCGTTGGTATAATGGCGCGGGACTTCCCGCACGATCAGCAGAAGGTGCGGGTTCGATTCCCGCATGGCACTACAGTTTCGATCGCAACGAAACATCGTTAACAGCATGCAACCTCAGAACCAGCTCTTTGAGGCTTGAAGAAAATGACATGAATGATCATGAGAAACGGGCAAGTGTCCTTTGCCCCGCTCACGGAACGAACATCTCCGAATGTTGCAGCTAGATGTATTTGGGTTGCAAAGTCAATACGGCTAAGGACCTAGCGCCAGAGCTGAGCAGAAGAAAACGAGCGGCTTGGGGAGCTTTCAAGAGCGTCAAAGAAGTCGTGAAGAAGACGAAGACCGTCCTACTCCGTGCCAAACTATTCGACTCTATCCTTCTTCCTGCCCTAACGTATGCCTCAGAGAGCTGGGCCATACGAAATCAGGATGAACACGAGATCAGCGTCGCTGGACGTGGTGGCTGTAAGGGCGCCAGCAGTATGACAATGTCGTAAGGCCCCGTGCATACTTCCCGTCGCCGCGATTCCATCGCGGCGATGAGTTTTGCAGAGCGACGCGAAAGAATTTGAATTTATCTGTGCTCGACGCATCGCCCATCGCTCTGCAATGGGGCGCGACGGCGATCCGTCCAGGACCAAACGCTAAACACCGCGCGCGGCGCGAAAAAGTATGCCATGCCCGCGATGGGCGCGGGAAGCCATCGCGCATGCCGACCGTTACTGTTGCGGCGGCCGCGGCGAGGTTTCCTTTGACTATTCGACCGCGTGCGGCGGAATGGTCATGAACTGAGCGCCGCGATGGCATCGCGGCGATGGAAGTATGCCCCCGGCCTAAGAAGACAGGTTCGTGATCGTCGCAGCAAATAAAGCTTTGGGCGAGTTTGAGCAAAAGTGTTTCCGACCTCTCATTAACCTCTGAAGTAGTGAAGAAATCGCCGTGAAAAGTGAAGAAAAATATAGTGACGATATTTTGTTTAATGGATTTTTTTTACATAGCTAGAAAATATGAGACAAAACCATTTAAGAGTGAACGAAAGAGTCCAACCTTAGTTTAAACCAACCTTCGGTAGTTGACCATATCCAGTACTTTCGTCCTTATTCTGTCGTTCATGTTAACGTTGGAGGGACATATCTTGTTTAGCTCTGTAAGACATTATCCTGCTCGAGATACAGTTTAACAGCTGAGTTTAACTTTTAAGCGTTAAAGGTAAGAGCATTAGGAGAAAAGATAGCTACCACTCCACGTTCAGGTAATATAAGCACCTATCCAAGGACAGGTTCTTACTATTCCATCATAAGACCCTCTCTTAAGGATATCAAGTTACAGGTGCAGTAGGGCGTCTTACGTAAGTACGTATTTCTTTATGAATCCTAAGAGTTCTGTTTCATGGCTCTAGTTGTTTTTGTTCGAATTGCTTGTTATTGAACTTCTTCCTTCCTTAATGTAACAGAATTGCACCAGTTCTGCACTGTTTTGCTGTCTGTCACCATCTAATTGTTCAATTTGGTGGCGATACAATGTATTTTGTTTTATCTCACGCTCATATTAAATGGTCGTAGTAAGCTATCTCTATTACTATCACTGCATAAAATAGCTAATTCGTCGACTATCCCCCTGTTATGCAATGTTTTCCCCTGCGTCTGCACGATGAATCTCATATATCGGTACGGATTTTAGATCTCCTGAGAAGTGAACATCAAGAAGAAAGGAGCAATTACGCCGAATTGTTGGGCGATCCAATACCATTCGCATGGCTCGGGCAATAACAAAAAACTCGTTAACCATCGCAGGTTAATAACTGTTCCAGCTTCAGGTATTTTGAGAAAATGCTGCAACCGTTCAGTATGTCTCCTTAAGATGAATTATTTTTAACTATCAGTTTTATTATTTATCAGACCGCGTTATTTCCTCGTGGTGAGCGGTCAAAGAACGATTGCGCAGGCCTTTTGAGATTGGAGTAGTTTATTTATTTGTTTATTTACACAAGTACACGTAAACGAGAAAAACAACACAATCTACACAAAATACCTAGCTGAAAATGCAAATGGTGGACGACGTCTAGGGCATCAGTAAGCTATGGATTCAGATGTAATTTCAGAATTTTTTATAAAGGAGTTCCATCAATTTCCCAGCACTGACAAGCTCTCTTTAGTGCTATACATGCTCGCAAAGTGCTCTGTGCACAATGAACATAAAAAACTGATCACCAATAAGAAAGGTGGACGAACAGAAACGATGGAACCAATCGGGTGAACGACAGCACTCCTGCGCTCCTATAACGACAGTCTCCTGCGCTTCTATCTTTTTCTGCTTATTGATTTGCTTATTTGACATATATCGTCCACTCGATTGATTCCATCGGTTTTATGTGCATTATGCACGGCACACTACAGGGGCATAACTAGCACTGTAGGGCACTGGGTAAGCACACCAAGGTTGAGAGACTCCGAAAGCTTGCGAGTCCTGGAAAATAAGCGGATCCAGTGGCAAAAAGCCTACTCCAATGATTTTTGGGTCACCTGCTACGAAACTTACACAAGCAGCATCTTAAAGATCTATATACGTTTCTATATGTAGATCGGGTGCAAACAAATCGAGGGTAGCAGCCTTTTCTCAAAAGACCTTAAGCTAGAGGGGTATTAGCATGCGACGTTTTGCTACGGATTAATCCGCATTTTTTCCGTGCTTCACTACTTCACTTCGGTATTGTAGTCACAGCACACATCATGTAAGCCTTGTCGATCGTTGCCCAATAATATTGTCTAGTAAGGGAGTTGACCGTTTCATGTAGGAATAGCATGTTGTCTATTGGAAAAGCGTAACATCAAGTAACTATTGTCAGTCGTTTACTGATAATTGGAGTTAGTCTGCAGTTGTAGTAAGATGAGCAGCTGAAGTAGGTAATATTCTGCGTAATTTGAATTGCGAACTCGTTAGACTAGACGTAGAATATTTTTCACACATAATTTTTCGAAAACTGGGCCATTACTGCACTGTTTAAATCTGCAATTGTTGCTTATGTGCCCACTTACACCTATCTAGATATCCTTAAAGTGGAGGCTATCTACTTCTCTAGTGTCAATTTCATCTCACCTCAGCCATACAAGCACTCCATTTTTCTTTTCGAAAAATAAGCGACGTTGGGAATGAAGATGGGTAGATAGTATCTCAAATCTTTGTTCATGACATGAGTGAGCATTTACGTTACCAACTACTTTGTAGTTAAAAATAGGCTAGACAGAATTCCTTGCTGCTAAGAACACTGATCCTAAGTCGTTACCTGGATTTGGATGCACACTGGGTGGTGTTGTAGTTGCTGTTACAACATTTACATCACAAAGCCCTTGAGCACTGTTACATACGGATGGAGTGTACGTCGTGCAGTCCGCATTCGTAGCGCACGGATTACCGTCCGTAAACATTTCCTCTCCGGCCTTCAAACTTCTGAAATACACTTTGAAATGGCATCGCATTCCATCTCGCATTGGCATGACCTGAAATGGTAATTAATAACATCTGATGAATATGAATTTTTGTTTTCAGTCAACTTTCCATCTCCCGATCTCTCAATGTTTCGTAGGAAGTAATCGGCTGTCCTAGTTAATTATCTTGCAGTTGATTTCTTCAAGAATATATTAGCACAGCAACGAACACTACACTTCTGGACATGCCGCTCCGTTCAACAAGCAAAAGTGGCGCAAAACTGCGCTGGAGAGCACCGTTTCACGCAGAGACACGCATCGCGCCGGACGCAAATTGCTTTAGGGCGCGGCAACCTCAACCACTGGACGTTGCGCTTACTTTTTCGTTACTTCTCAACTCATTTGTTGTGTAGAAGAGCATGGCCCACTTTTTGGAACTAACTGCCGCCATGGCGCCCTCAATCGAGTGGGCGCCACTGCTCGTAGAGTGACGTTAGGCTGATGGAAGGAGCGTTATCCATAGCGCTTGGAAGCATTTGCAAATTGCAAGAAACCTTTTATCGGCCATTATTCTTAATTAGAGGCGTGTTTTCGGACCGTAGGGCGCGTGTGGCGCAGTCGGAGGAGCCGCGACTGTCGCGTGCACCCGATACCAGGTTCATGGTTCGGATTTCCCGCCCAGGCCAACCAAGCCTTCCATCCCTCCGGGGTCGGTGAATTGGTACCAGACTCGTCTGGAAAGGATAAAGCGGTGACTTGTTCATCGGGTGGCCACCGCAAGTCGTTGCACGGCCAAATACGCATTCATGTCGCCTCCACAACATCTCGTAGAAGTAGAATGCGCTGGCGCATTCCAGAAGGGATTGAGTAACGCTGTCCTTTATCCTTTATCCTTTTTGGACCGTCATTAAATCATTCAGCTCACAGCAATGCTCACTTTCTTATTCTTCCTACCTTTCATGCATTCTCTCCATTGCCAAGCTCTCTCCATCGTTCTAGCTCGGCTTTTCTCAGGGATGGTTTGTATGTATGTATGTGTGTATGTATGTATGTATGTATGTATGTATGTATGTATGTATGTATGTATGTATGTATGTATGTATGTATGTATGTATGTATGTATGTATGTATGTATGTGTGTATGTGTGTATGTATGTATGTATGTATGTATGTATGTATGTATGAATGTATGTATGTATGTACGTATGTATGTATGTACGTATGTATGTATGTACGAACGTACGCAAAGTTGACAGCGATGCTGAAATATACCACTTTCACGTCGAATTGGACACTCTTCTGAGCTACATACTTCGAGACCTTAAAATCAAAGCAATATCTTCCAGGTCAAGGTGACCTTGAGACAGATTAAACTACAGTCTCAATAAGATGGCTTGAAGAATTTTTGTTCACAGAGAACTTTCGATATAACTTTCTTTAATTTTTAGTTCACCTGCACAAATAAGTGTAAAAATATTATAGAATTTTTTATTTTTAGAAAAAATAAAATCTAAATTTGTTTCAAAGCACAGCAAAGAGGCAAGCATGTAGCATAATAAAAAATCGGATCGCGCCGTTCACTCGAAAATGTCAGCTCAACGTTTATTAGATTGATAGTGTAAATGGTATTTGCATGAACCATCAAAGTAAGGATATGTGTGCTCTTTACAGTTATTTTTGTTGCATCGTTAACAGGCGTCAAGTAACGAACAAAAATTCTGCTATAAAAATCGTGACGTCTTGGAAGAGAGCATGGGCATCGCGAAGTCTTGGAATAGGGCAATCTCTTTTTAGGCACTAAAAATGACCGCCTTCTTGATAAACCACTATTTTTTACTTAACTAAAAAATAAATTTGTAGAATTTCAAACAACGTGTTTCACTTATTGGGTGAATGAGTTAAAAAAGAAAAAAAAGAAGGTTACACAAAAATTTTCTTCGACATTATTCTACCTTTTTGAACATTCTCCAATTTAATATGTAGAAAAGTTCATTTAAATTTGGAAGATTTTGTTTTGATTTCAAAAATATGAAGGCCTCCGCACACTTTTGCAGCAAGTGGAGGGCGGCAAAACTCGTGATGCCCGCCGCCCACGCACATCCGAGTCTTGCTGGTGGCAGCGGCAGGGCACGGTACTCTTTCTAATCGGGACCTACTGCTGCGATTCGTTTTCCCGCCTTTTTTCTGCGCTCTAGCCGATCTTTGCCGCGGTCGGCTATTGCGCACATCTTACCGCAGAAGTGTGCGGGAGAGGCGGCACCGTTCGCCGCCGTTCACCGTAGGTGACAAGCATTGCGTCGCTGTCCCATGATTAAGGATAAGGCCGCCCCTCTGCTGTAAAGGTGTGCGGAGGCATCCAGGCTAGCTTAGAAGAGTGTCCAGTTTAATTCGAAAAGTGTCATGTTTGACGTGAAAATGGAATAAGAGTTCCATGCCAAACCATCTGCTTATTTTATTCATCTTGCTGCTAAAACATTAACAACACCTCTCTCTTCAATTGCTGTCTATGAGTTAGCCACGACCTCAAATTTTATAATGAATGTTCCTCCATTAAAGGTTTGAAGAACACTCAAGCAAGGTATATGTCATGTGCACTTCTACTAGCAATTTGAAATACAGCATTTCTTTCGTTTCTTGTTTAAGGCACAAAGTTTGGACAACAAATGAAATGAAATGTCTTACTTATCAGTCGACCACATTGCTTGCTTATTGCTATGTTTCTCAAACAGAAAAAACACTCACGGCCGGTCGTAAATGCAAGCTACTGTAGCTGATTGGCTAGTGTCACATTTCTGTTTTCTACAAGCAACTGTCAACGTCTTGGAATTCACCATCTGCAAGGGTTGTTGTACTTTATTATCGATTTTTCAGTATGTAGCACCAGTATTACGTACATTTGCAAATTCTAGCATATTCGGCTCAACTGTGTTAGTCGGCTCAATTGGCACATATTGCTCCCTCCACTCGGCTAATGTAGTGGAGAGTAGATCAGATGGAATTGCACTACCAGATGCGAAACTAGAATGAAGAATTTCTTAAGTAAGAAAATTCCCGCAAGGATTTAATGCTGTGCTGAACGCACTGCTTGAAATTCAGTCCGAATTCTGCTGGAATCGTAGTACTCGGGTCGGACTGGCAGCCTTGTATAGCATCGTGAATCTTCTGTTCGAGGCTGCAGTTCCATGCCTGAATTTAAAAAATCTTCGAAGTAACCGCTTTCTGTTAAAGGTTTCTGCGAGGCGGTTCTTATCTTGAAAATCTCTTGGAATTTCCCAGTAAAACAAGATAAAGATAATAAAGATCGATAAAGATCACCTTCTCATGGATGATAGGATGAGGATAAGGATAAAGATGGAGTTACTCAATCCCTTATGGGATCTTCCTATCCACGCCTTCTACTTCAACGGGATGTTGTGGAGGCGATTTGAATGCGTATTTCGCCATACAATGACTTGCGGTGGCCCGCCTGGACACGTCAGCGCTTTATCCTTCTCAGGCAAGTTCAGTACCAATTCACTGATCCCGGAGGCATGAAAAGGCTTGGTTGGCCCGAACGAAAAATTCGAACCAAGAAGAATGGGGTGCACGCGACAGCCGGCACCTCTTCCGACTGTGCCACGTGCGCCCAGGATGAGCCCTTATACTACCATCAGTCCTATTTGTCAAATGAATTTTGAATATTAGGTTCACTCCGTAGTAGAAATCTAGCGGAATATGCGACATGTCGCAGAAGTGGACTCTAGAAAGCCCGTGTGAAGTTGGTCTTCCACTTCTAATAAGGCAACCGCAGTTCAGAAGAAGAGCCAAGGTCTAGGCGACCTGTGGAAATGGGCAGCACGTCGGGAAGTACTTCCGCTGTTCTGTAAGCCGGAAAATTTTGTCTGGCGTCTTAAAACCCTCAAGGATCTCAAGGACTTGAACAGGGACGATAAAGGCTACCTTGTGGACAGTAAGAGGATCAGCAACCTTCGCTTCGCCGACGACATTGTTCTCATCTCTACCAGCACGGCGAAGTCGAGGAAATGCTGAACGATCTCAATGTAGCAAGTATTAAGATTGGATTGTACATGAATATGTCCTAAACGTAATTTATGGTCAACCAGACGCAGAACTCGTAAGGTTAAATGGAGTCGTTCTACAACAGGTCGACTCCTACGTCTATCTGGGAAGAGAACTGAACATGGATAACGGCCTCGCTCCTGAAATCATCCGCAGGAGACGCGCAGCATGGGCAGCCTTCAGTTCGATTCGCGAAGTCACCGATCAGGTCAAGGATGCCGGCCTCAGGGCCTCGATATTCAACGCCTCTGTACTGCCTGCGATGAGTTACGCGACGGAAACCTGGCCCGACAACAAGACGATCGCCAGAGCGATGCAAACTACGCATTGTGCACTGGAGAGATGCCTTCTGAGGAGAAGCCTTCGTCATATATGGCAAGAGGGCCTGCCAAGCTCGGAGCAAAGGGAGAAGTCGCAATTATCAGATCCGCTTCAATATATGAAGAAGTCCAAATATCCCTGAGCCGGACCCCTGCTTCGTCAAAAGGACGATAGATGGAGTCTCCATGTCACGGAATGGCTCCCAAGAGACCATAAGAGACAACTAGGACGACCGTCAACGCGATGAGCAGACTCATTCTCAAGATCTTTCAGGGAGCGTAGTCCGCCTCATTGGATGCAAGCTGCTAGAGATCGAGCGGTCTGGAAGAGGTGTTGTCGGCGTTGAGAAGACCTCCAGTCGACAAAGGGACCACCAAAGTATGAAAGTAGTAGGTAAGTCTCAAAACTTTCGTAAGGCAGCCGTTAGACTCTCCGTGAATCCTAGGGGGTTGGGGTGGGTGAGCAAGGGGATGAGAGGAAGACCGCATGAACCCCCCCCCTCCGCGAGGGGCGTGGTCATACTTTGTACCTGTTTCCCCCGTGGAAATGAGTTGCGAGACTCTTGGTAGTTGTTCGATCATACAATACGATCCAACAAGGACATCCATGTGACTATGACGTTGTGCTGCAGCCACATGATCGTCATCCCAGAAGTCACTTCGAACAGCTCCGTGACCATAAACACTGGAGATGGGAGATTTAGCAAAAACCAAGCACAGTTCTGCAAACCCCGTCTACAAGACCGTGTAGGCTTCGCTTAGAATCTCCGGATCGAGCTCACTGACCTCTCTTGTGAGTGAACTAGCGGGTGCTTCAGCACTAACTAACTAAAGTTATGTTAGAACATAGGTTCTGGCCCATCCCGTATCACGGGTGGCTGCTGACAGGCCTCGAGGATATCCCGGATGTTACGTGCGTCAAACAGCGCCGGTGGTGTAAGGCGAACATCGCTGCCCGGAAAGCAGAAGATGCGGGTTCGAGTCCCGCCTGGCGCAAGAGTTTTGATCGTAACAAAACATCCTGTAACAACTTATAACCTCTCTACTAGCCGCTCCAGGCTTAAGCAAATGTGTTAGAACATAGGTTGTTAGCTTTGTTCTTTGTAAAATTTGCTTGTTAGTACAGAAATTAAAACAAAAAAATCTATCACCTAGTATTGTACTAACAGCTAAATTAATTAGTTACCTTCCTCACTGATGAGCCTCGGGGTAACTAATTGTAAACAAGTTTTGTATGAAGATATAGGCGAAATAAAAGATGTTTAATGTTGCTGTTAGCTGTCGTTTTTCTGCATGTTATTGCCCTTTGACTACGAGTGCCGTTGTATTTAATGCTATTGAAGAATTATGAGAATAATAATTTTAAATATTATGAAAGTGAAAAAAATATAATAATAATTTAAATAATTTTACACATAGATTTACACCTGATTCTATTTCAACAAAATTATAGACACTAAATTCCTAGATCTTGACTCACTGAATTTTTTGAGTCTGCTGATAGGACTACGTAGCTTAAATGCTGCACACGAGAATTGTTCATTTATTTTCAGGTCGTACATATTTATCATCGGACAATGCTAAGTTACGACTGCGGATATAATTGGTTTTATTATTATTCTATTGTACCTTTTTTATTGCTTATTTTTATTATTTTATTGTCGTCCTATCGTAGTCTATAAAAGGGAATTTTGAAAGTCTATTACATAGCACGCGACAGTCGCGCCTCCTCCGACTGCGCTACACGCGCCCACCTAGTCTTTTAAAATGCAAAAATGGCAAATAAAAATTCAACATTTGTAAGCAGCAAACTCTACTATAAAACGACCTTTGGACGAATAATTTCTCAATCTCTTGTTGTCTTCTCAGGACACTCAATAATGCGTTCATGCCGAAAGATCGGCCGAGTGGCAAAATTATCGCATTGCAGAAGAGTTTTGGTTTCAAAGCTTGATGATCTTCCTGCTGTTCCTATCCGGTAAACTTGGTTGGTAGCGGTCCATCGACCTTATCGAAGAAGGTGTTTTGAATGATTTGGAAGCAAACTGAAGTTGAAGATCGATTTGAAGAGCTCACGAGATGCGGCTCTTCTAACCTATGGACCCACAAAATCCCATACAGCAATGTAGTGGCTGCAATACATTTCAAAAACATTGTTAAACTGATAAAGAACGCTTATAATTTAAAGGTACCTGAACACATGCGTGATGTGCCGCTGAAATAGCAAATTAAACCCAGTTTTATTTTTTATTTTGCTCGTTAACCGGTCATTTTTAGGCAAAATTATCCGTTATCCGTTATCCGGGTTCCAAAATTTCGTTACTCACTCGCCCCTGGTGTTCACTAGTAAAGCATCGAGAGTTTTTCATCAATGCCTTTTTGAAGCACTTCACCTCGGCAGCTCATTTTGTAAACAAGACAACTCCTTACCAATTTGTACATGTTTGAAGCCGGTCCGTAATAGTCGTCGTAGTCAACGTACTGAAGGACATTTCCCAGTGCGACTTCGCTCCGAAGTTGGTTGTGAAAATTCAGGGCCTGTTCCCTTTCTGCGTCACTCATGAATTCTATGCCACACCCAAAATCTGAAAAAAGTTGCTTCCACGTAGTAAGAGTTAAAAACATAAGACTGCCTCACCTACCTGTTCCAGAAGACGGTTTTGGAATCACCTTGAATAGAAGTGATTTATTCGACCTTTTTTTAAAAATGCGAAGTAGCTTACCAGTATCGATGCGGCGACTATGAATGCGCTGATCCTCCACATTTAGCCTTTTGCCTTGTGAAACCATGTCGGTTTATATAGTGTTGCGTAGGTGAAATACTGAGTGGCTTCGATACTGAGTGGCTGTGGTTGTGAACTTTTGCCGGCCCTCGTTTATTTGATCAATCCAACCGCAAAAAATCCTTGACTCAACAGTGGAAGCCTCCAGTAACAGCTGAAATTTCACTTATATATTACCTAGAGAGCTTTAGCTGTAAAGAGCTCCTGTTGAGCGAGTAGTCGTTTCGTAACCATATTCTCCTCGGTTTATCTACTCTTAACTAATTTTGCTCGCTCCGAAGCTGAAGAGGGCATTGTTTTACCTTGCAGATTTTCACCTATTGCCAGCACATTCCACACAATACCGTTTGTTTCCCATTGTTCGACTGCGAGCTGTTTTTAACAAAGAGCACGGAACCCCTGATGAATGTGTCAGCTGATCGATTTTTGAAAACGCGCTGCAGCCTTGGTCTACCACTTGGAAGTTACCAATCTCTAAAATCAAGACCAAAGTCCTACATTGGGGGAATTCCAATCCTGGGCATCATTGTACATTGGATCCGATTGAAAATCTTCGTATAATTGGATGCTAAGGATAACGGCGATTTCGCGGATCCCGGATTTCTGGATGATTCGGATCGGGATATCCGAATCGTGCATCCGAAAATGGTTCATTTCATAGATGGATCCAATCAAAAATCTTCGGATAATTGGATGATTCGGATAGCGGCAATTTCGCGGACACCAGATTTTTGGATGATTCGGATCGGGTTACCCGGATCGGATATCCGAAAATGATTCATTCAGATCCAATGTATAGGCATCACCACCATCTTGATGGTTCCCCAATCGAGAGGGTTGACCAAATGGCTGATTTGGGTTTTATAGTTACTAACCAGGGAATGCCGTCAGCTTCTCATGGAATTTCGGATTAAGACCAGGGGCCGGATTCATCAACGACTAACCCGCGGATATAAGGGGTCGAGATACCCACAATGAAGCCTGCGTCTCTGACTCTTGCTTTATCTCTACCTGACTCTTATCTTATCTCTACCCCTTATCACCCGCATACCCACGGATTAATTGTTGATGAATCCGGCCTCTGCATCACTTGAAGGAGCTCGAGACGCAGATCACAGATATGTAGACCAAATCTGCTGTATGGATCTCCTAAGTGAGTTGTGGCCGGTGGAAGCCGCGTTGTTTCCCGAATACATTCGCACACGTGTCTCCGTGCTGAGTGGTCGGTCACTGCACGTCTCTCTGCAAAACGACCTATTATTGTCTTCGTTCGACTTGCTGACGCTACCTAACTACTCGGACTATTCACGGCTACTTCGATTCCGATTCTAATCCTGATTCTGATTCTGACTATGTCGACTCCAGTCCCTGCTGCTCGTTCGAAGGGAGGCATCAAGCGTTTCTGCCCTGCAAACTCTCCTTCGTCACCCTGTATTGATCCTGTTGGTCTTATGCGTTGAAAGAGGTCAACGAGTCTCCTGCGGTGCCGGCTTGCGTCAAGAACGCCTTCAATAGCTTGGTTGACGAGTTGACGTCTCTCAAGCGGGAGCGGGACAAGCTACTGGAAGAAAACCAGATTCTTCGTAAGAGGCTGGGGCTTCGGCCCGATTTTTCTGTTCACGACACTGTTGCGGACGTGCCTGATGATGGGCAAGGCTCGAGATCAATTCGAACTACTGCCGTTTAACCAACTGACGAGCGAGATCTGGAACGCCTTCGATCGATCGTCATCAGTGGAATCCCGGAACTTGATTCAACGGATATCGAAAGTAGAGTGCGCTACGATTTTCTCAGTGTGAGGAATGTTCTGTTTCACATAGGAGTTGAATGTCTCCCTGTTACTGTATATCGGCTTGGCAGGCCTATTACTGGAAAGTCTAGGCTTTTGAAAGTGGTCTTACCTTCCTCACGGTTTCAACGTCTTGCTGTCAAACTGGCCCCACGTCTTCGCTCTTTCCCTGAGAGAGGGGTTTACATTAGGGAATCACTCTCACAGGAAGAAAGAGTGCGACGACGTGACGCCTATCGCAGTTCGATTGTTAATTCTTCTCAAAATGTCATGCTCAACACCAGCTACGTTCAGGGAAACTAGTTACTGATCCTTGGTTCGATGAAGATGAAAGTGGTGATTCATTTGAATACATTCCAAATGTCAAGTGCTTACTATCTAATGTCCGCTCTTTGGTCAAAAATGGTTCAGCTTTGGGATTGACCCTTCTGAGAGAGAACTTTGACATTGCCTTCATTACCGAGTCTTGGTTAAAAAGTTCGGTCGAAATTTCCGCTATATTAGGCTTTGCTGGTTCGCTATATTCTGCCTTTAGGTGTGACAGGCAAAATAAAAAAGGCGGCGGTGTTGTGCTTCTACATAAAAATCGTATTTCGGTCAATCAAGTGTATCACGAGTCGGTGTTAGACTCATTTGATATTTTATAGGGGATATTGCCTTCGATGTTAGAACTGTCAGATTTATCTTGGTCTATCGCGCCCCGAACTGTTTATCGGCTAACTCTGTTCAATTATGCAAGGTTATAAGTGATTTCAGTGCCTGTAATCATGCCTGTGTTGTTCTAGGTGACTTCAATTTGGCCGATATGCCGCCCAATCTTTCCTACGGCCTTCAAACCTCTCAGTTGACAAAAGTTTTTACTGATCTGTTAAGATCCCATTCTTTTAGACAACTAGTCCCTCAACCGACTAGATCAAGTTCTTTCCTAGACTTGGTTTGCAGTAATGCTATAGATCTCTTCCACGACATTAAGGTTGATGCACCTATAGGTTCTAGCGATCATGCTACTGTTGTGTTTAAACTGGACATCAAAAAGGTAGCTCCATCTTTTCACTTTGAAAAAGACTTCAGTCGCGCTAATTATTTTCTGATCGAGTCCTACTTAAAAGACGTCGATGGATGTTTCGCGACAGTTGGGGATGCTGACTCAGCTTACGAACTCTTTCTAAGTGTTTTATATCATGTTATTGATTCCTTTGTGCCTCTTCGTGGTATACAGACAAACCGCGCTAAGCTGCCCTGCTACCTTGTTAGAATGATGCGAAAAAGGGGCATTCTGTGGAGAAAAGCCGTTTGTTCAAATAATAGCATATTATGGGACGAGTTCAGCTGCATCAGTGAACAGGTGTACAAAGCGGATCTTAAATTTAACTCTTATCTGGAGCGTAAAATTGTTTCGTCTAAGGATAATGCGAAATTTTATAGATTTCTGCGCCATAGACTCAAGGAGAATCACACATTTTCTAGCCTGATTGATGAAGGTGGTAATTTTGTCTACACGGACGCTAATAAGGCCGAGATACTTGCAAAAGAATTCTCCAAAGCCTACTGCGCCCATGATCTAAGTAATGGAGATAGTCCGAGCGGTGTCTCCTTTTCTAATTCGCGTGGCGGTTTTTGGTTCTCTAAAAAGGACATATTTGAGATCCTCTCTACTCTCCCTGTCTCGTTCTCTAGAACTCCCGACTTCATTCCCATGACTTTTATAAGAAAGATCATTGCATTGCATTGCATTTCCACTGGAGTACATATTCAACCTGTCTCTTACCACTGGTATAGTTCTCGGCAGATGGCGACATTCGTTTGTTACAGCGATTCCCAAAAAGTCTCCTTTCAATTGTTCTGCTAACTATAGGCCTATAAGCATCACATCTGTTTCTGCTAGAGCCTTTGAAAAACTTCTGAAGAAGCACATTTTGAATCACCTTGAGCGGCATGATATAATTCCTGTTTGTCAACACGGATTTTGGAAGGGAAGGTCTACCGAGACTGCTCTGTTGTCCGCACTTAATGACTGGACGATTGCTATCGAACAAAACAAAAATGTGCATGTGGTTTATTTTGATTTTGCGAAAGCTTTTGACAAGGTGCCCCATTCTATACTCATAGCCAAATTGAATGCAGTTGGTCTTGAGCCTTCCATTGTGCGTTGGATACAAAATTTTCTGGCTGATCGAACCTTTCAAGTTCGCGTTGGTAAATGTTACTCTAAGATTTATCCTTGTATGAGCGGTGTTCCACAGGGGGGTGTATTATCTCCTCTGCTGTTTTTGATATATTCTTCTGGACTCCCTGCAGAAATTTCATCATTCGGTGTCAGTTGTCAAATGTACGCTGACGATGTAAAAATATACACCACTATAGTCAATCATGATGACAAAACTCGTCTTCAAGCTGCAATCAATAGCGTTAGTAATTGGTTGGTCGCAAATGGACTGCCTCTTGCTCCTTTGAAGTCCCATGTTCTTTGTATAGGTAGTGGTTTCTTAGAGCCGGCATACTATGTCAATGGTCTTAAGCTTAAATGCGTAAGTGAAGTGCGTGACCTAGGCTTTTTGCTCAGTAGTAAGCTATCTTTTGATCGCCATATTAAAAATATTTCAGCCAAAGCTTTTTCACGTACTTTCAATCTGTTCAAAGCACTTAGAACAACGGATTCGTCTACACTCATTAAGGCTTACAAAATATACGTTCGTCCCATAGTTGAAAGTGGCACATCAGTTTTCAACCCACACTTGAAGAAGGATATAAGGATTTTGGAAAGTATGCAAAACAATTTTACTAAAAAACTGGTGGTACGTTGTTCTGGTGTTGACTACCGATATATTCCTTGTAGTGCGGAAAGACGTAAAATGTTTAGGCTACCTAGTTTGGAAAGTAGAAGACTGAAAAGAGATCTTGTTACGGCCTTCAAAATAATCACTGGAAATACGAGCGTCAATTCCGCCACCTTCTTTAAATTTTTGCCTTCACGCACCAGAGGTGGTTCCTTTAAACTCAAAGCTTCACCTGCAAGATCTGGCATTCGGTCTCGGTTCTTTTGCCAAAGGGTTATCTCCCGGCTTAACCAATTGATTGCTAAAGGCGAACTGTCGTTACACTTGAATTCATTCAAAAAACTGGTTACCCTGATGTTGGGCATGGATTCTCATTAGTTGTTATTTCTTCATGTGCTGATTTCATATGTTTCAGGTGCTTAGTTTTCCGTATTTATATTACTTTCAGGTTCTTAGTCTTAGGCTCTCCAGCCAATCAGTTTTCTACGTTTATTTCATTCCCTACTCATCCTTTGTTCTTATTTTTTTCTTTGTTTCTAGTTGTTGCTGTGGTTTGTGTTCGTGTTGCTGTGTGCCCACGCATGCATAAGCGTGCGTCCATTGAATAAATAAATAATGTTAGGCGTACTCGACCAGCGTTGGGCGCAGTGTTGCGTAATCAGCGGTTCGGTTGGCAGCGCTGACAGCAGCAGCAGCGGCGCAGCGCTAGAGCGCTGACTTTAAAGAATTGGGGTCGTTGGATTGGTTCCCGTGTGAGACGGCGCTTTTGCATTTTGTGACCTATCTTCGACGAGGACCTATAATCTCACTTTTAGTACAGTTTTTAGAGAACGGCTCATGGCGACTTGCGTTTACGTCTATTAGGATATTTGAAGATGGAAACATGTTTCAGGTAACCTGTGTTGTTCATAACGTAATTGAAGTCAAACATTCAAATCAAAACAAAAATCAAAAGCAAAATAAAATCAAAAATCGACAAAACTTAATCAACAGAATTAAACATAGTAAAAATTAACCACTTCTACTTCTATACATATTGAAAATCAACTACAGCTGTTCAAACCTACCTCAACACTGTTGGAACAGCGCAAAAAATGGGCAAGAACAAACATAATCTTCACAAACCGTACACATTATGCAGGGTGTCCCTTACAATCAGTGACGAAGCAGTCTACCGTACCAAAGTTGAACATATAATCACCAGGGCTAACAAACGAACCGTCAGTGTTGAGGAAGGTTTGAACAGATGTAGTTGTTTTTAATATGTATAGAAGTAGTTGGTTTTTAATATGTTTAATTATGCTGATTAAGTTTTGTTGATTTTTGATTTTATTTTACTGTTGACTTTTTTTTGAATTTCTGACTCCGTTCACCTCATGAATAAAATATGTTACCTGAAACATGTTTCCAACTTTAAATATCTTAATAGACGTAAATCCAAATCCAACGGTCATAAGCCGTTCGCTCAAAAGTATGCTAAACATTTGATTATAGGTCCTCGTCGAGGATATGTCATAAAATGCAAAAACGCCGTCGCCGAAGGGAGCCGAAGGGTTGAGCATCCGCAATGCCCGCCGGAACTTCGCCAACTTCTTGACCAAGATGACCGCTCTCCGAAGTTCTGACGGAACCGTGACCTTTTCCAGAAGGATCATGAAGAAGTTCATTCGCGACTTCTCTTCGATTTCTTCGATATCCACGTCCACCTGCCAAGTGCCATCATCCGCAGGATGGATATGTCGTCTCCTCTGTTCTTCCTTCCGAGATCCGACGCGCCATCTCCTTGGTGAAAAAACCTACAGCACCCGGTTCTGACAGGATCAGAGCTGAACACCTGAAGAACCTCCCTCCCGCGCTCATCAACACCCTGGCGCGGCTCTTCACACGCTACCTCTCAGAGTGCAAGGCAGGGTCAAGATGCAAAAGCCTATCAGTGGAATGTGAACACGTTGTAGAACGCACGCTTTTCGAATGTCCTGTGTTCTGCAACGTCGAGACCGTGACACGTCATCGTGTCACACGGTCCTACAATGCCGAAAAAGTGTGATACGTCGTAAAGGTGTTAACGTTTAGAAAAGGTAGCTTTCCTAACTTTTGTTATTAGCGTTTTCTTAAATCGTTTAGAACACGTCAAGCGAGCGAAAACATTCTCTCCATCAGGACTGCTCCAGGTGGCGGGCAAAACTATTCTGTGATAAGCAACGCCAGGAGAGCCGACTGAAGCTCCGAGCGTCCCTCGTGCCGTCTTTTATACACCGTCCCTTTTATACGCGCTCTCCGGTTAGATCCGCCAACAAGATAACGGCACCTGGTATCGGGGAACGCGACAGCTGGCATCTCCTCTAACTGACGCGTCCCCGAAGGGCATTTAAAAACATCAAGAACTCAAAACGAATTTATGAAAACATTAAAATATTCTTGGTGATTTCAATAGTTTTTTTTTGAGAACAGTCTGACTAGCGAGGTTAGACCTGCAACATTAGTGAAGACTAAATGGAAATGGATAAACTCACTGAGAAAAAAGTCCGTTCAAAATTCCGTTAAATTCCTAAAATTTCCGTCAAGTCGTTAGGCCAGATTTTAACGAAAAATGCCGTTAATTTATTAAATTTGTTAAATCGTTAACAGTTAAATGTGCACCCCTGATCCAGGTTTCAAAATTTCGTTATCCACTCGTCCCTGGTACTCACCCATCCGGTTGTGGGACGTAGGCCATTGGGTCTCAGTAGGAAGAGAGGGGTAACTAGTTTTTAATCATTTATTTAAAAAAAATGTTTTTGTCACCTGTCATAAAGATGTTTTGTTGCGATCAAAACTTTTAGCGCCAGGCGGGACTCGAACCCGCACCTCCCTATGACTGGGCGGGAATGCTCTACGCCTTCACACCACCGGCGCCGTTTGATTGAACGCAACATCCACACCTCGTGGGACCGATCAGCACTCACTCCTATCTCGGCATGAGCTGGCCGCTGTTATCAGCATGGAACCAGTTGAGCTAATGGTCGTGATAGAAACGATTCAGATCAGTTTCTTTAAGCCTCACGTGGCTGGTATCGAGGTTGTAAGTGAGTCCCGCCTGGCGCTAGAAGTTTTGATCGCAACAAAACATCGTTATGACAGCTTACAACCTCGATACCAGTCACTTGAGGCTTAAAAAACTGATAGACTTAAAAAACTTAAAAAACCAGTAGAATAATTTGTTGAGCTTGGTTTAAATAGTCGACAATGATATAGCGTTAGTTTAGACAGTTAATGTTTTCGGTTAAAATTCAACCGTTGGCAGAAAAAGCCACCTCGAAGAAATCATCACAACATTGTCATCAACTCGCCTTTCTATATTGTGCTTCACAAAACGACCGCACTCGTTGCCTTCGCGCAGTAGCATGTTCCTCACTATTTCATAAAGTGCGGGTAGAATGGGATTAAAAGGGTAGAAAGGCCTCTGTCTCTAGATACATATTAAGCTGCCAGATCATCCGGAAAATGGATTCGCTTCAGTTCAGTTCAACCCTAGGCATTTCCAGAAACGATGGCGGAGTTTAATTCATAAAGAATAATCATCTCGATCTTTCCCTCCTTCCTCCCCTTCTCTTCTTGTCTATACGGCCTTTTGAAATTCCTGCCGCTTGAGAGAACATTTCACAGCTGACTCTAATATTCCAATTTGCTACGTAACCTGCCTGAAGATCCTTTCTTGGTTGCGGTCTTCTAAATTTACCTTTTGTTGCCGTTCGCTTAAATTTCGAGCACCACATGTTTTCGTCATGTTTCTTAATCTATCTTTGTTCTCAGCTTAGGTAAAAGTTTTAGAAAGCTCAAGAAAATTAAATAATAATATTGCCACGCATGTCAGTTCTCGGCGGCAGTTCTAAAAGAAAAGCTGGTATTGGGCTCATAGTTCATATATTTTTCTCAGAAACAGACTACTGGACTATTCTCGTGCTTATCGAATAACATGCACTTTCTTAAAGTTTAAAACTTAAAAATACACTGCGCGTTGCAAAATGCAGGGTAACTTTTAAAAAATACGGGCACTGTGTGGAAGGTCCTAACAATGCTGCTATAAAGCATATAAAGTAGGTTGAGACACTATTAAAAGCATGGGATAACAACACCTCTGTGGCGTACAAATGGTCAGGATTGCGCCATGCACCCGTTTGAAAACTCACGTGTCAGACTCAATTGGTCAATGGACTCAATGCTTGTTACAATCTTGATATCAGTTGACTACATGAACCTGTGATGTGCTTCCTTTAACGATTAAAACTTGACAGTGCTTCATACTTTTACAGGGTGCAGTATTGACGCACTAAACGTCAGAAATAACAACACATTGTAAAATTTAACAATTTTATATACAAAATGTCAACAGCTAGCGAACAGAATAGCATCACCTGTATTTTAAATGGGTTTCTTTGCTGCCAAAGGCGAAGACGCCTAGGAAAGGCGTCTTCGCCTCTGGATTCGCAGCAAACAAGCCCATATAAAATGCAAGTGATGCTATTCAGTTCGCTAGATCATGGTTGACATTTCGTATATAAACTTATTAAATTTTACGATGTGTTGTTATTTCTAACGTTCGCGTTTAGTGCGTCAATGCTTTTTATGCACCCTGTATGTGAACCGATAACGTCTCTAAACCTTAACTAGCAGCAGTGGTACGGCGTTTCACAAAGCGCTTGTGTTTTTTAGGGTACTCTGCATTTTGCTACAAGTTGTGCACAGTCAAGTTGTGAACGTTAAGAGAAGCAGGGAACAGGTTAATCTGTAAGATTGTAACAAGCAATCAGCCCATTCACAACCTATCGAATCTGAAATGTAATGCTTCAGATGGGTTATGGTGCTATCTTAACCATTTGCACTTTACAGAGTTTCCGTTATCCTGTGCTTTCTTCTGAGTCTCGAATATCTTCAAAAGCTACACTAGCAGCAATGTTAGAATCTTTCAAATAGTGCATGCATTTTAAAGATATCCTACATTTTGCTGCAATCCGTGGTGTGCTTAGTAAGTTTTAAATTTTGAAGAAGCGCGAACCAGTCGATATGGCCACTGTATGGGAGAAAATATGACAAGTACTCAAGCAAAACACAACTAGTCAAGTGTGGAATGCAAGAATTCAGACAAGTGTTGAATTTGGCTCCACCTTGAAGGCTTCGCGCAAGCTGTTTTCCTCCACAACACTCGAAGCGCTGATACCAACGAGCCACTGTGGAATAGTGAATGACTTCCTCCTTGAATGCAGCGCAGATGTTAGGCCGGGGGCATACTTCCATCGCCGCGATGCCATCGCGGCGCTCAGTTCATGACCATTCCGCCGCACGCGGTCGAATAGTCAAAGGAAACCTCGCCGCGGCCGCCGCAACAGTAACGGTCGGCATGCGCGATGGCTTCCCGCGCCCATCGCGGGCATGGCATACTTTTTCGCGCCGCGCGCGGTGTTTAGCGTTTGGTCCTGGACGGATCGCGGTCGCGCCCCATTGCAGAGCGATGAGCGATGCGACAAGCACTGATAAATTCAAATTCGATCGCGTCGCTCTGCAAAACTCATCGCCGCGATTCCATCGCGGCGACGGGAAGTATGCACGAGGCCTTAGAGGCTGCAGTCCTTGCGGAATGGCCTTGCAGAAATTCGTTGTAGACGATAGGTCGTGGGATGCTGCTGCTTATCGTCGACATTGTTACTGTATTCGTATTCGACGAGGCCTTATATAGTATGCTTGGGGAAGCTTCGAGAATGTGCTGTGACGTCACCACACAAGATCAATACTGTAAGAGCTTTAACAAATTTAACAGGCACTAGCGCGATGCGTTGCAAGACTTTTCGATCAAAACAATATCCTTCAAGCAATGCTTACATTTTTAGGACACTCTATGTTAAAATAGCTTGATGTTTACCTAAACAGTACTCACTTAATGAACAAGTCTCTAGTAGACCGCTCACCTCAACATTCAACCGAATAACGAGAGAGCATGTTCAGAACAACCAGCATCTCTGTGCTAATCTTTTCAATTCAGAAAAAACACACCGAGATAATTGCAAACTTTATCCAAAAGCAGACTTCTGAATACTTAAGCAACCAAATTGTTATTACTTTTACAGTACGCAAAGCGGAGTAGCGCATGCTGCTCCAGACGGGCATCTTGTGCAAGGTTCACCAGTTTGGTAAATGACGGAGTTGACGATGTTTCCTCTGAAAGTTTGTCGTTCGAACATGGCGGTCGCAGTCGCAAAGTAGGTGGTACTTACCTGGGTTGGTAATGGCAAACGATGAAGAAGAAGCCATTACATTTCTCCACCCCACATCCTATTCTTGTTGTGGTAGCCCATGCCAACTGTTATGTAGAACAATGCTCTGCTTTGCTGCTCGTTTTCAGAGACATGGAAAGGAGTCACTCACCGTGGTAAACGTCCTAATAGGTGCGTTGACGTGCTGCGATTTGAACGTGACGGCCATTCCGATGCTCACCGTCTCGGTTTTGATTTTCCTCCACCAAACTTTCACGGCCTGATACAGCACAATGTGACTGAGATCAAAGCAACCTCGACGAATTTCTTGAACTGCTAACCTCGCCCATACCCTCAACTCTCGTCGTGACCGTAGTACTGACATCTGCATTCTTAATAGTTTCACCGATGTCTGCAGCTGCGTTTGAGTTTGTCCTCGAGCAGGTTTTTGCATGCGTGTCGGCCGAATTTTCAAGGCTGCAGTCGTATTTCTGAAAACGTTGGTTTTCGCTATCATTAAGCATTTGTTCAGTCAATTACTCGAACAGAACAAACCAGCTGAACCATGTTTCCCGCCTTTGGTAAGTAATTTCCATTGAATTTTTGAACAAGTCCATTTGCAAGCTGTGATCTAAAGATAAAATTCTTCGAACAAGGCATCTACTACACAAGCAGCGTGTAAAATGTATTTCTTAAGAAACTGATGAAGATAGAATTTAGTCGCATTACTTGTAATGTAAGGAATGCTTATAAAGCGGCTACTCCACAAATTTATTCGGCAACAAAGTGAATGACGGAGAAAACCGACCCTTGAGTGGCATGCACCGCGCGCTCTACTTGTGCCGGTTGAAGACATCTTGAGTGCGTTTCTGGCGTACACCCATCTGTTTCGCTACCCAATCGGTAAACAAGTTTTTTCAGGCTTGTCTGAAGACAATTCAGCGACCGTCTTTTTCTACACTTGAACCATGTATTTCTAATGGTAATATAATAGTATAGACACTAAATACTTCTTAGGAGAAGGGCACCTTGCGACGTGATTTCGCGCTTTACCAATTTAAAACACTTCACATCGTAGGTACGTACAGCGCAGTCGGAGGAGGCGCCAGCTGTCGAGTGCACTCGATAATAAATAGGTTCTTGGTACGGGTTTCCCGCTCATCCCAACCAAACCTTCCATCCCTCGGGGTTCGGTGAATTGGTACCAGACTTGTCTGGGAAGGACAAAGTGCTGGCTTGCTCTTTGTCTAGTCACCGCAATTCATTGTGAAGGCTTAATACAAACCAAGCACAACCTCCACGACATCCCGTGGAAGTAGGATGCGTGGCGCAATTCGAAGGTGACTGCTTAACGCTGTCCTTTACACATTTGTCCTTTATGAGAGATAAAACATAAGTAAACATAAGTATCCTTGATGACAAAACAGATCAGACATTCTGGAGGATACGAGAACAATTCGAAGTCGCACAACACAGTGAGCGGGTGTTCTCTTGTGAGCAAATTTTGAGCTTATAAAAAAGCTTAAATTTAAATCTTTAAAAGCAACTCGATGAATACGTTCAGATTCTAATAACCAACCGTCTGTAGTTGATCATATCTAGTGCTCTCGTTCTTATTCTGTCGTTCATATGACCGTTGGCAGGACATATCTGGTTGATAGCTGTAAGATGCCATTTCATTCTTCAATACATTTGATTACCTGATAAAGAGCTAGTTTTAAATATCCAAGGGTATTTAGCGTATATATGTAAAGAAGTAGAAGATAACAAAATGCAAAATCTCTCAACTCTGATATAAGAAAGACTTAATAGTAATAATTTTATGCTTTATGCTTTTCTTTTAAATTAAAAGTAAAGCTTTCTACAGGGTGGACCATAAGTCCTGCAACAAAGACTTCGCCGCATAACTGCGGTCAGGAAGGATGAAAACGAACACAATTTGAACCACAGCTTACTCATGTCTCAGCAAACAAAATTAGCACAAACATGACCTCCTTTTGCCTTTACCACCACTTTCAAACGGACGGAGCAGTTGTCCACGGCTCGTCGCAGAACTTCTTGGGGAATCTAGTCCCAGGCGTTCTTCAACGAGGACTTCAGACTTTCCACGCTTCTGTGTCGTGTAGAGCAGGCTTTTGCCTCTAAAATTACTCATACGCAGTAATCCATTACGTTAAGATCTGGGGAATTTGCTGGCCATTCCTCTACAGGTTGATAAAATTGGGAAGATGATGTCGACACCACTCCTGTGTCCTTTTCGCTTTGTGTGTCGGAGCACTCTCTTATTGAAACGTCCATTCCACCTTGCCGTAGTGGGAATGAGCCCAAGTAAGAAAAGATTTCTTCAGGATATGCTCCAGATAACGTTCCGCGTTTTCTTTTCACTCTTTTTTCGATGAAGAACAATGGTGTGCGGCCGGCTGCCGACACACCTCCCCAAACCATCACTGAGGCTGGTTGAATGTCACGCAAGACCTCTCATCCAATGGAGTCGGCTTCCTTAGAGCTGCTTGCAAGTATCCTGATGTTTTGGTGGTTGTATGTCTGCTTAGCGGTGAATAACTTCTCATCAGAGAAAACTGTCGAAAGGTGCTCGTCGCGAGCGAGCGCAAAAATTGTTTTCCTCCTGGATACCTTCTACTGGTTGCTGAGCCCTGTTTTTTGTACTTGTTCGTTGCCGAAGTTGCAGCTTGTTCCTGACCAGTCTCTCCATGGTGGTGCGGGAGACGTGGAGATCTTTCGCCAATTTCCTTACGCTCCTCGCTGGATTGCATGTAACTCGCAATCTAACAGTGTTCTTCAGTTGTTGCGTAGTAACACTCACCGGGCGTCCAGTTCTAGGAAGATGTTGAACAGTTCCGCGCCTAATCACATGTTAAACCGCCAAGCGATTGATCTTCAGAATTTTAGTCATTTCCGACCGCAGTTGAGTGTCCCGATTTGGACAGGGCGAAAATTTGGGTTTTTTCTAAACGCGCATCCACCAGTCTCTACAAAAAGGATGTATACTTTTGAAAACTATAAGAGATATGCTAGAAGGAGGGCACTAAAGAATGTTAACACTTGGTTCAAAAAAATTGATATCGTTCCAGGTAACGACTTATATGCCCCTTGTATGTACCTTTGCCTTTTGCTCCTTTTTTGCATTTCTGTGTTGCATTATCTAGGTAGAATATGTTTTTCACATAGAGGTATTGCAGATGAACACGCCATTCAACGTTCGTTTTGCGGTTTGAGGTCCTTACGCTCACAAACTGACGGATTGAAAAAGTGATTGAGCTTTTTGCACCTTTGATTATGTCTTCAGTTTATTAGTTTCCCATAAGCCAGAATTTCTGTTAATCAGTATGTCTTCTGTACAGCTTTTAAGTAAGAAATAAGTGTTCCTAGGAATGTTCAATCGATCGTTCTTTGCATGTCTGTGTTGTATTGTCTCTATAGATCACATTTTCAAACAATTTGTTCACCTGATGGGCAGGTGAATTAAAAATTTGCCAAAAAGATCATGCAACTTTTTCGTAGGCAAAAATTAGCCTTACCGTCTCGGAGAGTTCCTAGTTTAATCTGCAAGACGTTTGTTTTGATTTGGAAGATGCTCAGTTTTATTTCAAAAGCGTCAAAATTGTTTAGAGTTGCTTCAAATCTGATTTGAAAAGTGTCCAGTTTGTCGCGAAACTGTATATCTTAATGTGTTGCAACTTGGCAAAGGTGTTCCGAATGAGACTCTTTTCAAACTTCTGGCAGAAATTTTCGACAACTTTTTCAGTTCTTAACGCAATGCGCTTGACGGTGATTACCTGGATTTGGATGAGCGTTTGGTGGTGTCGCTGTCGCACCCGCTCCTGAAGATGGTGTCGTTGTCGCAGCCGCTCCTGTAGGTGGTGTCGTTGTACTGACTTCGACAGCACAAAGTCCTGAAGTGCTGTTGCAGGTCGCTGGAGTGTAGGTGGTGCAGTCCGCATTTGAGGAGCACGCTGCACCTTCCTCGAATATCTCGTCACCTTCCTTTAATCTTCTAAATACGCAAACAGATTACGCATCTCGCCTATCGGCTCACCAAACCTACATGTGTTCTATGCGATCGTTTTTGAACAAGCGAAAATACCCACGGTTGATCGTAAATGCAAGCAGCTATCGCCAGGGTGTCGCTGCATTTCTGCTTGCTGCACGCAACAGTCAATGTCTTGGCATTGATCATCTGTCAAGCGGTTGATCGTACAGTGTTGTCGACTGATAGCACCTCTTGCAGACCCACCTGTGCGAAGTCCGGTATTTTAGAGTCAACAACATTTGTTGGTGTACTGTCTGCATATTGGCTCTGCCAGACAGCCAGTGATTCGAGGAGAAAATTGGATGGAGTCGTTAACGTCCAGCTATAATTGTAGGTGTGATACTAGGTGTAGAGCTATAACGAAGACGCATTCTGAAGTATGGCATTAAAGAAATAGCGTTGAAGCTGTAAACGTACATCTGTACATTCAATCCGTATTCTTCCGGCACACTCGGGCTGCTTGGGCAGCCTTGGATAGCGTTCGAAACGGTCTGCTCTAGACTACAGCTCCACGTCTAAATTCAACCCGTCATCGTAACAAATTTCGTTTCTGCTACAAAAAAAAACACTGCAAACCCAGTCCTAATATGTATACCTCAGTTCTGGACCTCTCTAAAATTCTTCAGCTTACTGGAAAGCAAATGACTTATCGTAAAATGTCTGCAAGTTCACACGTTCGTTCAGTATTATCCCGAAAGCAACACCTTCATGATTTTGCATGATTATGTAGATCCCTGTAGATCGGAGATGATCTCATATATGCCGTCGAAAATAGGTGGTCCAGCCATGTAGTGCCCTTCGCAAGCACCTGCTGTACAAGAGCCGTCACCGACTGGATTCTGCGCAACGTCAAGAGAACACTGTTGGTCAACACGTTGGTCGGGCTTCTTCATGAAAGTGCTGAACGAACGACATAACGCTGTTCGTGTCTCTCGACTGAGGAGGATCCATTGGAGCACTCTGGCACGCGACTGGAACGGAAGAAGACACTGCTTGCGCTTGCTCGAGCAAACCGATGATCAACGGGTCGACAAGTGATCCAGGTCAAACAGGTGATGTAGATCCCTGCACGAGCGCGTGTATTGCAGTCGGAGGAGGTAGTCGTGTGCACCCGATACCAGGCTCTTGGTTCGGATTTTCCTCCCAGAACAACCAAGCCTTCCTCGGGGCCAGCGAACTGGTACCAGAGTTGCCTGGGAGGATAAAGCGCTGAACTGTTCATCGGTCGACCACCGTAAGCCATTGTATGATCAAATCCCCATTCAGATCGCCTCTACGACATCCTAGAAGTAGAATGCGTAGTGCATCCTAGAAGAGATTGAGCAACGCCGTCCTTTATTCTTTAATGTGACACGATTTGTTCTACTCTCTGAAGGCAGCCGCTTTTTCAACTTCTTTCCACAAGTTGCTTGCTCTATTATAGATGCCAATTCTATCAAGCATCCAACGTGCTCATCCGCAGGAGTTCTGGCATCTAGCGTAGGACATCATAGCTAGACGATGCTGACATACAGATTTGGTGGAAAAGGAATATCCCTATAACGTTGGCTAGACTTGTTTTCGTTGAACCGATGCCTTCTTCCTTTGCAGGTCTTACTACAGTTTAAATGAAGGATAAAGGACGGCGTTACTCCCTCCTGGAATGCGCCACACATTTTATTTCTACTGGATGTAGTAGGAGCGATTTGAATGCGTATTGGTCATACAATAGCTTGCGGTGGCCAGCCGATGAACAAGTAAGCGCTTTGTCCTTCCCAGACAAGTCTGGTACCAATTCACCGACCCCGGAGGGATGGAAGACTTGGTTGGCCTGGGCGAGAAATCCGCACCGTGAACCTGTTATCGGGTGCACGTGACAGCCGGCGCCTCCTCTGACTGCGCTACACGCGCTCTAACTGCAGTTTATACCTGACATATCACGAAAACCGCATGCCACTCTACGACCCGTTTGGTTTATGGTTTGATTTCCATCTGTGGTTAGCCATCAACGCGACCTCTGCTGCCTCTGCAATTCTGGTGCTTCTTTTTTCTTCTGCTTGAATTTTAACTGTTTCACATTCCAGTGACTACAGCACGTCTTTTTTGACGTAAATAAATAAATACAGAGAATGATAGGATAAGGGTATTCTTCTAGATGCAGGCGACAAAGACAACAATTGTGAGTAAAACCATGCAGTAGTGTGTCATTACGCACCAGAAGATTAGCCTAATGTAGCGCTCCAACTCCTCCGTTAGGCGCCTTTTATATTTCCGCCGCGGCACTGTTGTCACCGAAGTATAACCTAGGCCCTAGAAAAGGGAGGGGTGGTGTCAGCGACGCGTGGTCAGCAGCTTCTGCGTACTACTACGGACTGCGCGTCGAGGATGAGGTTTAGCGGAAGAGGGAGAGGGGGATCGCAAACAATACAACGAAGGAGCTCGATGCAGATCCCATAGTTCATCATTGAAGGCTCCTTTGAATTGAATTAAATAGGGCACGTGTGGCGCAATCGGAGGAGGTGGATACCAGCCTTCGCGTGCGCCCGATACAGACCAGAAAATTAGAAGATAGAAAGCAAAATCCGATTCTGTGAGAAAAAAAATCGGGAAGCAGTAAAAGGTCATGTCCGCACTTTTCTACAAGAGATAGGCAATTGTGTCTAAATGACTGGTGCAATGTGTCACGCGCGAAGGAGGCGCTCGGTGTCGCTTGCACCTCGAAATGGATGCTCTTAGTTCAGATTCCGCTCAAGCCAACCGAGTCATCCATCATTCCGGGGTTAGTAAATTGCTACCAGACTTCCATGGGAAGGGTAATGATTCTTTCTAGAAATGGGTAGCTTTGGCTACGATTCAGCAAAGATTCGCATATGTTAGTGCATTTAGTGAGGTGGATTTATTTTAGTTCGTGAGGATCTCAATTATCTAAAGGCACCCCCAACCTAGAGATGCACGCCTAGGGACCAGAGCACCAAGGGCATAGAATATTGTTCACCACGGTGGCGAAATGCCGACTCCGAGCAGGGTTTGCTGCAGCTGATCGAACGGCTCCGCACCCACCCCTCAGCGGCGCTTTTCGCCGAATACGATAACCCAAAATTCCGTCAATTGTGATGCAGGTATAAAAGGCGCCTTAAGCAGACGTGCTTTACTCTGACACACCTTCGCACATGGTACACTTCTACGCCAACAAAGAAGCTACTGTCCAGTTCGAACTACTGGAACCAACGAGCGCTTTTCCTCTTCCTGGATAGTACCTGCTCGCATCTGCTTTATGCTCAACTTTCCTACTTGACGGAGGTCTAGCGTGAAAAATTGAACAAAAGCAACATTTAAAAGAAAAGAGTGTACTAACCATAACCTACTTGCTAATACGCAAGCGAAAAATACCAGTAAAGCGCTCACAAAGTATTGCATTTGGCATAGCTTCTACGGGCTTGCACAGACAATCTCGTCAGGTCTCGCACTTATCAAGTAGGAAATTGAAGTCCATGAGAATTCGATAAATTAGGAAGCCTGATCTAATTTGTGATCTAGCAATCGGAAGCCGAGTAATAACCTTTTTCTCCTAGGAAAAGTGTCAATGCACCGATAAAATCTGCTGTGTCGATACATAGGCAGCTTTTCATCTAGAACAACACATGCACCCACATGTACCCAGTAGGATCCACAATTTTTCGCCTATTGTTCAGTGAGGAAAGACGAAAATAAAGAGCCAGTTGGCGTCCGCCCGCATGGGATTGTACTATAGTCCCTCGAAAAACACCGTATCGTAAGCTTTTTGGTGGAGCTATTTTCTACGCTCTCTAAAAGTTCGTTATCCAGTTTCTTAGTTGGATTAAAGACAGTTGTACCAGCTTCCACGATAGCACGTACATAGATTTTAAAGGCCTTTATGTCGGGAGTATTAGATTATAAAACCCTGAAGATATTCCATTTCCGACCGTCTATGAATCTTGGCATAATGAATGTTAAATTGAAATTGTAAAATTGCTTTGAGCTTGAGGTCAAGATTGTTAATATATCTTTATCCGGCTAACGTTTCGGCGCAACAGCTTTCGTCAGAGCATGGAAAAACAAGGGAGCTTAGAGATTTGGGGGATTTGCCCAAGGACCATTCAAGCCACAGAGGTCTAAGAAGACAGAAATGGAGCGAGAACGAACGGAAGTGGCACAACCCTAACTAACCTTAAGATAGCAGCCGATAGGCTGTCACGTCACCCCCGGATGGAGGAAGCCTGGACGAATGAGACTCCCTCCTCCTCGTTACCTCTTGAACGACCCTCTCTCTATCACTCTCTGGCGCCAGACCGCAAATATTGGCAGATATAGATATTGCATTGAGATATTGTAGATGTTGTACAAACGATAACTGGCCTTCCTCACGTCAACCTGATGTGCTTATAAAAGCAAAGATTATCCGTTATAGTGAAACACAAACCTGGACCCCTCAAAGCTGGCAGCATTAATCATATATTACAGATATCGTGCGGATATACTTTTTTCTTCTACAGTTCGTTTTTTTTTTGAAGGTAGTATTCCACTTACTGCTAGGTAGGGCGTGTGTAATGCAGTCGGAGGAGGCGCCGGTTGTCGTGTGTGCCCGATACCAGGTTCCTGCTCCGGATTTCCCGCCCAGGACAACCAAGCTTTCCATCCCTCCGGGGTCGGTGAATTGGTACCAGACGTGTCTGGGAAGGAAAAAGCAGTGACTTGTTCATCGGCTGGCCACCGCAGGGCCAAACACGCATTCATGTCGCCTCCACGACATCCCGTAGAAGTAGCATGCGTGGCGCATCCCAAAATGGATTGAGGAACGCCCTCATTTATCCTTATCCTCACAGCTACGTCAACAAGTTATTTTGTCTATACCACTTCTTTGTCCTGGGTTTTACGCCTGGGGTTCGTACCAGATCAAAGAAGGGCCTGTGTTCCGAGCTATGCATGAGCTAGGATAGGGTTAAGATAGCTTTAACAATCCCTTTTAGTTACTTCTTTTTCGGCTCTTAGCCTTCTATAAATTACTTAGTATAGGCTCGTTGCGACGGAATTTGCTAATAGGATCGGTGTTGCCAGAAGGTAATTACCAAACTAGTGCGGTTTGTAGTTTTAATGTAGTTGAGCGTTCATTTTAATGTTGCTTTTATCGGTTATTTTGTTTGTTCGAAGATTTTGTTGACGTTGTAGTGCACCTTTGAGTGCATTTTAAATAAATAAATAAATATTCTAGGGAGTGAGTGTGGCTTGTCGGCCCAACCATCAGGAAATGTGTCTTCTCTTTCGAAGGTGGTAATTCCCATCTCTCCTTCCAAGAGCCCTGACAAAACCAATGGCAGACTGGATTGGTTGGGCACCTTGCTCGTTCTCAATTCTTTTCTAAATTTTTACATCGCCAGCATACATTTTGCATTTGATCCCGAGGCTATTGAAGTAATTCAGAAGGTTGAAGGCAAATCACAATAGCCGAATTAGAGGCAGGACTCCACCTTGAGGGGCGCCGACAAATGCATGAAATAGCTTGGAGCATTGACCCTTAATTTTAGCGTGATATGTTGCTTCGGATAAGAATTGCCGGACCCAGTTCATGACCAGGGAATGAATACACGCACTGCTCCCATTTTGAGCATCGATTTTTTAACCCGAACCTTGTCGAATGCTTTTGAATGGTCGAAATACTCTATATCGGTTCGCCCTTTGTCTTCATTGACTTAGTCGATTCATTATCCTCTTACCACTTGCCACAGATCTTTTTAACAAGATCGCGTGAATTCTCCAAAGGTGAAATAATGATCACAGCGCAGAGAAGTGCAGAGAAAATCTAGCAGCTTATTCCATAATGTTTGTTGAGCAAAGACTTACTTTGTAGGCTCGCAAAAATTTACACATGTTGCCTTTGAAAGAATGTCATTTTCTGTCATTTACAGATGAAGCACTTCACGTAGTGGTGTACTCCAGGAAATCGAGAACATCCTCTTACCAGTTGATACATATTTGCAGCTGGTCCCCAGGAAGCCTCATAGTAGTCCAGTGAGCCTAGAGCCAATTGACTGCGGAGATCGTTGTGATAACTCAGAGCTTGCTCTCTCTCCTCGTCAGTAACATCATTTAAGTTGCATCCAAATGCTAGAAACAGTTGCTCATATCTTACTGAGTACCTGACGTACTTCTATCGTTTGGATATCTCAAATTCTCAGAACTACTGACCTGTCTCAGACGACGGTTTCGTGATAACCTTCAATAGAGAAGAATTAGCCGTGTCTTCGTTTTCTGTCAAAAAAGCAATGACTTACCAAAAGCAGAGCGACAAGGGCCAGCATCCGCATATCGCCTATTCGTTGATTTCATAACGTGCGTATGGCTTATATACAGTTGTCTGCGTGACATCCATGACATGGTGGTGTGCATCGTTGTGCGCTTCTGAACTCCTGGTACACTTGGCTTCGAATCTCGCTGATCTGGCTAGTCTAGCCACACGAATTTGCCGAAGCTTCAATACATTGCACGAACATTAACATCCATCTGACGGCGGTGGTGGTGGTGATGATGACCTCGGCGTTCATAAAAATCAGCCTATGGTGGTTCCTCAACATAGCTCCTAGTTCTTGTTCCTTTCTCCTCTGAATCTCTCCCTCTGTCAGTAGCATTTTCACGTCCAATTGGACACTTCTCCGATCAAATTGAAACTCTTCTAGGCTAACCTAAAGGATAAGGATAAAGTGCGACGTTACTCAGTTCCTTTTAGGATGCGCCACGCATTCTACTTCTACGGGATATCGTGGAGGCGATTTGAATGTGTATTTGGCCACACAGTGACTTGCGGTGGCCAGCCGATGAACAAGTCAGTGCTTTATCCTTCCCAGACAAGTCTGGTACCAATTCAACGACCACGGAGGGATGGAAGGCTTGGTTGGCCTAGGCGGGAAATCCGAACCAGGAACTTGGTATCGGGTGCACGCGATAGCCGGCACCTCCTCCGACTGCGTGACACGCACTTCTAAGCTACCCTAGAGAAACGAAGCGGTGGACTTCTGGAAAGGTGAGAATAACTTTTTGTTCAAGGAAACTTTAGTATAACTTTTTGAAGTTTTAAATCACCTATACAATAATTGAACGCATTGCTGGTGAATTTCTATAAAAATTTGATTTTTTGAGGAAAAGTACTGGTTTAGAGCATTAGAGCGTAGAGCAGAAAGGCGGGCATTTTTAGTGCCAAAACGGATCCAAGACGTCGCGATTTTTATTCGATTGATAGCAATATTTTGATTTGCATGGAATTTCACACTTACAAACGATGGCACATAAACAATTTTAAAAAACACATATATCCCCTCTTTGAGGCCTTATGTAGGCTGCATTTACACTATCAATCAAATAAACCTCCATCAGCTTTGCGAGTGCATGGCACGACCCTGTCTTTTAACGTACTATATGATTGCTGCATTGTTGCGCTTTAAGTCAAAATTTAATTGACATTTTTTCTCAAAAAATGGAAAATTCTTAAAATTATTACACTTCTTAGGGCAGGTGAACTAAAAAATTTCAAAGAAAGTTATGGCAAATTTTTGTTGAGTCCGTAGTTTAACCGGCCGGAAAGTCGTATTGATTTCGAGGAGTTCAAAAGTCTTAAAGCTATTTGAGAAGAGTATCCAATTTGATTAGAAAAGTGTCCAATTCAATGTGAAAATGGTGTAGCGAAAAGCTTTGGTGCTTTCTTTTTAGGTGTTTTCTGAATTTCGCCGGGTTCTGAAGAAAGCGAGTTCGAACGAAATGTTAGCTTTATAAGTGGAAGCATCTTTGTGCACAGCTTCAAGAGATCGCTATTTCAGAATCGAGCGCTAAGGACTCATTGTTTGCTATCTGCAGACCTTTCGTGTCTTTCTATCCAAAAATTTATCCTTTCGGAAGTTCTAACGCTGCAGGTTAGCAGTGAAATATTTGGAAGACAAAA
Source organism: Heligmosomoides polygyrus bakeri (assembly GCA_947359475.1). Classification (NCBI taxonomy): domain Eukaryota; kingdom Metazoa; phylum Nematoda; class Chromadorea; order Rhabditida; family Heligmosomidae; genus Heligmosomoides; species Heligmosomoides polygyrus. The sequence goes on along the minus strand of OX375869.1, from coordinate 15,880,270 downwards.
AAAAATATATGGGATCCGGCAGAGAATTCTCCAATCGGCATGGTCAAGCAGATCGCTCCAGACGTCTTACAATTCTTCCTTTTAAGCAACAACGGAGGACTTCGATCCTGGCATAGATAATACCAACCATCTTTGGATTTTTTGTCATCGTTGCTACATTTGGATTATTCATCACTTGATAGCTCTCGAATTGGTAATAGCAGGGCTAGAATCTGTACCGTGTCAGGTTGACGTCACCGCTTCTGCACCGCTTACTTAGCATACTTTGATCATGGTGCCTGATCATTCTGCGTGAATCTATTGAAACGGCTTGCCACCAGTGAGCTGCACTCAATGCCAGCCATTACCCATATCGTTGCTGCATCCAAGCCGAAAACGTGTTTTTCAGACCTATTGTTCACGTGGCACACACGTATGCTCATATGGTCGGAATGGAAACGGTATCCTCTGTCATGGATGGATTTTAGTATTCTATTATATGGATGGGGAAGGCCACCCAAGTAGTTACACGGATGCTTGAAATTACGATTGCTGAAGTAACCCTAATCATTGCAGAGGCCGCGGCTTCATTTCTAGTGCTCTATTTCTCCTTAGTACACATCACAGGCTTTAGCAACGCCACCAGTAGCTCCGGTTTCACTGAACAATTGACGATTTATCGATTTGCTGAATTCATCAACAATTTTCAGTGAATGATATTGTTGCGCATTAGCGCATGCAATTTTCGAAATTTGCACGAAAATCTTTACGGCCTTTTTCAGCAAGACCAATCTGACTCAACAACTGAACAAAAAGACCGATATCAAAAGAGCTACTAGTTGCTCACTCATTGTTAGAGAGTGTTCACATTGGAGCGCTCAGTGCTTTAACTTCAGAATCTGATTCATGTGTTCAACATTTAGATTTTATTAAGGTGATCGAAAAGTCTTTGGAGACTAACACAGCAAATAACACAACAACTAATTTATCCAATCTGAGATCTCACAAGGAATGGGATACAACTCAAGGTGAGCTTTTCGATGTTATTTTGACAAGATGTAGCGCCGGCCGTAATCCAGAATTACAGCTAGATTTTGCTGAACGCTTCATCAAAGAACGAAAAAAGGGGTGTAAAAATGAGTGCACAACAATCATCAACCCCTACGACACCCGCGAGATGTGCCTCGGTGGCGTAATCGGTAGAAGGTCGCCTCATGGGGGCACACCGATGGGCTTTTAGTTTGAGTCCGCGTGCTGCCAATATTTTTGCGCACGCAGATTTGTTGTTATTCTGCTCAATCATGATCACAGAAGTTGATTTTAGACTGTTAATGCTTATAACGAATCAAGGCTGCTTATGTTTTAATTGTTTCATAGTTTTGTAACATAGCTGCTGCCTAAAGGGTTAGTGCAATAAGACTTTTTATTTCCAGAGAAATAAAAAGTCTTATTTTTTCCAGAGTGGTGCAGATACGCATCGTGGAAAAACTAGCACATATGAAGGCGCAAATAGACAGCCTTGATTTGTTGTAAGCATTGGTGGTCTACAATTGACTCTTGTGATCACGAGAAAACGTAATAATAACAAACTACAGGGTGCGCCATAAATATGGTCACTTTTTCGCGCGTCATTTTTTGTATTTGTTAGTGAACGTTTTCATGTTTCCATTGTTTCTTCGGATTCTACGTGTCATCTTGACCGAACATAGTGTTTTTTGCACCTCCACACTGCTTCTATCAGAAATGGTAAAGTCTTCTTATCACAGAGGCGCAATCTTAGATCCGAGAAGGGCAGGACTTTCTTTTCCCAACATCGCTCGTCTGCTGAAGCTGCACAAGATGACAGTCTATCGCTGTGTGGAACGTAACTCGCTCGTTGATCGTTCCCGACCTGGCTGCTCGGTATCCGTAGCTACGACCAGTCTTTGAAAAATCGTGAAAGAACAATTCAAGTGGAATCCAGGCCGCAGCATGAGAAAGATGGCATCCGAGCTCAACGTATCGGCTACGACGATGAAGCGAGTTGCTAAGAATGAACTTGGACTATACCCCTACAAGTTCCGTCAACTGCACGGACAAACGCCTGCACAGATGGAAGGAAGAAGAAACAAAATGTCCAAGCCTCCTCGAGCGGCACGACCACTGCATGACGCTCTTCACTGATAAGAAACTTTTCTCAATTGAGCAGCGTTTTGACCGCCGAAACTCGCGGTTATTAGCTAAAAGTGGTGAGGGTGCAGACACCGTTGACAGAAACTCTCATGCAGCTTTCCTGATGGTTTGGGCCGGAGTTTGCGCCGCAGGACAGACACGATTGGTTTTCGTTGAAAAAGGAGCCAAGGTCAACACCAATATCTACGTAAACAACATTGTGATGAAGGAGTTGTTCCCTAGGCTCAAGAACACTCTGGAAATACAACATGGACCTTTCATTAGAACGGCGCACCCGCTCGTAAGTCCAAGAAGACTCAGGAGTGGTGCGCAAGGAATCTCCCCAACTTCATCCCTGTTTCTGAATGGCCGACAAAGTCGTAAGGTTTGAGTGTTATGGATTACTGCGCTGGTTCATTCTAGAGGGTGAAGCCTGCGCTAAAAGGCGCACTACGATTCGAGGATTGAAATCTTCATGGGAAAAAGCATGGAAGGAAATTCCGCAAGTAACCTTGCGTGCCGCCGTTGAGCCCTACCCTAAACGTTTGAAGGTTGTCATTCGTGCCAAGGAAGATCATATTAGATGATATCCATTTTGCGTGTTAACTTGATTGTAAGAAAATTGTTGAGGAAGTTTCGCTATTCCCTGACAAATTCCCCGTGAGTAATTCGCTTTTTATTGAGTGACCATATTTATGGCGCACCCTGTAATATGTGCAAAAGTACTGGCAGTAGGCGGACTCGAACTTAAAGGCCTGCCGGTGCGCTCCTACGAGGCGGCACTCTTATCGATTGCGCCACCGAGGCACATCTCATGGAGGTCGATGATTTTGGCGCACACGTTTTCACACCTTTTTCATGTCTTTAAAAAGGGTTCAGCAAAAACTAACTGTAATTCTGGACTCCGCTCACATGACCCTACATCCTGTCAAAATAGCATCGCAAAAGCTCACCTTGAGTTAGCAACATTTCCTTTCAGTAAACGTAACGTGACATAATTCTCGTTCAAATTTGGCACTCTTCCCCACCTTCCAGGCAGCGTTTTGATTCCTATTATACAGCATTCCGGAGAATATGATGAAAAAACTACCCAAGGACGGTTACCAAGCGTATGCCGAAATGATGAAAATGAACACCGCTATGAGAATCTCCATCCTTCAACTAGTAGAGAAGTAGGTTCAATTTTCACTGAGTCATTGAACTCAAGAAACTAGGAAAGTTCATCATTGGCTAATTTGGATCTTGCTTACAACTACGACTAGAAAAGTTGAGCTATTGCCATTCCTTGGCTGCGTCAGAATATTCCAATCTGGAACATCCCTGGCGAGCGATGATTTGTTGGTTGCACTGCTTTCGTCATTTGAACACGAACATAGTCCGAATCTATGAAGACTTGTTAGGTCAGTGAGTTTTATAATTTATATGCAATCATACAATAACTCACTTTGCAGTAGATGCGATCATATTGCACTAGATGCGCATTCCAAGTAATAATAGGGATACCATCCCAGAGCAACGCTAAACCAACTTGACCGAATATCCGCTCAGTTTGGTTACCCACAAATACTAATAACGGATAACAGATCACAATTCACGTCAAAAGACGTCAGCAAATTTGCACGAAAAAAAGGAATTAAACACATACATACTCTCCATTCCATCCTCAATCAAATAGCCAAAGAGAAAGATACGTGGATACCTTGAAGAGAGCTCTGAAAACGCTCATGGCGGAGGAAACTACTCAGGAGGCAAACCAAACCTTCTTGTTCACCTATCGACAACACCGTGCACTTCAGTCCCAGGAGGACAATCACCCGCTGAAGCCTTTATCGATCGACGGTTACGTTCCATGCTACACCATGCTGCAACCACAAGGCACAATGGAATGACAATAGGATAGAAAGACGGAGAAGCAATTTGGTTGTCATCATGGGGCGTGAGCGAGAACAATCGAACCTGCAGGCCTAGTTTGGGTTCGCGATTACAGAGAAGAAGTCCGAAATAGAGCATCGGAGGGGTAGCCAAGAAACGCGGTCGACGTGCTTACGACGTCGTGGTTGAAGATCAAATTTGGAAAAGACAAGACAAGCAGTCGAGTAAAAGGACAAACGCCACTGGAACCAATCCGCCCTTCGACGGGTTACCACTCCTTCCTTGTCACCAAACTAAGCTACACAGTGCTCAGATCAGCATCAGCCGACACCTTTCCTACTCGGATAAACGAAGGGGAAAATACCAGTGGAACAACATACAAAAAATGTGAAAAATCGCTAGGATACAAGCGAAGGCAGAAACTAGGATTTCAGAGCAATTCTAGCAATTCTAGATTCTGGATAAATAGTCTTTAGCGGAACAACTCAAGAGGTTTTTGCTAGTTTTCCGAAGGAAAAAATTCCCGATATCCGATCGAGAATCTTCGAATAATTGGATGACTCGGATAGGGGCAATTTTGCGGACCCGGATTTTGAATGATTCGGATAGTGGCAATTTCGCGGAGCCCAGATTTCGGATATCCGGATCTGATACCCGACACATTAACACAGGATGCAGTTTATCAGGGATTCATCAACGACTTGGAGCAATTTAACAGAAAAAAATATAGCTGAAATCCTGGGCACAGATTCATCAACGACTTACAGAGATTTAACAGAGAAATTACAGCCGAAATTCCTTATAATCCCAACATTTAACCGTATCGCCTTTTGACAAGCCGCGTTAATTCGCGTTTTTTTTTTCAGGGATTTCGGCTATATTTTCTCTGTAAGATTACTGTAAGTCGTTGACGAATCCGGTCCCAAAATGCTGTTATTCTTTAAAGATGAACCCATTCCTTAACAACAACAACAACAACAGTGCATGTATCGAAAGACTCGCTTCTCAAAGGAAGGAAACATCATAGAGCGGAATCATTCCAAGATGATTTATTCTAACCAGAGAAGTCTTTCAGGCGTATGTCTGAATTGTGTAAACGAATACCACCGTGAGATTCTCCACCCGTCAAATAGTAGGAAGGGTTGTTCGATTTTTACAAAGTCCAGGGACTAGGGATCCTCAAAGTTTACTATGGTATCGCTTGTACTCGCACATAGGTTTAATCGTCAAAAACGAATACCACAGGTAGATTCTCCACCCTTCAGTTAGTAGGGAGGGACGTTCCATTTTGCAAAGTCTTTGAACCCAAAGAAATACGGGCGCCTGAACAGTCAGGAATGTACTGCAACGACAGCATCTATCACGTACGTGCGTGTTACTGGGGAGATAAGAGAAATGGTAGAATACGTCTGGTTCGGCCGTCGGGGCAAGTACTTCGGCGCAGTGGTAGTGCCGGCCCATCATAGTCAAAGGGGCGGATTTTCGATTCCTTGACATCGAAGTACTTTTGCATTTTTGGTGTTCATTCCTTGTTTGGTAACAATCACCTTCCCAACTTTTCCTATGCATGTATTTTACTATAGGATGAGCAGTACGTGTTCAGTGAGATATTTTCATCAGCTGCCCCTCTATATGCGACACTTTGCATTTTCTGCTGATTTTTGATAAGACGCTTGGCTACATGGGGAATGGATCTTCCCAACTGTATCACCTGTATCACCTGTCATCCCGTTGATCATCGACTTGCTCGAGCGGGCGCCAGCAGCCTCTCCATTTGTCCCTGTCGCGTGCCAGAGTGCTCCAATGGATTCTCCTCGCTCGAGGGACACGAAGAGCGCATTGCATAGCCGGCCCACTTAGTTTTCGACTTTTCTGGCCCAGGCGACAGCGTCTCTGATCTTCGAACGTCGGCGAACCTCGGAACTCCGGAGGTCTTCTCTCACTTGCGTGAGTCGTGTCACTCTGAGCATCGTACTCTCGATTCCACGCTGCGCGACGCTGATCGCGCGTTCATCCTGCTTTCGCATAGCCCAGGTTTCTGAGGCGTATGTTAGGGCAGGAAGAACGGTAGAGTCGAATAGGTGGGCACGGAGTCGGACGTTCTTCGTCTTCTTCGCGACTTCTTAGACGCTCTTGAAAGCTCCCCAGGCCGCACGTTTCCTCCTGCTCAGTTCCGGCGCTAGGTCGTTGGCCATATTGACTTCGCGACCCAGATAGACGTAGCTGAAGCATTCGGAGATGTTCGTTCCGTTGAGCGAGAATGGGGCATCAGAAACTTGTCCGTTCCTCATGAGCATCGTCTTCGTAAGATTCAGCTGCAGTCCAACATTCCCACATACACGACCGAAGTCGGCCAGCATTCGCTCCGCCTGGCTGATGCTCGGTGTTATGAGCACGATGTCGTCAGCGGAGCGCAGCTGGTGCAGCTGCCGGCCGACGACTTTCACTCCCATGTCTTCCCATTCTAGTTCGCGCATGACGTTTTCGAGGATGGCGCTGAAGAGCTTCGGGGATATGGTATCACCCTGCCGAACCCCTCTCTTCACGTTGATGAGGGCGTCGTCGTAGAATGGTGAGATCTTGGTCGTGAATCCACTGTACAGCTCACGAAGGACTCCGATGTACTGAGTAGGAACACCCTGAGTGAGCAGGGCTTCGATGACCGCTTCAGTTTCGACGAAGTTGAACGCCTTCTTCAGGTCGATGAACGTAAGGCACAGCGGCAGCTCTCGCGAGACTTCGATGAGCTTCGTAATGGTGTGTATGTGGTCGATCGTGCTGAATCCTCTCCGAAATCCTGCTTGCTCGCATGGCTGTCCTTCGTCCAGCGTTCTGCTGATCCTATTCATGATCACTCGAATGAGCAGCTCGTAGACTACGGACAGCAGGCAGATCGAGAGATAGTTGCCAATGTCGTGCACGTCTCCCTTCTTGTACAGCAAGACGGTCCTGCTGGTCTTCCACTGGGATGGAACCTTGCACTTCGACAATTAGCGCGTGAAGAGCCGCGCCAGGGTGTTGATGAGCGCTGTCGGTAGGTTCTTCAGATGTTCGGGTCTGATCCTGTCGGGACCGGATGCTGCACGTTTCTTCACCGACAAGATGGCGTGTCGGATCTCGAAAGGGAGAACAGAGGGGACGAAGTATCCATCCTGCGGAAGATGGCGTGGGGGCAGGTGGACGTTACTATCGAAGAGATCGGAGTAGAAGTCATGGATGACCTTCTCCATGGTCCTTCTGAAAGAGGTGACGGTTCCGTCAGGACGTCGGAGAGCGGTCATCTTGGTTTTGTAGTTGGCGAAGTTCCGGTGGGCATTGCGGATGCTCAACCCTGCCTCTGCTGCTTCAGCCAACACTTCCCCCCTTCTCTTCTTAAGATCTTCCTTTATCGCCGCTCTGCATAGCTTCGCAAGCTCGGACGTTAGTTGGTAGTTGCCTGACGCTCGTGCTGCTCCACGCTGGCGTATCAGCTCGAGTGTTTCCGGAGACAAACGTCTTTTGGTGGTCTTCAAGCTCTCGGCTCCCTTAGCACTATCGCGGAGATGGTGCACGAACTGGTCGTATTCCTTCGATGTTGTCCATAACGGTATCTTCCCAAACCAAAGGCCGGCGAGAGAGATGTAGAGGTCCCAGTTGGTGGTCGTTCTGGGACTCCTCTTCTTAAACTTAACGGCCTTCTCTTCTTGACGCGAAAAGCGGAACCTTGCGCGAAGGAGGCGGTGGTCCGATCCCGTGTAGAACTTGGGGACAACGGAGACGTCGGTCAGGCAATACTTGCGGTTGAAGATGATGTGGTCGATCTCGTTATGGAACTGGCCACTGGGGGATTCCCAGGTCCATCGTAGGGAGGGAGGCTTTTGGAACTGCGAGTTTCCATGGATGGTCTTGGTCGACATGATAAACTCAGACAGCCTTTCACCTTGCTCGTTCCACTCCAAACCGTGGGTTCCGATGAGAAGTTCTTCCGGCGACCTTCGCGGTCCGATCTTGGCGTTGAAGTCGCCGATGATCACCTTGTAGAAGGTGTGATCTTCTTTATAGAACTTTTCTAGCTCCACGTAGAAGGCGACCTCTTCGTCGTCGTAGTCGGATGTTGGGGCATACGCGACGAATACAGTCAAAGCTGGCACGGAGTCACATCGCTTCAGTCGCAGACGTCCGATTCGGGTTGTCAGAGACTCGTTCGAATCGATGTTCATGGCCAAATGCGTGTTGACGAGGACACCAACACCGCCTACTCCCCTGCTGTCGCATCTTCCGAGGAACAGTTCTTCTCCGGAGTCGTAGGCGGCGTGTAGGGGGTGGTGTCTTCTCGTCTCGGTCAGTCCGATGACATCGTACTTGATCTTCCTGGCTTGCATCATCAGGTCCTCGACGGATGCTTCCGATGCGACGTGCGGGCGGTAAGTACAGATCGTCATCCTAGTCCTTC
>OX375869.1:15625113-15871636 GCA_947359475.1 Heligmosomoides polygyrus bakeri | reverse complement strand
AGCAAGCCATAACTTGTAGGCTTGGAAATTTTCAATACGCAGTTGCGTTAGGATAGAGCACTTCGCTTTCCTGCCCACCTCCACCCTAGGGTTAGTGTACTCTAGTATGAAAAATGCAGGAAAATTCATCGTCATGAGGACACACTGATGCAATCCTAGTAAGTGGTGGCCGCTTTTAAACGGTCTCTCGACATAACGGAACACAGTAAATGGGCGACAACATGTAGAAATAAGTAGGCTGAGAGAACCTGATAACTTACATAGAATCCAACTTTCTAGTAGGTCTCCGAGTTCTCCTAGTGGGAAGAGGTAACCCAAAAAGGCCTATTCTCGGTGCAAATTTGGCCAAAGAAGGCTCCTTTACCAGATGTGCCCCGAGAACGAATCATATTCAAGCTGTTAAAAGAGGAAACATCAGTAAAATAAAATAAAAGTAGGCCAAGACACCAGCAGTCAACGTTTTGGACGCAGATAAGATCATGTACTTCACTTCCTTATCACTAGCAAATGTCCCGACCTGGCTCACAAATGGTGTATGTTCTCATGTTTTCTGCGTTCCTTATTTTGATTTCGTTAGTGCAGTTGTCTTCTAAGGAATGAGCGAGTTTGATGAATTTCAGTACTGAACACATACAGTTTTTATGAAAGTATTTAAGAATGGCCACCACCAACTAGGATTGCACCGGTGCACCCTCTTATCTTCTATCCTTTGAAGAAGGATAGGAGATAAGACCGAGCAAGAAAGAAATCGGTTTGCAATAAAGAGCGATAAATCATGGATGCTGATGATATTGATAAAGGATAAATAAAGGATGAAGGGTGACGTTAATCAATTCCTGGTGGGATTCTACTTCTACGGTATGTCGGGCAGGCGATTTATTTATTTATTATTTATTTATTTATATTTGAATGCGCATTTGGCCATATTATGACTTGCGGTGGCCTGCCGGTGAACAAGTCAGTGCTTTAGCCTTCCCAGACACGTCTGGTACCAATTCACCGACCCCGGAGGGATGGAGGGCTTGGTCGGCCTAGGCGGGAAATCCGAACCAGGAACCTGGTATCGGGTGCACGCGACAGCCGGCGCCTCCTCCGACTGCGCTCTACGCGCCCTATAATATTGATATTTCGTTCACCAGAAACGAAAGCAAGCCACTGGAATACGTACCAAGTTCCGCATGGGATTTCTAATAAGGTTCACCTCACGTACATCCTAGACAAAGGTTATATCTATTAGATTGTCGGGCGCAATAGGGTTGGGGGGGGGGTGAAGTTTCAGCGAAAGAGCACATCAATGGTGTCATAGACACATAATTAATCCAAAAACAATGAATTATCAACCGGATAGGTCTATGCGAAAGCAAATTAATGAAATTGAAAATGAACGTATGTACGGATCGTACCAGGCCTTTATAGGAAATTCGTCACCGAATACGCAGACCGCAGCAGAAACTGCTCTCGTGCACGACAACCGTGTATGAAAAGATTTATTCAACAACAATAAACAAGGACAGGGGATATGGTGGGCTCCGTCGTCCGTAGCTGGCGGGCAGGCTTGGCGATGACGGCGTCGGCAGGCAGAGCAGGGTCTGGTGGCGACGACGGCTGGCGGGCTGAAGACGACGGAGGCTGGCGCTGGCGGGATCGGGAGACGACGGCGGCTGGCGGCGGCGGGGTCAGGAGACGACGGCGGCTGGCAGGGCAGGGTCTGGAAGCGACGGCGGCTGGCAGCGGCGGACCCGACGTCAACGGTGACGTGGGCCAATGACGACACAATGACGAGGGCTCGTGTCTACCGACGGCCTTTTATACCAGCCGGTGGCCGCCTAGATCGCGCCTCTTGACCGGGCGGCCTCTTGGTCTATCGCACCACATGCCGCCCCCCTCTGGAGCTGCTGTCCTCGGCAGCTGAAAGGTCTTCTTCAGCTCGGGCAATGGCAGCAAATCGAGAGTCCTTTTCCTTATGTACTCGTACAGTATTTTGGCACATCCCACGGTGGAATCAGTGCCATAAAATGTTAGTGCCGACTCCGGAGCACCCACTTCACAGAACACTCGCCCGTTCTCAATTTTTGAACTAGCAGTTCTAAAATACTGCCCTGCTCCGGCACGCTTCGCGACAGTCTCATCAAGCATTTGCCAGATTTCTGACATTTTCTTCCAGGCGCCGATGCTTTTTTCCACTACAGGGGGCCACGCCGTGACAATGCGGCCTCCCCCTTCAAAGTGCCTGTCGCAGACCTTTACCACATCGCATATGTTGCTCTCACTGAATTTTAGATCCATCGGCCACACAATAACCCATATTGAGTATGCTCTCCACTCGTCCAAAATGTCGCGCAATTGTTTGAAGTTCCCGGCGACTCTGGTGGCAACTCCTCGTTGTGGACCATCCTTTTCTAGTAGTGCTGCGCAGGGCGGTGCCGCAAATGCTGTGGGCCCTTCTCGGATAGCCCTTTTCGCCTTTTCCTCTTCCTCCAATTCCTTTTTTAGACCTTTCAACGCTGCGTCATATGTGGCCTCGAACCCGAAATCATCGATTTTCTCATGCTTTTTTATTTCCTCCGTAACACAAATGAATTCGGTCCACTCAAGGCATCTCTCGTAGGCCAGTCGCAGCACCTTCTTCAAGGCTTCTTCGTCAAGGCAGACGGCTCCATCCTTCCAGAACTTGATCTTCGATGCCGTATCGATGTCTGTGCGGATAAATATGGACGCTGCTCTCCAGGCGTTCCATAACGTGCCGAACGGCCTTCCTGAGAAGGCGCCCGGCAACTGGATTCCTTTAAGCTCGCCAAGCTTCGTTTCCTTGAGACATCCATCACGGCAGACGAACTCGAGGTGGCCCTTCTCCTTCTTCGAGCGAATGTCCGCTCCTCTGAAACCAAAACACGTTATTTTATTTACCACAACCTTGGGTTTTCTACCCCTTTTATTTCTACTCGTTACCGTGTCTATTCGATCATCTGGGATATAGCCCGGTACGACCCTTAACATGTCAAACTGCACTCTTACGGGTTCTGCATTCTCACCGATCCTACTTACTACGGCCGAGTTCTCACTCGTTTCTAGGACTCGGAACGGACCTGCCCATTCGCATACAAGTTTTGGATAAGCGTTCCAAGCTTTTTCTCTAGGAGAGTACATGTACACGCGATCTCCTACTTTGGGATGCTTACTCGGATCCACTCCATTGCGACTATCGTACTCTATTTTCATTCTAGCACGTATGCGCTCATTATAGTCTCTTACACGTCCATGAACTTCAGCAACTGACTGCAGTAACTGGGCTTTATAGTCCTCCATTCCCTCATCCATAGAATACACAGAAACTCCTCCGTTTGGAATTACTGCCGAGGGGAAATTCGGGTCTATGCCATGCAAAATAAAATAAGGGCTCTCACCCGTCGCATGATGAGGAGTCATATTATAAGCGAGCATGCAAAATGGGAGTCTTACATCCCATTCCATGGGAACTGTCGTACTACGCCTCAGCATGGCCACAATGGTCCCATTCAAACGTTCGGTTACACCGTTTTCTCGCGGATTATAACCTTTTGTGGTTATATGACTGATCTTAGTTATCTTGGTAAGCTCCTCCATCACTTTATTCTCGAATTCGCCTCCTTTATCGGACAGAATTGTCCTTGGCCAGCGGCAGCCCTCTGCTATCCAACGTATGAATATCGTTTTTGCTACGGTTTCAGACGTTTTGTCTGGAACTGGGTAGGCCGCTGCGAATTTGGAGAAATGGTCAATAACCGTAACCGCATAACGGTTTCCACTAGTCGTTAGACCTAATTCCAGGACATCAACGCCTATAATCTCGTAGGGCATCGTTGTGACTATCGGCTTCAGGGGAGGTACCATCTTCTGTCTTGGGTTCTGAACAAAGCACCTTTGACATTCTCTGGTCCACCTTTTAATATCCTGAGTCATAGTTGGCCAAAAAACTTCCTTTTTTAGCATATTCAGCAGTTTGTGTGCGCTGAAATGACCAGCAAACGTTCCAGCATGGGCTTCATGAAAAATCTCATAGCGCGCACTCTTTGGAGCCACGAATGTTAAACTACCGTCGGCCTGATACATTTTTAGATCTCCTTCTTCTATCACAAAATCTGCCACTCGCGCCGGTTTCGCGGCACCAGCCCATGTAACTTTTCCCTTATCATTGCCTGTTCTCAGGGCCTCTAGAATTTGCGCAAAATCTTCATCCTTTTCAAGTTCCGTCATCCATTTAGTTTTCTCCTGCGGGCGTATTGCGTTTACTACAGCATCATCAATTCCTCGCATGGATTCAACGCTTGTCCATTGTACCGCACCCCTACTCAAGGCATCTGCCACCACATTGGTCTTGCCTTTTACATACTTAATCTCAAGATTATACCTCTGTAGCTCCAGTGACCACCGTAAAACTCTAGAGGAAACATTGGTACGGTTGAATAGAGCTGTGAGGGGTTGGTGGTCTGTCAGAACGACAGTAGGCAGTCCATAAATGAACATGTGGAACCGCCTTACTGCGAAGACCACTGCCAAGGCTTCTAGGTCTGTAACATGATACCGGCGCTCCGCTTTGCTTAAGCCTTTTGATGCAAAATACACTGGGTGGAGTTGTTTGTCATCACCTTCCTGTGAGAGGACAGCTCCTAGTCCGATTGTCGACGCATCCGTACAGATAACAAAGGGCCTCGACCCATTTCTAGCCATCTCTATATCTGGTTGCGTCAATACCGGGGACGTCGAAATCATCTGCTTTACTTTTTCAAAAGCTGCTTGGTGTTCGGAGGTCCATTGCCACCCTGATTTCGGGGACGTAAGCGAAAACAAGCATCCTGTTACCTTCGCAAATCCGAGGCAAAACTTGCGGTAGAACGAGGCCATCCCTAAGAAGGTTCTTAGTTCTTTTCCATTTTTAGGCACCGCGTAGCTCTTAATCGCCTCTACCTTCTTTGGGTCCATATGGATGCCGTCCTTGTCGATAACATGACCCAAAAAGCTCACTCTTTGTTGCATCAGTACACATTTTTGAGCTTTGAGTCTCAGTCCTGCGTCCTGCAGCTTCCTACACACCTCTTTTAGCAGCTCGATGTGTCTCTGGCGTGTATTTGTGCAAATTATTATGTCATCAATGTAACAAAACACCTCAGAGCCTAGAAGGTCACGCAACACCGCGTCCATGAGTCTCTGGAAAACCGGTGGGCTTGTACTTAATCCGAACGGGGTGACTCTAAACTGAAACAGTCCCTCTGTTGTTGTAAATGCCGATTTTTCTCGTGCCTCAGCCGTAAGAGGGATTTGCCAGTACCCACTGCAGAGGTCAAGCGTCGAGAAATATGACTTTCCAGATAGGCTCTGCAAGACTGCATCTATCGTGGGTAAAGGATACGAATCTAACTTAATTCTCTTGTTTAACTCTCTGTAGTCCACGCACAATCTTAGACTACCATCCTTTTTTTCCACCAGCACTATTGGGAACGCCCACTCAGAACTGCTTCTTTCAATAATTTTTCTGCTCTCTAGGTCCGCTAGCAATTCCCTTAACTTGCTCCGTATCCCCAGCGGCACTGGTCTAGCCTTCATTTTAACTGGTTTGTGCTCTCCCGTATCGATATCCATTTCTATTCTAGTAGTTCCCGTCAGTTCTCTATCACACACTGAGAACGCATTGGGAAATTCGTCTAGAACAGTTTGGATATCTTCATCCAATTCGTCTACTCCCGAGCTCTCTCTCACTTGCCCGTGCAGTAAACGTCTCCTCTCCTCCTCACTAATATCTAGCGTTCCACTGTCCATCATTAGGGGGTTCAGATCCTCCCAACCTTCTCGCCACTTCTCTGTCCCCCATTGCCCAATTTCTTCGCCTTCTCTCATGATCACTGCTTGGTCGCTGTCATTTATCATGGGAACTTCCACTTCCTCGTTTCGAATCCTGAATATCCCAGCTGCCATCCCGTTTCTACTTGGCCAAACCACACAGTCCTCTTCTCCTCTACCTCCCTCACATCGCGCTGGTAGCAAAGCTTTACCGTGTGGCGGGATGTAGATTCGTCTAGTTATAACTACCTTTTTAGCGGTTTCCTCTTGTCCTGATGTCTGCTCAGGTGTTAGAGATACTTGCACACCAAGTTTATCCAGTGCATTGGTCCCTAATAGTATCTCCTTGCCTTTCTCGTCCGAGATATGAAAGGCTACATCGGCTTTTCCACCACCTTCTAGCTTTACCACCACCTTAACAGCTCCTAGAAAGGCCATTTGATTGCCCGAGGCATCATATACCGGCACCATTGATGTCTTAGGTAGTACCTCCAAGCTGTACACATCATACCCAGCCTTCTGAGCTTGAGCTAGCAATCCCACAGGTATGATGCTTATCATGGAGCCTGAATCTAGAATTGCCGGGACTCGCGTATCGACCAATTTCGCCCAGACTGTCATAGTCTTCCCGATAAGTGGAGTCTCTTCGATCGCTTTTTCATCACATCTCAACCCTAGACTCCGCGCACTAGTGATTACCTTTGAAATCCTTTCACGTTCTTCACCTAATGCATGCTTTCCGCCGATTTGGTTAACCTGAGTTCTCTTAACCGGACAATCTTTACCTATGTGTCCGAATTTATGGCAGTTATAGCACTTCCTTTGCTCATTACTTCCGCCACTATGTGATTTATTTTCTCTAGCATTACCACTGCTACTCCTTTGACCGCTGCTACCACCTCCATCCCGGAAACTCGGGCGTTCTGGCGGCTTAAAACAATGGTCTTTCTTAAAATTCCGCTCTACCGTAACACTATTATTAGCAGTCGTTCTCTCTAACCTTTCGTTATCGCTGCTAACTGGTCTTTCCTGGTACCCCATTGATCTCTTTCTCCAACTATGCCATTCCTCCCTCGGCTTATTTTCATTGGTAGACCACAAGGTTTTAGCCTGTTCGATCGAAAGAGCCAGCTGCTTTACCGATTCGTACGCCTCCTTCGAGTCTACCCTATGTAGCGTACTGAGCAAGTGAACGTGCTCTGGCCAATCCGTGAGGTTATCCAAGAGTATCTGCGCATACTCCAATGACCTGTCCCCTATACTACATGAAGGGTTAGCTTGGCGTCCAAGTTTTTCCAACACTACACAGAATTCTGCTACACTTTGACCCTTTCGTCGCCTTAAATTCCTTAACTCCGTTAGCGCTCTAAGCCGACCCGCTGTGGAGTCACTTGACAAGAGTCTCCTTAACTCTTCAACAACCACTTCGAACCCTTGCTCCCTTACGGTAGTGGGTAACGACACGAAAACACTCTTCGCCCTGCCGTCAAGATGGTCATCTACAAGTATATCCAGCAATGTCTGATCATCCACGATTACTGCTCTATACTTCCTTACGAACCGTCGAATGAATTCATTAAAATTTTCCGATCTATTTCCCCTAAATACTCCGGGGTTCCCGCACGCATTCGACTGCATCATTGCCATAAAGTTTACAAACTCCTGACCTCTTTCCATGTGGGCCGCTTCCTCCGAGATCCCCGAATGCTGCCTCCAATGCTGCCCGAACGGTGCTCCAGTCCGCGGCCTCGATGTGTTCGCCACCCTGGTTTGAACATCGCTTTGGTTAATTGTGCTATTTCCTTCTCTTAGTAGCTTATGCAGCCTACCATTATCTCTGTCGGTTTCCATTTTCTCTTCTTCGATCGCTCGTGGCGCCCATCCCGTCTGCTGTCGAACCTCTGACAGTACACAACGCATGTCTCGCACGTTCGTCTGAAACATGTCGCAGACATCAGCTATTAGCTCGCCATCACTTTCTGTCGTGGCAAAATAGTCATTCAGATCCTCCAAACTTTCTATTCCTTTCCGCTCAAGCGCTACAAACAGTTCTCTGCTAAACTGCTTGTACCCTACCATACTTGCCCTCAACTGCTGCAAACTTTCACACACCCGCTTTGTCTGCTCAGCCAACACCCTATCGATCTGTAATCGACATTTTCCCGTCAATCTGATATCGCCTAATTCTTCATTAATCCGACCTGGTAGCTTTTTGATGTCTTCTATCGTTTTTTCCAACTCTTCCGCTACGTCCACTGTTGAAAATTCCTTGGGATCATTGCTCACCTGAGTGGTCGGATCTCTCTCCATTCTCGAGTCCGCGTGATCTTCTGCACTCTCTAACACCATGAATCTGGAATGAGATTCATTAATTTCCATCGATCTCTGCATGACAGCGACTCAATCGGCTCGAGAATTGTAACACAATACGACCAATTCACGCGGAACACGATGCTACTTATTTGGACTCTTCCAAAACTTTAGCACTCCACACTCTTAACACTCTCACTCACTGAGTATTTCCTTAGGCGACTTACTATGCGCCCTCACCTCCTTTTCACTCAGTCTTTTCCACAGGCGGCTTACTTTGCGCCTTTTTTTCTCCCTACTGGACTAAGTACTTAATGGCACGCTCTCCTGTGCCTTGCTTCTGTGCCTTGGCTTCGCTCTGAATAGCTGTGGCGCCTATCTCTACGCCTTGGCTTCGCTCTGCATGGTTCTGGCGCCTATCTCTGCGCCTTGGCTTCACTCTGACAGCCCAGTGATCTGTTAGCCTCGACCTCAAGACCTGCTCGGTCGATCTCTTCCTTCTCCCCACTCACACTCGAACCTTGTCGCGGCTCGAGAGCAGTAGCGCTGCTAAGTCTGATCTAGTACTCGGCCGGTTCGGCCCCCATGTACGGATCGTACCAGGCCTTTATAGGAAATTCGTCACCGAATACGCAGACCGCAGCAGAAACTGCTCTCGTGCACGACAACCGTGTATGAAAAGATTTATTCAACAACAATAAACAAGGACAGGGGATATGGTGGGCTCCGTCGTCCGTAGCTGGCGGGCAGGCTTGGCGATGACGGCGTCGGCAGGCAGAGCAGGGTCTGGTGGCGACGACGGCTGGTGGGCTGAAGACGACGGAGGCTGGCGCTGGCGGGATCGGGAGACGACGGCGGCTGGCGGCGGCGGGGTCAGGAGACGACGGCGGCTGGCAGGGCAGGGTCTGGAGGCGACGGTGGCTGGCAGCGGCGGACCCGACGTCAACGGTGACGTGGGCCAATGACGACACAATGACGAGGGCCCGTGTCTACCGACGGCCTTTTATACCAGCCGGTGGCCGCCTAGATCGCGCCTCTTGACCGGGCGGCCTCTTGGTCTATCGCACCACACGTAAAGCAGGTCACCTCTAGGTCCTATCAACCACTCGTCTCCCACCCTCGCACCCCTTCTATCTCCTTCCCCTTCACTCCAGCAAATTTTAAGAAGAATTGCTAAAGGAAATGAATGCAATGACAAAATAACATTTCAGGCCCCAATAGGAACCCTAGATTTCATTTACCAGTCCACATTCTCAAACACGTTATGCGCCTGTTGTTGGAAAAGCCCTGCAACAAAATTTTCAAACATTTTCCGGTACATGTCGCGAAGGTGAGCAGCAATGGGAGTTACGTAGGAGCGCGCCAGCCAATCATAGAAACCATACACATGCCAGACAATCAGGATAACAACCGTGCACGCCCTCTATAATAGCACGCTCACACGATGTAGCCTGCTTGGCTGAGGCATTCTCAACTCTCAATGCTGCCCACTTTCGCGACATGGACCCATTTTTCAAGATTTAACAAAAACACCATACAAGAGTATCCAGTGCTTTCTTGTGAAGCCGTTTTGAACTGCTTCAAGCCTATGTATACTACACCTCAAGTGAGGGTTAAAGACTGCAGTCCCGTATTCTAATATAGAGCGAACGTATGCTTTATGTGCTATTGGAAGGTGGGGTGCTAATTGTATAGACAAAGATTTGAATATGTCGTGAATAGGTCTTTCAGCCTTCTTCGCAACGCCTTCACAGCGGTCAGAAAGTGAGTTTCTTGTCCATAATAAAGCGTAGGTCTCGTAAAGAATCCGCACAAACTATACGGGCTCCACTTTGGAGCCGACAAGGGCAGTTTCCATTTGACAGAGCATTCAACAATCTCGTCATCTTATCTCCTTACCTTAGTCCCAATATCCTAGAATATGCAAGTCCTATTAAATTTATTACGGATCTGCAGCTAGCAAGTAAGAACAGCGTTAAGAACAATCGTAGATTATCGGCGAATGTCGAAATCCTTGAAAGTGAAAGACGAGTGTTGAGCAATGACGAGCCACTTGTCCATGAGCGAAGGTCAATCGAGGTATCTGGCGACCGGAGTGACACCGTATCGCTTGAAGGCGCTTTTGTGAATGAAGGAGAATTCGCAGAGATGATGCCATGCGCCGTTGATCTCGTACGAGTACAGCCAGTATCCTTGCGAGGAGATCTTCCGAAGCAACGACACCGTATCGGCTGGGCTTCCGTGGATCTCAATAAGCACCTGGAATCGAATACTGCTGCTAAGCAAGGTTTATTATTCTCGTCTTATTAAACTTGTAATTATTTCTGAAGCAACGCGTACTACATAGCGCGATTTTTCGAACATCACTCGATGTTTCACCGTGATTGCATGGGGTTTCTGAAGGGCTGCACCGCTCGTTTCACAAATACTGACGTAACACAAAACTACCGGATTTCTGCATAAGTGCTTATGTCACTTTTTATAAAAAACTGCACATTTTTTGAAATTTGAAACCGGGTACCTATACAAATAAAAAGATATTAAGTCAGCCGTATGTAAAGTTTGAACAAACATTGTCTGATCAAGCTAAAATTGTTCTTTTGAGACAGCTTTTTTTAAAAATGACAATTCACCTTTGCAGGGTGTATTAAGGAAAATAACTACACCGCTTGAGTGAACACAAAATTCTTATAGTTCAATCCCGAACAAAATATTTAGCAGCGGCACGTGTAGCGCAGTCGGAAGAAGTGAATTTTGTTGCGTGCACCCATCCACTGGTTCTTGGTTCGGATTTCTCGCCCAGGCCAACCAAGCCTTACATCCTTCCAGGGCCGTGGATTGATACCAGACTTGTCTGGGAAAGACAAAGCTGCTCATCGGAACTGACTGACTGGGAACTGACTTGCTCATCGGTTGGCCACCGCATTTCATTGTATGGGCAGGTACGCATCCAAAATCGCCTTCACTACGCTCCGCAGAAGTAGAATGTCTGCTGCATCCCTGGAGAGATTGAATAACGCCGCCCTTTATCCCTATATTTAGCATCACCTTGACATGCTGGAAAGCAATGAACTTGCTGGTGTGCTATAAGGAGAGACTGCGCCGCGCACTTTTATATACATCGCATTGTCTATAGTGTAATTGTTGTTTATAAATCTATAAATGAAAAAAATCTAGAGCGAGTTATGATCAAGGAAGCTGCAGGATTACAATAAAAAATACATCTGTATTTTCCACTGCATTCGGTCAGGTGAACAACATTTACACAGCATTCAATCAATTAAACATTGCAGTGTTCTGGACGAGTGCACGGCGCATTCTCTTTACACGAATAATTCTCTTCGACGGAACACTAGGGAATGTACATGTGACATTTTTTAGGTGAAGGATTAGAAATTCTACGCTCGTTCGAAATTTGTTCACATTCCTGATTAAGAAATGCATATGCGAGTTTTTCAATCAAATTTTCTTAAAACAAAAGACTATTTTGACTTTTTCATAAAATGTATATTTTGAATTTGATATGTTTATTTATGAATACAGAGTGTACGGCTTGAAATGAAATGTGTTCGGTTTAGAATGGAAGGTGTCAAGTTTTAACGAAAGCGTCCAGTTGGAAGTAAGAATGGTACAGTGAAAGGTAAGGTAGGTATGTTGGATGTTTTTTGTGTTTTTGGATGCGCCGCGCGTTGTACTTTTGGGCGACATTTTCCAAATAAAAACATTCATTGTCATCCTTGCTAAACCAATATAAAAAGCTCGTTGATAGTTATCTCAAGACTCGATAATTTGCTGTCTCTTCCATTTTTGACTTCATTTTTCACAGTGCTTTATCGCTACATGTGTTTCTTTTGTCGCATATCGTCTAACTTGAATAAATAAATAAATAAATAAATAAATAAATAAATAAATAAACATCTTGATCCTACAAGGTTCTGAATCTAACGTCAGTCTCAAAATTTAAGGCTCTTTATCATTTCTTACGAGTCTATCTTAAGATAAAGCCACAGGTGAGTGCGAGATCGGTCCTGTCTTTGGTCTGCGCTCTTTCATGTACACAAATGCTCCGTCCGGCGTGCCTCGGACTTGCGCGCTTCGCGCGATGTTGCAGTATCACTAAGCTAAGGACAATCACATCGAGCTAGTTGCTCTACTTTTACTGCTTTTTTCGCACCCTAGGAGCACAAACGGCTCGCAGTACGTACAGCAGTATGAAAGGGCAATCTATTAGTTCCTCACTCCCCTCAATGACCCACCCTTAGACAACCTCTTCGGCACACCTTCGGAATCTCTAGGCACATTGGACGACATGTCTACCTGAATCCCCAAGCACGTTGAACGACGTCTTTGCTAAGTTTGGCACGTCTTCTGAGTCCGATGCACATCATGCGATGTATTCCGCACATCTTCTGAATCCCCTGGCACGTAGAAGACGTCTGGGAATTTTCGGCTATTTTCGCGCCACGTAATTTAATCAGTATCGATTGACGGTGATCGATACTGCAAAAACGAACTTCAGATTCGTGTGGAGCGACCTTAACTCTTCCCAGGAGTAAAGTTCCGGACCGTCTGGACGACATCTATAAAAAATCGACAGTTTGATCAATATCGATTGATGGTAATCGATACTTCAAAAACGAATTCCAGATTCGTGTTGAGCGACCAAGCCTACCCCCAGGAGTAAAGTTTCGGACCGCCTGGACGACATCCACAAGAAATCGATAGCGTGATCAATATCGATTGATGGCGACTTATACTTAAAAAATGAACTTTAGATTCGTGTTCTGCGACCGCGATTACCCCAGGGCTAAAGTTTACAGACAGGTAGAAGACGTCTGAGTATTTTTCGCTATTTTCGAGTCGTAATTTCCACCATTTTCCCCTATTTCCCCCCCCCCCCCCCCCCCCCCCCCCCCCGAATTCCCCCTCCCCCATTTTATAATCTCTGCGGCGGCGACGATATATAGTATGAGCGTGTTATTATAGAGGATGATAATGCCTCAACTAGTGAAATAGAAAGATGAACGGAAAATTGTACCTGAGCAGGCTTGTGGCGTTGAAGAAGAGGGGGAATGACTTGAAATTCGCTGCCTGAAATGGTATATTTTCGTGTTAGATGTGAGCACCTATTTTTCTACTCCTTATAAATTTTTTCTACTCTTTATAAAAGATGAAAGATAAGTCTATGCATTCTCTTTCTACAGGTCATCGTAGCACTTATCCAGTTTATTTAGTATAGTTGAGCTTCAGTGTCCTATTCATAGGCATTCGAGTCATTTTCATTCGAATTCGAGTATTCAAAAAGTCGCATTTTCAAGTGTACTCGAATTCGGATACTCAGAAAAACCGTTTTTAAATATATTCAAATTTGCGAGTGTTTGAAACCATTCGAATATTCGAAAAAATTTCGAGACCACAACTGTTAGGTTGGGGGAAACGTCTTGCACCACAGCGTAATTTTTTTCTTCAAAATTTTGTTGCTTCTTTTGTGAGCGACTTCAATCTTCGAAGTAATTACCATTTACATCTACAACCTTCTGCCATTCGATCGAGAGATCATTAAATCCTTTCTTCCAGAATGAAGTCAGCTATGACTCGAAGAGGTGCTCCACCTCGGATTCCAGTTCGATTCGGTCGTTGAAGCACCTATCCAACAGGTGTTGCTTGAGAGCTCGAAGGAGGAGGTAGTCCGATGGCGCAAGACCTGTCGAATACGGTGGGTGGGGCAGCACCTCCCACCTAAGCTCCTGCAACTTCTGGCGAGACGACCTTGCAGTGTGGGGGCAAGCATTGTCGTGAAGAAGGTAAGCATCCCTCCGCCCTCGCCGATTGCGCGACATGGCCTCGCTCAGCTTCTGCAGCTGTGCAGCGTAGATTTTCGCTGTTACTGCGGTGCCGTCGTCAAGGAGCTCATGATAGAGCGTTCCTCGAGAATCCCACCAACAGCACAGCACTACCTTCCTCTGGTGAATGTTCGCCTTGAGCTTGCGGTTCTCCTTGAGGGAGCCACTGTGCGTTCCGAGTATGGTTAGCGAAGAAGACCCAGGATTTATCTCCCGTGACGACATTCTCGAGAAAGTGCTTATTACGGAAAAGAACAAGGAGAGACTGAGCGATAGTCAGTCGCGAAGCCTTGTCCGAGTCACGGAGTCGGTCAGCCTTCTCTGCAATCGTAGTATTTATACGCCCTCAGAAGCAAATCGCCACGTATGCGAAATACTCTAGAATGTTTGTGCTACAATTACGTAGCACCAAACAGTCCTTAGAAGTCACGTTAAATTTTGAAAAATTTTCAAAATTTTTGGTGCAAGACTTTTTAACCAACCTAACATATTATTTATTAAGCCTATACAATGACTTGCGAAGTTCGTCCGATATACAAAAGTGTTATACCGTTTTCTACAAGTCTGCCACTAATTGATTGACCATTGAGGGGGAGAGCTTAGTTAGCAGGGATGTGCGGAGTTTCCGTTTCCGTGTTCCGAATTCCGGATTCCGGCCATTTTGGGCTCTTCCGTTCCGTTCCGTGTTCTGCCTGTTTTTGGGCCGGAAAGCGGAAACGGAAATGGGCACTGTTCCACATTGTTTTCTATTGAACACAATCAGCTTATCAATTAAAAAATTGCTCCTTCATATAATTGTCAGAGAAATACTGTTTGATAACATTAATATTCTTATTATTAATATTCTATTATTAGTATTAGTATTAATATTCTTGAAATTGGTTAGACTACCAAAAAAGCACTGAAAAATGGCAATGGCTGGGCGCAGCGCAAAATTAATGTGCCACAAACGCTATGTGTGCATTGTATGCTAAGAAAGTGCGCTCAACATTTGATTGATCATAAAATTCTTGATCCGTTAGTTATAAATGGCTACAAAAACTTTGTAACCATACTGCGCAGTATCATGAAGCAAAGGATTCAGTGAAGGTTGCGCCATCCGCTTGTCTGCTCCAAGATTACATCAGTGTTCCTGATCGAAGGTGCAAAATTTTTTAAATTTCATATTCATATGTGTGATATTCATCCATATGGAGTTATGTGATTCATTTTTTAATGAAACATCACGAATATCTAAAATAAATATCTGCCATGAACTGAGCTGACTGACTATGGTGACTTATTGAATTCTGACACAAAACTATTGCTTCGAGAACCATCTTGGAACTGTCCAACTGTGTCGTCTTGGGCGTAGGGTTTCTAGGCTGGCACAGACTGAATATTCCTGTGGAAGTGTGGACCCACCGTGACTAATCAGTCATCCAGTTATCATCTAGATCCCAGAATGAATTCTGAGTACTGGTTTTGGTGATTACAATGTAACTGCTGTTGAGTATGCAGATATCTGTGCAGTCTCCAAATCGTACGGGTCTGTAAGTAACCTCAAGTGGTTAAGTCGGTTAAGCCCACCGTTCAAAAAATATCAGCATCAAAAAAATACAGTTAAAAACCCGTAGCAGGAACTAGATATGGAAAGGCTGCATGCTGAATTGGTGAGAAATAATGGGATAAGACCCTGATTTTGTTTTCGTTTATTGCTCAGCCATTGCAAGAAGGTTATCATAGCAATATTATGAATTCATGCTTCGTTATGCTATGTTATAATGAGGATGAGCATTAATCTGTTGAAGATTCTGCTGCTCGCAAAGTTCTGGGCAGGAAGAAATGCAATAGAAGCAGCTTTTGACGCCGTTTCAGATGTACTTTTGAAAAAATGGCATTTCCGTTTCCGCGTTTCATATTCCGGTTTCCGGCTATTTTTAGCACTTCCCTTCCGTCTTTCGTCTTCCGCTTTCTCCAGAAAAATTTCCAGACATCCCTGTTAGTTAGTCTGGGCGAGAGCCGAATCGCAAACCTCTCTTCGGCGGCCAGTAAAGGGCAGCAGCAAAAAAATTAGAAAAATTGGTCTGCTTATTTTAGCAACATTTGCAGCTCAACACTTTCAGTATTTGGTTGGTCTTTCGTCTCTAAACGTGGTGCATCAGTGCAGTGAAACGCCGATTAAATCCGTTAGTGCTAAGTACGTAATATTCCTGATAAGTGTCACAGTGGCCATAATTCTTTTTTTTCTCAAGGAACAGAACTAATCCGCTAAAGTTGATTTAATTGTTTAACACGTTGACGACACTGTCGCGCAATGGTGCGCGACAGCCAGTCTGCCCCCTGGGACGATGTCGCGCAATGGTGCGCGACGGCTATTATTTTAACAAGAAGATATCCGGCCCATCCAAACTTCGTCCAAATACCTTATTCGGGATGCTGAACACGATGCCGATGTCCATTTCGACAATCACGGCCGATTTCCCTCTTAGTCGGTAGTCGTGTCAGGACCACCGACTTCCCCAAACGCTGTGTAGGAGTTATGTGAGAAGATTGAGACAAATCTTACCTCTTTAACAAATCTTCTTCCTTAGCCGGTTTTCTTTGTAGCCTTACTTTTTCATACTGTACATTTTGCTTGCTTATGTAGTGTATTCCTTTCGTTTCCTCTATACTGAAGTATCACTGCTTCACCTTATATCTGGCTTTGACATCATTGTTGAATTACTCTGTTCGATTGTTCCCTCTTTCCTTGTTTTACAATCGCAAATTTTTTACATGCCTTGTGGGTAATAAATGTGCAATGAATCACGAATTTCAATCTATAGCTGCGTTCCTCCACAAGGCAGAACGGTCGTTGCCAGGGTATGTGACGGTAGGTATGCGCTGGTGAGCGTTACCCATACCTATCACAACATACCCTCGCTAGTTGGCTGAAATTTTAAAAACGGACGTCCGATTCGTCATGAGCACCAAAATAACCTCCTAGACGAAGTTTTGTCTACATCGGACCCATTCCTTCCGTCTCTTTTATAAACTGATAAGACCACCTTAGTTAACGACGTGTGGGGGGGGGGGGGGTAACCTGCCGTAACTGTTAAGAGGAACATTAGCATCGTGTTTGGCATCCCAAATTTATCCTTAGACGAAGTTTGGGTCCCGATATGTCGTGTAACGTTTGTGCGGCGCGCTTCGTCCCACGGGCCAGACAGGCGAAAATCGCTCTTGTCGTCAACGTGTTAAAGGAAGATTGCGTCAACTGCTACAAAAGGTTTCATAACACGTAGTTCCAACAGATATCTGCAGGTTCCCAAGGTCGTGTTCAGTCTGCGCTAAGTTCTACTTGAGGCAGAGAAGATTTCAAACAAGACCAATGATGCTTAAAGGCCACATATGTAGCTTATAGCTATTGAAAGTTTGTCCTATACAACAGGAAGGGGTTTTTTTTTTTGAAAGTCAACAGTCTGAAACTACAGTTCTCTTTTCGCCGAGATGTGAACTTACCTAGTGCTCTCAGAAAAAAAAACTACAGAATCAGGATCTATCCTAGTCAAGGGGCACTTCAGTAAGTCTCTTTGGCAACGACGGTAGAATTGAAAGTGCACTTCGAAGACTGTGCTGAAAATTAGTCCACGAGAATAGCTTTCTACGTATGCAGTTTCCTACCAGGGATTGGTCACCTTTTTTGTGTTTGTTTCGTTGTTCTAAGGGCGCCCCTTCAAATAGGAGTAATCCCAAAATCTCTGTAGTTCCCTGTGTCTCACGCAGTAGTCTTGATCCATGTCGCGAAGATGGGTAGCATTCGAAGGTGGGAACACATCAGCCAATCAGGCCACATCGAACGAGTTTACCATTCAGAGATGGCGCCTACGTCGGTACGCTGAGTGACTGACATGTGTTTGGCGGGTGCTCTGATTGGTCATGATTAGCATACGTGCTCTCACTTCCCAAAGCTGCCCGCCTTCGCGGCATGCACCGTAGCTTTACTATGCTCTCCTTCAAATAAAAAAGGGGGAAAGTGTACTAAGACTGTATCTCTTCAAGAAAACTGTCAAGAAGATTCAGATGAAAGGGGCAGCTACCTTCAATGTCGATTTTCAATATCTCGAAGTCCGTGATTCCTTCGATGTTCATTAAGTCGTCAATGGTGTACTCATTCCGAGACTCGTCAGATGCGGCCGCTATTGTCGCCATTCTCGCTATAGCTTTTATTGTTCTTAGATTGGCAATGGTTTGAGGCGCTTGTTCGTTCTGAAACAAAATTCTTCCTTAAGACGAATAAAAAAAGTGCGGGAAAGGTGAACAACGTACCATGTCGTAGGCATAGAGCTTGCATCGTTTGTTTGTGATGTGCTGCAGTTCTTGTTCGAATGTGATCTCATTGTACATCCCAAGAGATATTATGTTGCATCTTGATGGAATTCTGAAAAACGGAGGCTGTGATGCAATTATGGGTCAATTCGGTCCGTGCTTCGGCGTTGAATTAACGGACGATGAGGCACCCTGCAGATATCATAGATGTTTGCATTCGAGCATGATAACCGGTGGATGCGACGTCGGTCGAGTAATCAGTATCGATCGATATATCGATTTTGACCACGTTCGACAATTTGAGTTGGAACAGCTTAACAACAAGCAAATTAACAGCGCAAAAACGTAGTATTGACCAGCATTGATTTTCTAACCATGGCTGATCGTTTCAGGTGGGGTTTACAAGGATATAGTCGCTACATCTTTCCGGATTTGAAACAAGGACCAAGCATTCAATATCAATCAATGGTGCAATATTCGGTTATCAACTTGTGGCGGATAATTTGCGTTGACGTACTATGCCTATTGGACTGGAGTAAAATAATGGCAATCGATCAATTTATCAATATGCAGCATTTTCAAATCGAATTGGATTTTTTTCAAATCTGATGCTCTTCTAATGGTATGTTAACCTAGGACTTTTGAAATGGAAGCGAACTCTTTCATTTTTTTAAACTAAATTAAACAGAAACTCTCCAAACAGGTTATAATCATTTTTGGACATGGAAAATTTTGGCGTAGCTTTCCTTGAGGCTTCAATTCATTCACCTACTAAGTGAGCGCATTGTTTGAATTTTTGCAATTTTTTTCTGTAGCAAAATAATGGTTTAAATAAAGTGTGTTTTTAAGTCAGAAAGGCGGCCATTTTGTTATGCTAAAAGAAGAGAGTGAGCCGTGCCCTCGTCCAAGACACACGATTTTTGTTTTATTGATAGCAGAATTTTTGTTTGCATGGAGTTTGACACCTGTTAACGATACAACAATAACAACTGTAAAGAGCACACATATCCTCACTGTGATGGTTTATGTAAGTGGTACTGACACTATCAATTAAATAAAAATCGCGACGAACTATTCAAGTGCATGGCGCGATCCAGTATTTTAATACAC
Organism: Heligmosomoides polygyrus bakeri; assembly: GCA_947359475.1. NCBI lineage: Eukaryota > Metazoa > Nematoda > Chromadorea > Rhabditida > Heligmosomidae > Heligmosomoides > Heligmosomoides polygyrus. The sequence goes on along the minus strand of OX375869.1, from coordinate 15,852,269 downwards.
TGTATGATTTTTGCTTTGTTGTTCATTAAAACAAAATTTAATTTAATTAAGTTTTTTTTCTCAAAAAATAAAAATTTTATAAAATTGTTGGTGCAGGTAAACTAAACAATCTCAAGGAAAGTTATACCAACTCTTCCTTTAACAAAAACAATTTCTCTGTCCATTTCGTTGAGTCTATAGTTTAACCTCCCTGAAGGTCGCTTCGATTTGGAAGAGTTCGCTTTGATTTCAAAGATCTTAAACCTAGCTCAGAATAGTGTCCAGTTTGATTTGAAAACTGTTTCCAATTCCACGTGAAAATGATATAAATCGATCCTTAGCGCTACCTGTTGCGCCAACTTTAACATTATTACTAACTGTACTTACCTACTACTTATCTATGCAATTTCAGTTGGCAGTATTGCTTTTAGACCAACTGCAGAGGTATGCGCCACGCATTTAGTTTACGACTTTGGTCGACGCACGATGAAAATTCTCTTTCGTAACTGATTCCGAATGCTGTATGAATATGTTGAATTTGCGCTATAATAGTCTATCCACTGCGCCATAAACAAAATTGTACAAGAACGACGAAGGCGCGCGGTTAAGGCACAGATATGATTCAATCATTTTCCTTAAGCCTCAAGTGGTTGATAATGTGGTTGTAAGCTCTCATAAAGATGTTTTGCTGCGATCAAAACTATAGCGCCAAACGGGACTCGAACTCGCACCTACTGCCGACCAGGCGGGAATGCTCTACACCATTACACCACTGGCGCTGTTTGATCAATGTATAGAGACGATTTCTAGTCATCTTAGATTTGATAAGAATGCATAGGATCAAATCGAAACCAACCGAAATGGGCTACATATCCATTTTCCACCGTCATTTGTCGTTCCAACTCGCATCAACTCCGGGCAGTACACCTGACACAAGCATGCTATTAATATAAGAATTGCATAAATCAGGGGCAGACCATGGAAGTTAAAAACTCCTAAGGTTCCGAAGCCTGAAGAAGGCTTCTGAATAACGAATAATGATGGCGGCGGTAGTTTTAGTTTAGGTAGGAGGTTCTTGGCTCGAATTTTCCGCCTAGACCACCCAAGCCTTCTGTCTCTCCGACATCGGTAAATTGGCACCAAGCTTGTCTAGGAAGGATGAAGTGCTGAATTTTTATCGGCTGGCTACCGCAAGTTATTCTATGGCCAAATCGTTCAAATCGTCCCAACGACATCCCATACAAGTAAAATGCGTGGCGCATCCCAAACGGGATTGAGTACCACCGTCCTTTGTCTTTTATTCTTTATTGAAGCTCACCGAAGAAGGAACAAGACGGAATTTGTAGCTCTGTTACGACTACAACATTGCAGCTAACGATAATAATGACGTATAGTGAAGCGGAGAACTACTAACCTCTGGTGCCAAATTATTGTAGAGAAACATGTAGTTTTTGGATAACGAACTGGCAACGGTGTCGAGATAGGCTCGTCGTTGAGGTATCTGAAGAAAAGTAGAGAAACTTCCCATTTGTCATCTGGAAGCCGAAAATATTGAACGCCTCTGACGAGCCAGAGATTTCGTACCTGTAGTTTGTAGAATTCCACTAGCCGAAGAGATGGCAATAGAATGGGATGTTGCGAGGAGTATCGTCGACGGAGGTCCAGTCGCTTCATCACAAAGTCACCATCAGGTGCTAGAGGCGCTGAAGAAGCGCTTCACATTATGTGGTGAACTCACCTATGGATGAGTTTTAAAAGCTGTGTTCAGTTATTTATTGATTTATTATTTATTAATTTATAACTGCACCATAAGCGCGAGCTTATGAAAACAGTCTAATAACAAATACAACATTCTTGAACAATTTTAGTTAAATCCCGCGAATCAACAAAATAAAGAACGTCATTAAAAAAAGATAAAGTACGGCGTTACTCAATCCCTTTTGGGATGCGCCACGCATTCTACTTCTACGGGATGTCGTGGAGGCGATTTGAATGCGTATTTGGTCATACAATGACTTGCGGTGGCCAGCCGATGAACAAGTCATCGCTCTATCCTTCCCAGACAAGTCTAGTACTAATTCGCCGACCCCGCAGAGATGGAAGCCTTGGTTGGCCTGGGCAGGAAATCCGAACCAGGAGCCTGATATCGGCTGCACGGGACAGCCGGCACCTCCTCCGACTGCGCTACACGCGCCCAAAGAACGTCATTATGCTCTACAATTTCATATTTTTCCTCTATTTATTGCAATACCCTGTATGAAACAATCGAGAGGGCGATGCTCGGAGTGACATTCACGCAACTGAGGTAAGGGCTCTAGATTTCTGCGCTTTGTCGACGTTCGAAGGCCAACGCGTTAGTCGGGCTTCTTGTGGAAGCTCTGAACGCGAGGAGGATCCATTGGAGCACTCTGGCACGCGACAAGGACGAATGAAGACGATGCTGGCGCCCGCTCGAGCAAGTCGATGATCAACGGGACGAAGGTGGTACAGGTGTAAGACAAGTGTGCGATAAAAAAACGACACAAACAAAACAGTCGTTTCTGAATTTGAATCACGCAGAGAGAAATTCTATTGCTGCGATGCGTTTGGAAGAACATCTGGAATCTGTATGCAGACAAAGGGCGCATGTAGCGAGTCGGAGGAGGCGCCGGCTGTTGTTTGCACCAGATACCAGGTCCCCAGAAAAGATTTCCCGCCCAGGGAAACGAAATATTCCACCCTTTCGGGATCGGTGTATTGGTACCTGGCTTGTCTGGAAAAGATACACCGCTAAAATGTTCATCGGCTGGTCACCGCAAGTCGTTATTCAGGCCAAATACGCATTCAGCTTGATTCATCGACACACCGTAGAAGTAGAATGCGTGGCGCAGCCCAAAAAGACGAGAAACGCTCGCCCTTTATACCTACCCTTATGTGTACAAGCTCAACTCATCCATTTTGATGCAAGCAACAAACTTGTCATTGACAAATAAAGAGAAAAATAAAAACAAACATCAGAAAGAGGCACTGTTTCATCAACATCAGAAAGAGGCCTTCTTTCAGAAGAAGTCCCATGTTATATGTCCAAAGTTTGGATTTGAACTCGCTAACAACGTACGCAGCTCTAGAGACCGTGGTAGTGGCGACGTGGGCAGCTCTTCCCCGTGGACCTCTTCAGAATGGCTGATCATAAGAGCGATCGTCAGCATGAACGCCACGAACATGGCTAGAGTCAGCCATCGCTTCGCGCTCCTCGACAGCAGACATCGTAGACAACGTACCATTTGCCTGAAGAAGCATCACTGAGCGAGCTAAGTGAACGGCTAGCCGCTGCAGCAAGGACGAGCACGCACACTGCAATGCGGTGGGGTCGGCAATGTGACTGGTGATGCTTATCGGATCACATTGCACGATCGTTGTGGAACTCGTTGGAGTTTCAAGCAGATCCTAGTCACATTTCGGCGATGCAACTGGAAATGACGGAACACTGTTCCAGTGGCGGTTCCTTGTTTGTTTGGAGTTGTTCATAATGCCGTAAAAAAGGAAAACGGCTATGTAACAGCGTTTTGGTAGGGGAACAAGTGGGAATATTGTTACGACATTAGAATGAAGGATTCTGAAGAGCGTGTCACACTGAAGATGGACACTCTTTCAAATAAACCTGCTTCTCCAACTGTTCTAAAGTCAAAGTGGATGCCGTTCTTGAAAGAAGCTTTCTACAGGTAAAACTTCAGACTCTCCAATATGGCAACAACAATATTGTGCTCAAAAAAATCATAACATTCTTTGAGTTCAACTGCCTGAAAGGAGGAAATGGGCCACCTGCGTAATCGACCTTCTGCGTGTGAAGCAGACGTGATAACCACTACACCACAGGACCGGTCGCTGACTCTGCACGACTCGCCCATTTTCACTGCCCTCTCTGTATGTGCGCCTTCTGGCGCGCAGGACACGCGACGTTTCTCGATCAGTGGGAACCAAAAGGAAGGTCCTGGCCGGGATCGAACCGGCGGCTTTCTGCGTGTAAAGCAGACGTGATAACCACTACACCACAGGACCGGTCGCTGACTCTGCACGACTCGCCCATTTTCACTGCCCTCTCTGTACATATGTACGCCTTCTGGCGAGCAGGACACGCGACGTTTCTCGATCAGTGGGAACCAAAAGGAAGGTCCTGGACGGGATCGAACCGGCGGCCTTCTGCGTGTAAAGCAGACGTGATAACCACTACACCACAGGACCGGTCGCTGACTCTGCACGACTCACCCATTTTCACTGCCCTCTCTGTATGTGCGCCTTCTGGCGCGCAGGACACGCGACGTTTCTCGATCAGTGGGAACCAAAAGGAAGGTCCTGGCCGGGATCGAACCGACGACCTTCTGCGTGTGAAGCAGACGTGATAACCACTACACCACAGGACCGGTAGCTGACTCTGCACGACTCGCCCATTTTCACTGCCCTCTCTGTATGTGCGCCTTCTGGCGCGCAGAACACGCGACGTTTCTCGATCAGTGGGAACCAAAAGGAAGGTCCTGGCCGGGATCGAACCGGCGACCTTCTGCGTGTGAAGCAGACGTGATAACCACTACACCACAGGACCGGTCGCTGACTCTGCACGACTCGCCCATTTTCACTGCCCTCTCTGTATGTGCGCCTTCTGGCGCGCAGGACACGCGACGTTTCTCGATCAGTGGGAACCAAAAGGAAGGTCCTGGCCGGGATCGAACCGGCGGCCTTCTGCGTGTAAAGCAGACGTGATAACCACTACACCACAGGACCGGTAGCTGACTCTGCACGACTCGCCCATTTTCACTGCCCTCTCTGTATGTGCGCCTTCTGGCGAGCAGGACACGCGACGTTTCTCGATCAGTGGGAACCAAAAGGAAGGTCCTGGCCGGGATCGAACCGGCGACCTTCTGCGGGTAAAGCAGACGTGATAACCACTACACCACAGGACCGGTAGCTGACTCTGCACGACTCGCCCATTTTCACTGCCCTCTCTGTATGTGCGCCTTCTGGCGCGCAGAACACGCGACGTTTCTCGATCAGTGGGAACCAAAAGGAAGGTCCTGGCCGGGATCGAACCGGCGACCTTCTGCGTGTGAAGCAGACGTGATAACCACTACACCACAGGACCGGTCGCTGACTCTGCACGACTCGCCCATTTTCACTGCCCTCTCTGTATGTGCGCCTTCTGGCGCGCAGGACACGCGACGTTTCTCGATCAGTGGGAACCAAAAGGAAGGTCCTGGCCGGGATCGAACCGGCGACCTTCTGCGTGTGAAGCAGACGTGATAACCACTACACCACAGGACCGGTCGCTGACTCTGCACGACTCGCCCATTTTCACTGCCCTCTCTGTATGTGCGCCTTCTGGCGCGCAGGACACGCGACGTTTCTCGATCAGTGGGAACCAAAAGGAAGGTCATGGCCGGGATCGAACCGGCGACCTTCTGCGTGTGAAGCAGACGTGATAACCACTACACCACAGGACCGGTCGCTGACTCTGCACGACTCGCCCATTTTCAGTGCCCTCTCTGTATGTGCGCCTTCTGGCGCGCAGGACACGCGACGTTTCTCGATCAGTGGGAACCAAAAGGAAGGTCCTGGCCGGGATCGAACCGGCGGCCTTCTGCGTGTAAAGCAGACGTGATAACCACTACACCACAGGACCGGTAGCTGACTCTGCACGACTCGCCCATTTTCACTGCCCTCTCTGTATGTGCGCCTTCTGGCGAGCAGGACACGCGACGTTTCTCGATCAGTGGGAACCAAAAGGAAGGTCCTGGCCGGGATCGAACCGGCGACCTTCTGCGGGTAAAGCAGACGTGATAACCACTACACCACAGGACCGGTAGCTGACTCTGCACGACTCGCCCATTTTCACTGCCCTCTCTGTATGTGCGCCTTCTGGCGCGCAGGACACGCGACGTTTCTCGATCAGTGGGAACCAAAAGGAAGGTCCTGGCCGGGATCGAACCGGCGGCCTTCTGCGTGTAAAGCAGACGTGATAACCACTACACCACAGGACCGGTCGCTGACTCTGCACGACTCGCCCATTTTCACTGCCCTCTCTGTATGTGCGCCTTCTGGCGAGCAGGACACGCGACGTTTCTCGATCAGTGGGAACCAAAAGGAAGGTCCTGGCCGGGATCGAACCGGCGGCTTTCTGCGTGTAAAGCAGACGTGATAACCACTACACCACAGGACCGGTCGCTGACTCTGCACGACTCGCCCATTTTCACTGCCCTCTCTGTATGTGCGCCTTCTGGCGCGCAGGACACGCGACGTTTCTCGATCAGTGGGAACCAAAAGGAAGGTCCTGGCCGGGATCGAACCGGCGGCCTTCTGCGTGTAAAGCAGACGTGATAACCACTACACCACAGGACCGGTCGCTGACTCTGCACGACTCGCCCATTTTCACTGCCCTCTCTGTATGTGCGCCTTCTGGCGCGCAGGACACGCGACGTTTCTCGATCAGTGGGAACCAAAAGGAAGGTCCTGGCCGGGATCGAACCGGCGGCCTTCTGCGTGTAAAGCAGACGTGATAACCACTACACCACAGGACCGGTCGCTGACTCTGCACGACTCGCCCATTTTCACTGCCCTCTCTGTATGTGCGCCTTCTGGCGCGCAGGACACGCGACGTTTCTCGATCAGTGGGAACCAAAAGGAAGGTCCTGGCCGGGATCGAACCGGCGGCCTTCTGCGTATAAAGCAGACGTGATAACCACTACACCACAGGACCGGTCGCTGACTCTGCACGACTCACCCATTTTCACTGCCCTCTCTGTATGTGCGCCTTCTGGCGCGCAGGACACGCGACGTTTCTCGATCAGTAGGAACCAAAAGGAAGGTCCTGGCCGGGATCGAACCGACGACCTTCTGCGTGTGAAGCAGACGTGATAACCACTACACCACAGGACCGGTAGCTGACTCTGCACGACTCGCCCATTTTCACTGCCCTCTCTGTATGTGCGCCTTCTGGCGCGCAGAACACGCGACGTTTCTCGATCAGTGGGAACCAAAAGGAAGGTCCTGGCCGGGATCGAACCGGCGGCCTTCTGCGTGTAAAGCAGACGTGATAACCACTACACCACAGGACCGGTCGCTGACTCTGCACGACTCGCCCATTTTCACTGCCCTCTCTGTATGTGCGCCTTCTGGCGCGCAGGACACGCGACGTTTCTCGATCAGTGGGAACCAAAAGGAAGGTCCTGGCCGGGATCGAACCGGCGGCCTTCTGCGTGTAAAGCAGACGTGATAACCACTACACCACAGGACCGGTAGCTGACTCTGCACGACTCGCCCATTTTCACTGCCCTCTCTGTATGTGCGCCTTCTGGCGAGCAGGACACGCGACGTTTCTCGATCAGTCGGAACCAAAAGGAAGGTCCTGGCCGGGATCGAACCGGCGGCCTTCTGCGTGTAAAGCAGACGTGATAACCACTACACCACAGGACCGGTCGCTGACTCTGCACGACTCGCCCATTTTCACTGCCCTCTCTGTATGTGCGCCTTCTGGCGCGCAGGACACGCGACGTTTCTCGATCAGTGGGAACCAAAAGGAAGGTCCTGGCCGGGATCGAACCGGCGGCCTTCTGCGTGTAAAGCAGACGTGATAACCACTACACCACAGGACCGGTAGCTGACTCTGCACGACTCGCCCATTTTCACTGCCCTCTCTGTATGTGCGCCTTCTGGCGAGCAGGACACGCGACGTTTCTCGATCAGTCGGAACCAAAAGGAAGGTCCTGGCCGGGATCGAACCGGCGGCCTTCTGCGTGTAAAGCAGACGTGATAACCACTACACCACAGGACCGGTAGCTGACTCTGCACGACTCGCCCATTTTCACTGCCCTCTCTGTATGTGCGCCTTCTGGCGCGCAGGACACGCGACGTTTCTCGATCAGTCGGAACCAAAAGGAAGGTCCTGGCCGGGATCGAACCGGCGGCCTTCTGCGTGTAAAGCAGACGTGATAACCACTACACCACAGGACCGGTCGCTGACTCTGCACGACTCGCCCATTTTCACTGCCCTCTCTGTATGTGCGCCTTCTGGCGAGCAGGACACGCGACGTTTCTCGATCAGTGGGAACCAAAAGGAAGGTCCTGGCCGGGATCGAACCGGCGGCCTTCTGCGTGTAAAGCAGACGTGATAACCACTACACCACAGGACCGGTCGCTGACTCTGCACGACTCACCCATTTTCACTGCCCTCTCTGTATGTGCGCCTTCTGGCGAGCAGGACACGCGACGTTTCTCGATCAGTGGGAACCAAAAGGAAGGTCCTGGCCGGGATCGAACCGGCGACCTTCTGCGTGTGAAGCAGACGTGATAACCACTACACCACAGGACCGGTAGCTGACTCTGCACGACTCGCCCATTTTCACTGCCCTCTCTGTATGTGCGCCTTCTGGCGCGCAGAACACGCGACGTTTCTCGATCAGTGGGAACCAAAAGGAAGGTCCTGGCCGGGATCGAACCGGCGGCCTTCTGCGTGTAAAGCAGACGTGATAACCACTACACCACAGGACCGGTCGCTGACTCTGCACGACTCGCCCATTTTCACTGCCCTCTCTGTATGTGCGCCTTCTGGCGCGCAGGACACGCGACGTTTCTCGATCAGTGGGAACCAAAAGGAAGGTCCTGGCCGGGATCGAACCGGCGGCCTTCTGCGTGTAAAGCAGACGTGATAACCACTACACCACAGGACCGGTCGCTGACTCTGCACGACTCACCCATTTTCACTGCCCTCTCTGTATGTGCGCCTTCTGGCGCGCAGGACACGCGACGTTTCTCGATCAGTGGGAACCAAAAGGAAGGTCCTGGCCGGGATCGAACCGGCGACCTTCTGCGTGTGAAGCAGACGTGATAACCACTACACCACAGGACCGGTCGCTGACTCTGCACGACTCGCCCATTTTCACTGCCCTCTCTGTATGTGCGCCTTCTGGCGAGCAGGACACGCGACGTTTCTCGATCAGTGGGAACCAAAAGGAAGGTCCTGGCCGGCGGCGACCTTCTGCGGGTAAAGCAGACGTGATAACCACTACACCACAGGACCGGTAGCTGACTCTGCACGACTCGCCCATTTTCACTGCCCTCTCTGTATGTGCGCCTTCTGGCGCGCAGAAAACGCGACGTTTCTCGATCAGTGGGAACCAAAAGGAAGGTCCTGGCCGGGATCGAACCGGCGACCTTCTGCGTGTGAAGCAGACGTGATAACCACTACACCACAGGACCGGTCGCTGACTCTGCACGACTCGCCCATTTTCACTGCCCTCTCTGTATGTGCGCCTTCTGGCGCGCAGGACACGCGACGTTTCTCGATCAGTGGGAACCAAAAGGAAGGTCCTGGCCGGGATCGAACCGGCGGCCTTCTGCGTGTAAAGCAGACGTGATAACCACTACACCACAGGACCGGTAGCTGACTCTGCACGACTCGCCCATTTTCACTGCCCTCTCTGTATGTTCGCCTTCTGGCGAGCAGGACACGCGACGTTTCTCGATCAGTGGGAACCAAAAGGAAGGTCCTGGCCGGGATCGAACCGGCGACCTTCTGCGGGTAAAGCAGACGTGATAACCACTACACCACAGGACCGGTAGCTGACTCTGCACGACTCGCCCATTTTCACTGCCCTCTCTGTATGTGCGCCTTCTGGCGCGCAGAAAACGCGACGTTTCTCGATCAGTGGGAACCAAAAGGAAGGTCCTGGCCGGGATCGAACCGGCGACCTTCTGCGTGTGAAGCAGACGTGATAACCACTACACCACAGGACCGGTCGCTGACTCTGCACGACTCGCCCATTTTCACTGCCCTCTCTGTATGTGCGCCTTCTGGCGCGCAGGACACGCGACGTTTCTCGATCAGTGGGAACCAAAAGGAAGGTCCTGGCCGGGATCGAACCGGCGGCCTTCTGCGTGTAAAGCAGACGTGATAACCACTACACCACAGGACCGGTAGCTGACTCTGCACGACTCGCCCATTTTCACTGCCCTCTCTGTATGTGCGCCTTCTGGCGAGCAGGACACGCGACGTTTCTCGATCAGTGGGAACCAAAAGGAAGGTCCTGGCCGGGATCGAACCGGCGACCTTCTGCGGGTAAAGCAGACGTGATAACCACTACACCACAGGACCGGTAGCTGACTCTGCACGACTCGCCCATTTTCACTGCCCTCTCTGTATGTGCGCCTTCTGGCGCGCAGAACACGCGACGTTTCGACGTTTCTCGATCAGTGGGAACCAAAAGGAAGGTCCTGGCCGGGATCGAACCGGCGACCTTCTGCGTGTGAAGCAGACGTGATAACCACTACACCACAGGACCGGTCGCTGACTCTGCACGACTCGCCCATTTTCACTGCCCTCTCTGTATGTGCGCCTTCTGGCGCGCAGGACACGCGACGTTTCTCGATCAGTGGGAACCAAAAGGAAGGTCCTGGCCGGGATCGAACCGGCGGCCTTCTGCGTGTAAAGCAGACGTGATAACCACTACACCACAGGACCGGTCGCTGACTCTGCACGACTCACCCATTTTCACTGCCCTCTCTGTATGTGCGCCTTCTGGCGCGCAGGACACGCGACGTTTCTCGATCAGTGGGAACCAAAAGGAAGGTCCTGGCCGGGATCGAACCGACGACCTTCTGCGTGTGAAGCAGACGTGATAACCACTACACCACAGGACCGGTAGCTGACTCTGCACGACTCGCCCATTTTCACTGCCCTCTCTGTATGTGCGCCTTCTGGCGCGCAGAACACGCGACGTTTCTCGATCAGTGGGAACCAAAAGGAAGGTCCTGGCCGGGATCGAACCGGCGGCCTTCTGCGTGTAAAGCAGACGTGATAACCACTACACCACAGGACCGGTCGCTGACTCTGCACGACTCGCCCATTTTCACTGCCCTCTCTGTATGTGCGCCTTCTGGCGCGCAGGACACGCGACGTTTCTCGATCAGTGGGAACCAAAAGGAAGGTCCTGGCCGGGATCGAACCGGCGGCCTTCTGCGTGTAAAGCAGACGTGATAACCACTACACCACAGGACCGGTCGCTGACTCTGCACGACTCACCCATTTTCACTGCCCTCTCTGTATGTGCGCCTTCTGGCGCGCAGGACACGCGACGTTTCTCGATCAGTGGGAACCAAAAGGAAGGTCCTGGCCGGGATCGAACCGACGACCTTCTGCGTGTGAAGCAGACGTGATAACCACTACACCACAGGACCGGTAGCTGACTCTGCACGACTCGCCCATTTTCACTGCCCTCTCTGTATGTGCGCCTTCTGGCGCGCAGAACACGCGACGTTTCTCGATCAGTGGGAACCAAAAGGAAGGTCCTGGCCGGGATCGAACCGGCGGCCTTCTGCGTGTAAAGCAGACGTGATAACCACTACACCACAGGACCGGTCGCTGACTCTGCACGACTCGCCCATTTTCACTGCCCTCTCTGTATGTGCGCCTTCTGGCGCGCAGGACACGCGACGTTTCTCGATCAGTGGGAACCAAAAGGAAGGTCCTGGCCGGGATCGAACCGGCGGCCTTCTGCGTGTAAAGCAGACGTGATAACCACTACACCACAGGACCGGTCGCTGACTCTGCACGACTCACCCATTTTCACTGCCCTCTCTGTATGTGCGCCTTCTGGCGCGCAGGACACGCGACGTTTCTCGATCAGTGGGAACCAAAAGGAAGGTCCTGGCCGGGATCGAACCGGCGACCTTCTGCGTGTGAAGCAGACGTGATAACCACTACACCACAGGACCGGTCGCTGACTCTGCACGACTCGCCCATTTTCACTGCCCTCTCTGTATGTGCGCCTTCTGGCGAGCAGGACACGCGACGTTTCTCGATCAGTGGGAACCAAAAGGAAGGTCCTGGCCGGGATCGAACCGGCGACCTTCTGCGGGTAAAGCAGACGTGATAACCACTACACCACAGGACCGGTAGCTGACTCTGCACGACTCGCCCATTTTCACTGCCCTCTCTGTATGTGCGCCTTCTGGCGCGCAGAAAACGCGACGTTTCTCGATCAGTGGGAACCAAAAGGAAGGTCCTGGCCGGGATCGAACCGGCGACCTTCTGCGTGTGAAGCAGACGTGATAACCACTACACCACAGGACCGGTCGCTGACTCTGCACGACTCGCCCATTTTCACTGCCCTCTCTGTATGTGCGCCTTCTGGCGCGCAGGACACGCGACGTTTCTCGATCAGTGGGAACCAAAAGGAAGGTCCTGGCCGGGATCGAACCGGCGGCCTTCTGCGTGTAAAGCAGACGTGATAACCACTACACCACAGGACCGGTAGCTGACTCTGCACGACTCGCCCATTTTCACTGCCCTCTCTGTATGTTCGCCTTCTGGCGAGCAGGACACGCGACGTTTCTCGATCAGTGGGAACCAAAAGGAAGGTCCTGGCCGGGATCGAACCGGCGACCTTCTGCGGGTAAAGCAGACGTGATAACCACTACACCACAGGACCGGTAGCTGACTCTGCACGACTCGCCCATTTTCACTGCCCTCTCTGTATGTGCGCCTTCTGGCGCGCAGAAAACGCGACGTTTCTCGATCAGTGGGAACCAAAAGGAAGGTCCTGGCCGGGATCGAACCGGCGACCTTCTGCGTGTGAAGCAGACGTGATAACCACTACACCACAGGACCGGTCGCTGACTCTGCACGACTCGCCCATTTTCACTGCCCTCTCTGTATGTGCGCCTTCTGGCGCGCAGGACACGCGACGTTTCTCGATCAGTGGGAACCAAAAGGAAGGTCCTGGCCGGGATCGAACCGGCGGCCTTCTGCGTGTAAAGCAGACGTGATAACCACTACACCACAGGACCGGTAGCTGACTCTGCACGACTCGCCCATTTTCACTGCCCTCTCTGTATGTGCGCCTTCTGGCGAGCAGGACACGCGACGTTTCTCGATCAGTGGGAACCAAAAGGAAGGTCCTGGCCGGGATCGAACCGGCGACCTTCTGCGGGTAAAGCAGACGTGATAACCACTACACCACAGGACCGGTAGCTGACTCTGCACGACTCGCCCATTTTCACTGCCCTCTCTGTATGTGCGCCTTCTGGCGCGCAGAACACGCGACGTTTCTCGATCAGTGGGAACCAAAAGGAAGGTCCTGGCCGGGATCGAACCGGCGACCTTCTGCGTGTGAAGCAGACGTGATAACCACTACACCACAGGACCGGTCGCTGACTCTGCACGACTCGCCCATTTTCACTGCCCTCTCTGTATGTGCGCCTTCTGGCGCGCAGGACACGCGACGTTTCTCGATCAGTGGGAACCAAAAGGAAGGTCCTGGCCGGGATCGAACCGGCGACCTTCTGCGTGTGAAGCAGACGTGATAACCACTACACCACAGGACCGGTCGCTGACTCTGCACGACTCGCCCATTTTCACTGCCCTCTCTGTATGTGCGCCTTCTGGCGCGCAGGACACGCGACGTTTCTCGATCAGTGGGAACCAAAAGGAAGGTCCTGGCCGGGATCGAACCGGCGACCTTCTGCGTGTGAAGCAGACGTGATAACCACTACACCACAGGACCGGTCGCTGACTCTGCACGACTCGCCCATTTTCACTGCCCTCTCTGTATGTGCGCCTTCTGGCGCGCAGGACACGCGACGTTTCTCGATCAGTGGGAACCAAAAGGAAGGTCCTGGCCGGGATCGAACCGGCGGCCTTCTGCGTGTAAAGCAGACGTGATAACCACTACACCACAGGACCGGTCGCTGACTCTGCACGACTCACCCATTTTCACTGCCCTCTCTGTATGTGCGCCTTCTGGCGCGCAGGACACGCGACGTTTCTCGATCAGTAGGAACCAAAAGGAAGGTCCTGGCCGGGATCGAACCGACGACCTTCTGCGTGTGAAGCAGACGTGATAACCACTACACCACAGGACCGGTAGCTGACTCTGCACGACTCGCCCATTTTCACTGCCCTCTCTGTATGTGCGCCTTCTGGCGCGCAGAACACGCGACGTTTCTCGATCAGTGGGAACCAAAAGGAAGGTCCTGGACGGGATCGAACCGGCGACCTTCTGCGTGTGAAGCAGACGTGATAACCACTACACCACAGGACCGGTCGCTGACTCTGCACGACTCGCCCATTTTCACTGCCCTCTCTGTATGTGCGCCTTCTGGCGCGCAGGACACGCGACGTTTCTCGATCAGTGGGAACCAAAAGGAAGGTCCTGGCCGGGATCGAACCGGCGACCTTCTGCGTGTGAAGCAGACGTGATAACCACTACACCACAGGACCGGTCGCTGACTCTGCACGACTCGCCCATTTTCACTGCCCTCTCTGTATGTGCGCCTTCTGGCGAGCAGGACACGCGACGTTTCTCGATCAGTGGGAACCAAAAGGAAGGTCCTGGCCGGGATCGAACCGGCGACCTTCTGCGGGTAAAGCAGACGTGATAACCACTACACCACAGGACCGGTAGCTGACTCTGCACGACTCGCCCATTTTCACTGCCCTCTCTGTATGTGCGCCTTCTGGCGCGCAGAAAACGCGACGTTTCTCGATCAGTGGGAACCAAAAGGAAGGTCCTGGCCGGGATCGAACCGGCGACCTTCTGCGTGTGAAGCAGACGTGATAACCACTACACCACAGGACCGGTCGCTGACTCTGCACGACTCGCCCATTTTCACTGCCCTCTCTGTATGTGCGCCTTCTGGCGCGCAGGACACGCGACGTTTCTCGATCAGTGGGAACCAAAAGGAAGGTCCTGGCCGGGATCGAACCGGCGGCCTTCTGCGTGTAAAGCAGACGTGATAACCACTACACCACAGGACCGGTAGCTGACTCTGCACGACTCGCCCATTTTCACTGCCCTCTCTGTATGTGCGCCTTCTGGCGAGCAGGACACGCGACGTTTCTCGATCAGTGGGAACCAAAAGGAAGGTCCTGGCCGGGATCGAACCGGCGACCTTCTGCGGGTAAAGCAGACGTGATAACCACTACACCACAGGACCGGTAGCTGACTCTGCACGACTCGCCCATTTTCACTGCCCTCTCTGTATGTGCGCCTTCTGGCGCGCAGAACACGCGACGTTTCTCGATCAGTGGGAACCAAAAGGAAGGTCCTGGCCGGGATCGAACCGGCGACCTTCTGCGTGTGAAGCAGACGTGATAACCACTACACCACAGGACCGGTCGCTGACTCTGCACGACTCGCCCATTTTCACTGCCCTCTCTGTATGTGCGCCTTCTGGCGCGCAGGACACGCGACGTTTCTCGATCAGTGGGAACCAAAAGGAAGGTCCTGGCCGGGATCGAACCGGCGACCTTCTGCGTGTGAAGCAGACGTGATAACCACTACACCACAGGACCGGTCGCTGACTCTGCACGACTCGCCCATTTTCACTGCCCTCTCTGTATGTGCGCCTTCTGGCGCGCAGGACACGCGACGTTTCTCGATCAGTGGGAACCAAAAGGAAGGTCCTGGCCGGGATCGAACCGGCGACCTTCTGCGTGTGAAGCAGACGTGATAACCACTACACCACAGGACCGGTCGCTGACTCTGCACGACTCGCCCATTTTCACTGCCCTCTCTGTATGTGCGCCTTCTGGCGCGCAGGACACGCGACGTTTCTCGATCAGTGGGAACCAAAAGGAAGGTCCTGGCCGGGATCGAACCGGCGGCCTTCTGCGTGTAAAGCAGACGTGATAACCACTACACCACAGGACCGGTCGCTGACTCTGCACGACTCACCCATTTTCACTGCCCTCTCTGTATGTGCGCCTTCTGGCGCGCAGGACACGCGACGTTTCTCGATCAGTAGGAACCAAAAGGAAGGTCCTGGCCGGGATCGAACCGACGACCTTCTGCGTGTGAAGCAGACGTGATAACCACTACACCACAGGACCGGTAGCTGACTCTGCACGACTCGCCCATTTTCACTGCCCTCTCTGTATGTGCGCCTTCTGGCGCGCAGGACACGCGACGTTTCTCGATCAGTGGGAACCAAAAGGAAGGTCCTGGCCGGGATCGAACCGGCGACCTTCTGCGTGTGAAGCAGACGTGATAACCACTACACCACAGGACCGGTCGCTGACTCTGCACGACTCGCCCATTTTCACTGCCCTCTCTGTATGTGCGCCTTCTGGCGCGCAGGACACGCGACGTTTCTCGATCAGTCGGAACCAAAAGGAAGGTCCTGGCCGGGATCGAACCGGCGACCTTCTGCGTGTAAAGCAGACGTGATAACCACTACACCACAGGACCGGTCGCTGACTCTGCACGACTCGCCCATTTTCACTGCCCTCTCTGTATGTGCGCCTCTGGCGCGCAGGACACGCGACGTTTCTCGATCAGTGGGAACCAAAAGGAAGGTCCTGGCCGGGATCGAACCGGCGACCTTCTGCGTGTGAAGCAGACGTGATAACCACTACACCACAGGACCGGTCGCTGACTCTGCACGACTCGCCCATTTTCACTGCCCTCTCTGTATGTGCGCCTTCTGGCGCGCAGGACACGCGACGTTTCTCGATCAGTGGGAACCAAAAGGAAGGTCCTGGCCGGGATCGAACCGGCAGCCTTCTGCGTGTAAAGCAGACGTGATAACCACTACACCACAGGACCGGTCGCTGACTCTGCACGACTCACCCATTTTCACTGCCCTCTCTGTATGTGCGCCTTCTGGCGCGCAGGACACGCGACGTTTCTCGATCAGTGGGAACCAAAAGGAAGGTCCTGGCCGGGATCGAACCGGCGACCTTCTGCGTGTGAAGCAGACGTGATAACCACTACACCACAGGACCGGTCGCTGATTCTGCACGACTCGCCCATTTTCACTGCCCTCTCTGTATGTGCGCCTTCTGCCGCGCAGGACACGCGACGTTTCTCGATCAGCGGGAACCAAAAGGAAGGTCCTGGCCGGGATCGAACCGGCGGCCTTCTGCGTGTAAAGCAGACGCGATAACCACTACACCACAGGACCGGTCGCTGACTCTGCACGACTCGCCCATTTTCACTGCCCTCTCTGTAAGTGCGCCCTCTGGCGCGCACGACACGCGACGTTTCTCGATCAGTGGGAACCAAAGGAAGGTCCTGGCCGGGATCGAACCGGCGACCTTCTGCGTGTGAAGCAGACGTGATAACCACTACACCACAGGACCGGTAGCTGACTCTGCACGACTCGCCCATTTCAGGACACGCGACGTTTCTCGATCAGTGGGAACCAAAAGGAAGGTCCTGGCCGGGATCGAACCGGCGACCTTCTGCGTGTAAAGCAGACGTGATAACCACTACACCACAGGACCGGTCGCTGACCGTGCACGACTCGCCCATTTTCACTGCCCTCTCTGTATGTGCGCCTTCTGGCGCGCAAGACACGCGACGTTTCTCGATCAGTCGGAACCAAAAGGAAGGTCTTGGCCGGGATCGAACCGGCGACCTTCTGCGTGTGAAGCAGACGTGATAACCACTACACCACAGGACCGGCCGCTGACTCTGCACGACTCGCCCATTTTCACTGCCCTCTCTGTATGTGCGCCTTCTGGCGCGCAGGACAAGCGACGTTTCTCGATCAGTGGGAACCAAAAGGAAGGTCCTGGCCGGGATCGAACCGGCAGCCTTCTGCGTGTAAAGCAGACGTGATAACCACTACACCACAGGACCGGTCGCTGACTCTGCACGACTCGCCCATTTTCACTGCCCTCTCTGTATGTGCGCCTTCTGGCGCGCAGGACACGCGACGTTTCTCGATCAGTGGGAACCAAAAGGAAGGTCCTGGCCGGGATCGAACCGGCGACCTTCTGCGTGTGAAGCAGACGTGATAACCACTACACCACAGGACCGGTCGCTGACTCTGCACGACTCGCCCATTTTCACTGCCCTCTCTGTATGTGCGCCTTCTGGCGCGCACGACACGCGACGTTTCTCGATCAGTGGGAACCAAAAGGAAGGTCCTGGCCGGGATCGAACCGGCGACCTTCTGCGTGTAAAGCAGACGTGATAACCACTACACCACAGGACCGGTAGCTGACTCTGCACGACTCGCCCATTTCAGGACACGCGACGTTTCTCGATCAGTGGGAACCAAAAGGAATGTCCTGGCCGGGATCGAACCGGCGACCTTCTGCGTGTAAAGCAGACGTGATAACCACTACACCACAGGACCGGTCGCTGACTCTGCACGACTCGCCCATTTTCACTGCCCTCTCTGTATGTGCGCCTTCTGGCGCGCAGGACACGCGACGTTTCTCGATCAGTCGGAACCAAAAGGAAGGTCCTGGCCGGGATCGAACCGGCGACCTTCTGCGTGTGAAGCAGACGTGATAACCACTACACCACAGGACCGGTCGCTGACTCTGCACGACTCGCCCATTTTCACTGCCCTCTCTGTATGTGCGCCTTCTGGAGCGCAGGACACGCGACGTTTCTCGATCAGTCGGAACCAAAAGGAAGGTCCTGGCCGGGATCGAACCGGCGACCTTCTGCGTGTGAAGCAGACGTGATAACCACTACACCACAGGACCGGTCGCTGACTCTGCACGACTCGCCCATTTTCACTGCCCTCTCTGTATGTGCGCCTTCTGGCGCGCAGGACACGCGACGTTTCTCGATCAGTGGGAACCAAAAGAAAGGTCCTGGCCGGGATCGAACCGGCAGCCTTCTGCGTGTAAAGCAGACGTGATAACCACTACACCACAGGACCGGTCGCTGACTCTGCACGACTCACCCATTTTCACTGCCCTCTCTGTATGTGCGCCTTCTGCCGCGCAGGACACGCGACGTTTCTCGATCAGTGGGAACCAAAAGGAAGGTCCTGGCCGGGATCGAACCGGCAGCCTTCTGCGTGTAAAGCAGACGTGATAACCACTACACCACAGGACCGGTCGCTGATTCTGCACGACTCGCCCATTTTCACTGCCCTCTCTGTATGTGCGCCTTCTGGCGCGCAGGACACGCGACGTTTCTCGATCAGTGGGAACCAAAAGAAAGGTCCTGGCCGGGATCGAACCGGCAGCCTTCTGCGTGTAAAGCAGACGTGATAACCACTACACCACAGGACCGGTCGCTGATTCTGCACGACTCGCCCATTTTCACTGCCCTCTCTGTATGTGCGCCTTCTGCCGCGCAGGACACGCGACGTTTCTCGATCAGTGGGAACCAAAAGGAAGGTCCTGGCCGGGATCGAACCGGCGGCCTTCTGCGTGTAAAGCAGACGCGATAATCACTACACCACAGGACAGGTAGCTGACTCTGCACGACTCGCCCATTTCAGGACACGCGACGTTTCTCGATCAGTGGGAACCAAAAGGAAGGTCCTGGCCGGGATCGAACCGGCGACCTTCTGCGTGTGAAGCAGACGTGATAACCACTACACCACAGGACCGGTCGCTGACTCTGCACGACTCGCCCATTTTCACTGCCCTCTCTGTATGTGCGCCTTCTGGCGCGCAGGACACGCGACGTTTCTCGATCAGTCGGAACCAAAAGGAAGGTCCTGGCCGGGATCGAACCGGCGACCTTCTGCGTGTGAAGCAGACGTGATAACCACTACACCACAGGACCGGTAGCTGACTCTGCACGACTCGCCCATTTCAGGACACGCGACGTTTCTCGATCAGTGGGAACCAAAAAGGAAGGTCCTGGCCGGGATCGAACCGGCGACCTTCTGCGTGTAAAGCAGACGTGATAACCACTACACCACAGGACCGGTCGCTGACTCTGCACGACTCGCCCATTTTCACTGCCCTCTCTGTATGTGCGCCTTCTGGCGCGCAGGACACGCGACGTTTCTCGATCAGTCGGAACCAAAAGGAAGGTCCTGGCCGGGATCGAACCGGCGACCTTCTGCCTGTGAAGCAGACGTGATAACCACTACACCACAGGACCGGTCGCTGACTCTCACGACTCGCCCATTTTCACTGCCCTCTCTGTATGTGCGCCTTCTGGAGCGCAGGACACGCGACGTTTCTCGATCAGTCGGAACCAAAAGGAAGGTCCTGGCCGGGATCGAACCGGCGACCTTCTGCGTGTGAAGCAGACGTGATAACCACTACACCACAGGACCGGTCGCTGACTCTGCACGACTCGCCCATTTTCACTGCCCTCTCTGTATGTGCGCCTTCTGGCGCGCAGGACACGCGACGTTTCTCGATCAGTGGGAACCAAAAGAAAGGTCCTGGCCGGGATCGAACCGGCAGCCTTCTGCGTGTAAAGCAGACGTGATAACCACTACACCACAGGACCGGTCGCTGACTCTGCACGACTCACCCATTTTCACTGCCCTCTCTATATGTGCGCCTTCTGGCGCGCAGGACACGCGACGTTTCTCGATCAGTGGGAACCAAAAGGAAGGTCCTGGCCGGGTCGAACCGGCGACCTTCTGCGTGTGAAGCAGACGTGATAACCACTACACCACAGGACCGGTCGCTGATTCTGCACGACTCGCCCATTTTCACTGCCCTCTCTGTATGTGCGCCTTCTGCCGCGCAGGACACGCGACGTTTCTCGATCAGTGGGAACCAAAAGGAAGGTCCTGGCCGGGATCGAACCGGCGGCCTTCTGCGTGTAAAGCAGACGCGATAATCACTACACCACAGGACCGGTAGCTGACTCTGCACGACTCGCCCATTTCAGGACACGCGACGTTTCTCGATCAGTGGGAACCAAAAGGAAGGTCCTGGCCGGGATCGAACCGGCGACCTTCTGCGTGTGAAGCAGACGTGATAACCACTACACCACAGGACCGGTAGCTGACTCTGCACGACTCGCCCATTTCAGGACACGCGACGTTTCTCGATCAGTGGGAACCAAAAGGAAGGTCCTGGCCGGGATCGAACCGGCGACCTTCTGCGTGTGAAGCAGACGTGATAACCACTACACCACAGGACCGGTCGCTGACTCTGCACGACTCACCCATCTTCACTGCCCTCTCTGTATGTGCGCCTTCTGGCGCGCAGGACACGCGACGTTTCTCGATCAGTCGGAACCAAAAGGAAGGTCCTGGCCGGGATCGAACCGGCGACCTTCTGCGTGTGAAGCAGACGTGATAACCACTACACCACAGGACCGGTAGCTGACTCTGCACGACTCGCCCATTTCAGGACACGCGACGTTTCTCGATCAGTGGGAACCAAAAGGAAGGTCCTGGCCGGGATCGAACCGGCGACCTTCTGCGTGTGAAGCAGACGTGATAACCACTACACCACAGGACCGGTCGCTGACTCTGCACGACTCGCCCATTTTCACTGCCCTCTCTGTATGTGCGCCTTCTGGCGCGCAGGACACGCGACGTTTCTCGATCAGTCGGAACCAAAAGGAAGGTCCTGGCCGGGATCGAACCGGCGACCTTCTGCGTGTGAAGCAGACGTGATAACCACTACACCACAGGACCGGTCGCTGACACTGCACGACTCGCCCACTTTCACTGCCCTCTCTGTATGTGCGCCTTCTGGCGCGCAGGACACGCGACGTTTCTCGATCAGTGGGAACCAAAAGGAAGGTCCTGGCCGGGATCGAACCGGTAGCCTTCTGGTGTAAAGCAGACGTGATAACCACTACACCACAGGACCGGTCGCTGACTCTGCACGACTCACCCATTTTCACTGCCCTCTCTGTATGTGCGCCTTCTGGCGCGCAGGACACGCGACGTTTCTCGATCAGTGGGAACCAAAAGGAAGGTCCTGGCCGGGATCGAACCGGCGACCTTCTGCGTGTAAAGCAGACGCGATAATCACTACACCACAGGACCGGTCGCTGACTCTGCACGACTCGCCCATTTCAGGACACGCGACGTTTCTCGATCAGTGGGAACCAAAAGGAAGGTCCTGGCCGGGATCGAACCGGCGACCTTCTGCGTGTGAAGCAGACGTGATAACCACTACACCACAGGACCGGTCGCTGACTCTGCACGACTCACCCATTTTCACTGCCCTCTCTGTATGTGCGCCTTCTGGCGCGCAGGACACGCGACGTTTCTCGATCAGTCGGAACCAAAAGGAAGGTCCTGGCCGGGATCGAACCGGCGACCTTCTGCGTGTGAAGCAGACGTGATAACCACTACACCACAGGACCGGTCGCTGACTCTGCACGACTCGCCCATTTTCACTGCCCTCTCTGTATGTGCGCCTCTGGCGCGCAGGACACGCGACGTTTCTCGATCAGTCGGAACCAAAAGGAAGGTCCTGGCCGGGATCGAACCGGCGACCTTCTGCGTGTAAAGCAGACGTGATAACCACTACACCACAGGACCGGTCGCTGACTCTGCACGACTCACCCATTTTCACTGCCCTCTCTGTATGTGCGCCTTCTGGCGCGCAGGACACGCGACGTTTCTCGATCAGTGGGAACCGAAAGGAAGGTCCTGGCCGGGATCGAACCGGCGACCTTCTGCGTGTGAAGCAGACGTGATAACCACTACACCACAGGACCGGTCGCTGACTCTGCACGACTCGCCCATTTTCACTGCCCTCTCTGTATGTGCGCCTCTGGCGCGCAGGACACGCGACGTTTCTCGATCAGTCGGAACCAAAAGGAAGGTCCTGGCCGGGATCGAACCGGCGACCTTCTGCGTGTAAAGCAGACGTGATAACCACTACACCACAGGACCGGTCGCTGACTCTGCACGACTCGCCCATTTTCACTGCCCTCTCTGTATGTGCGCCTCTGGCGCGCAGGACACGCGACGTTTCTCGATCAGTCGGAACCAAAAGGAAGGTCCTGGCCGGGATCGAACCGGCGACCTTCTGCGTGTAAAGCAGACGTGATAACCACTACACCACAGGACCGGTCGCTGACTCTGCACGACTCGCCCATTTTCACTGCCCTCTCTGTATGTGCGCCTTCTGGCGCGCAGGACACGCGACGTTTCTCGATCAGTCGGAACCAAAAGGAAGGTCCTGGCCGGGATCGAACCGGCGACCTTCTGCGTGTAAAGCAGACGTGATAACCACTACACCACAGGACCGGTCGCTGATTCTGCACGACTCGCCCATTTTCACTGCCCTCTCTGTATGTGCGCCTTCTGGCGCGCAGTACACGCGACGTTTCTCGATCAGTGGGAACCAAAAGGAAGGTCCTGGCCGGGTCGAACCGGCGACCTTCTGCGTGTGAAGCAGACGTGATAACCACTACACCACAGGACCGGTCGCTGATTCTGCACGACTCGCCCATTTTCACTGCCCTCTCTGTATGTGCGCCTTCTGCCGCGCAGGACACGCGACGTTTCTCGATCAGTGGGAACCAAAAGGAAGGTCCTGGCCGGGATCGAACCGGCGGCCTTCTGCGTGTAAAGCAGACGCGATAATCACTACACCACAGGACCGGTAGCTGACTCTGCACGACTCGCCCATTTCAGGACACGCGACGTTTCTCGATCAGTGGGAACCAAAAGGAAGGTCCTGGCCGGGATCGAACCGGCGACCTTCTGCGTGTGAAGCAGACGTGATAACCACTACACCACAGGACCGGTAGCTGACTCTGCACGACTCGCCCATTTCAGGACACGCGACGTTTCTCGATCAGTGGGAACCAAAAGGAAGGTCCTGGCCGGGATCGAACCGGCGACCTTCTGCGTGTGAAGCAGACGTGATAACCACTACACCACAGGACCGGTCGCTGACTCTGCACGACTCGCCCATTTTCACTGCCCTCTCTGTATGTGCGCCTTCTGGCGCGCAGGACACGCGACGTTTCTCGATCAGTCGGAACCAAAAGGAAGGTCCTGGCCGGGATCGAACCGGCGACCTTCTGCGTGTGAAGCAGACGTGATAACCACTACACCACAGGACCGGTCGCTGACACTGCACGACTCGCCCACTTTCACTGCCCTCTCTGTATGTGCGCCTTCTGGCGCGCAGGACACGCGACGTTTCTCGATCAGTGGGAACCAAAAGGAAGGTCCTGGCCGGGATCGAACCGGTAGCCTTCTGGTGTAAAGCAGACGTGATAACCACTACACCACAGGACCGGTCGCTGACTCTGCACGACTCACCCATTTTCACTGCCCTCTCTGTATGTGCGCCTTCTGGCGCGCAGGACACGCGACGTTTCTCGATCAGTGGGAACCAAAAGGAAGGTCCTGGCCGGGATCGAACCGGCGACCTTCTGCGTGTAAAGCAGACGCGATAATCACTACACCACAGGACCGGTCGCTGACTCTGCACGACTCGCCCATTTCAGGACACGCGACGTTTCTCGATCAGTGGGAACCAAAAGGAAGGTCCTGGCCGGGATCGAACCGGCGACCTTCTGCGTGTGAAGCAGACGTGATAACCACTACACCACAGGACCGGTCGCTGACTCTGCACGACTCACCCATTTTCACTGCCCTCTCTGTATGTGCGCCTTCTGGCGCGCAGGACACGCGACGTTTCTCGATCAGTCGGAACCAAAAGGAAGGTCCTGGCCGGGATCGAACCGGCGACCTTCTGCGTGTGAAGCAGACGTGATAACCACTACACCACAGGACCGGTAGCTGACTCTGCACGACTCGCCCATTTCAGGACACGCGACGTTTCTCGATCAGTGGGAACCAAAAGGAAGGTCCTGGCCGGGATCGAACCGGCGACCTTCTGCGTGTGAAGCAGACGTGATAACCACTACACCACAGGACCGGTCGCTGACTCTGCACGACTCACCCATCTTCACTGCCCTCTCTGTATGTGCGCCTTCTGGCGCGCAGGACACGCGACGTTTCTCGATCAGTCGGAACCAAAAGGAAGGTCCTGGCCGGGATCGAACCGGCGACCTTCTGCGTGTGAAGCAGACGTGATAACCACTACACCACAGGACCGGTAGCTGACTCTGCACGACTCGCCCATTTCAGGACACGCGACGTTTCTCGATCAGTGGGAACCAAAAGGAAGGTCCTGGCCGGGATCGAACCGGCGACCTTCTGCGTGTGAAGCAGACGTGATAACCACTACACCACAGGACCGGTCGCTGACTCTGCACGACTCGCCCATTTTCACTGCCCTCTCTGTATGTGCGCCTTCTGGCGCGCAGGACACGCGACGTTTCTCGATCAGTCGGAACCAAAAGGAAGGTCCTGGCCGGGATCGAACCGGCGACCTTCTGCGTGTGAAGCAGACGTGATAACCACTACACCACAGGACCGGTCGCTGACACTGCACGACTCGCCCACTTTCACTGCCCTCTCTGTATGTGCGCCTTCTGGCGCGCAGGACACGCGACGTTTCTCGATCAGTGGGAACCAAAAGGAAGGTCCTGGCCGGGATCGAACCGGTAGCCTTCTGGTGTAAAGCAGACGTGATAACCACTACACCACAGGACCGGTCGCTGACTCTGCACGACTCACCCATTTTCACTGCCCTCTCTGTATGTGCGCCTTCTGGCGCGCAGGACACGCGACGTTTCTCGATCAGTGGGAACCAAAAGGAAGGTCCTGGCCGGGATCGAACCGGCGACCTTCTGCGTGTAAAGCAGACGCGATAATCACTACACCACAGGACCGGTCGCTGACTCTGCACGACTCGCCCATTTCAGGACACGCGACGTTTCTCGATCAGTGGGAACCAAAAGGAAGGTCCTGGCCGGGATCGAACCGGCGACCTTCTGCGTGTGAAGCAGACGTGATAACCACTACACCACAGGACCGGTCGCTGACTCTGCACGACTCACCCATTTTCACTGCCCTCTCTGTATGTGCGCCTTCTGGCGCGCAGGACACGCGACGTTTCTCGATCAGTCGGAACCAAAAGGAAGGTCCTGGCCGGGATCGAACCGGCGACCTTCTGCGTGTGAAGCAGACGTGATAACCACTACACCACAGGACCGGTCGCTGACTCTGCACGACTCGCCCATTTTCACTGCCCTCTCTGTATGTGCGCCTCTGGCGCGCAGGACACGCGACGTTTCTCGATCAGTCGGAACCAAAAGGAAGGTCCTGGCCGGGATCGAACCGGCGACCTTCTGCGTGTAAAGCAGACGTGATAACCACTACACCACAGGACCGGTCGCTGACTCTGCACGACTCACCCATTTTCACTGCCCTCTCTGTATGTGCGCCTTCTGGCGCGCAGGACACGCGACGTTTCTCGATCAGTGGGAACCGAAAGGAAGGTCCTGGCCGGGATCGAACCGGCGACCTTCTGCGTGTGAAGCAGACGTGATAACCACTACACCACAGGACCGGTCGCTGACTCTGCACGACTCGCCCATTTTCACTGCCCTCTCTGTATGTGCGCCTCTGGCGCGCAGGACACGCGACGTTTCTCGATCAGTCGGAACCAAAAGGAAGGTCCTGGCCGGGATCGAACCGGCGACCTTCTGCGTGTAAAGCAGACGTGATAACCACTACACCACAGGACCGGTCGCTGACTCTGCACGACTCGCCCATTTTCACTGCCCTCTCTGTATGTGCGCCTTCTGGCGCGCAGGACACGCGACGTTTCTCGATCAGTCGGAACCAAAAGGAAGGTCCTGGCCGGGATCGAACCGGCGACCTTCTGCGTGTAAAGCAGACGTGATAACCACTACACCACAGGACCGGTCGCTGATTCTGCACGACTCGCCCATTTTCACTGCCCTCTCTGTATGTGCGCCTTCTGGCGCGCAGTACACGCGACGTTTCTCGATCAGTGGGAACCAAAAGGAAGGTCCTGGCCGGGTCGAACCGGCGACCTTCTGCGTGTGAAGCAGACGTGATAACCACTACACCACAGGACCGGTCGCTGATTCTGCACGACTCGCCCATTTTCACTGCCCTCTCTGTATGTGCGCCTTCTGCCGCGCAGGACACGCGACGTTTCTCGATCAGTGGGAACCAAAAGGAAGGTCCTGGCCGGGATCGAACCGGCGGCCTTCTGCGTGTAAAGCAGACGCGATAATCACTACACCACAGGACCGGTAGCTGACTCTGCACGACTCGCCCATTTCAGGACACGCGACGTTTCTCGATCAGTGGGAACCAAAAGGAAGGTCCTGGCCGGGATCGAACCGGCGACCTTCTGCGTGTGAAGCAGACGTGATAACCACTACACCACAGGACCGGTAGCTGACTCTGCACGACTCGCCCATTTCAGGACACGCGACGTTTCTCGATCAGTGGGAACCAAAAGGAAGGTCCTGGCCGGGATCGAACCGGCGACCTTCTGCGTGTGAAGCAGACGTGATAACCACTACACCACAGGACCGGTCGCTGACTCTGCACGACTCACCCATCTTCACTGCCCTCTCTGTATGTGCGCCTTCTGGCGCGCAGGACACGCGACGTTTCTCGATCAGTCGGAACCAAAAGGAAGGTCCTGGCCGGGATCGAACCGGCGACCTTCTGCGTGTGAAGCAGACGTGATAACCACTACACCACAGGACCGGTAGCTGACTCTGCACGACTCGCCCATTTCAGGACACGCGACGTTTCTCGATCAGTGGGAACCAAAAGGAAGGTCCTGGCCGGGATCGAACCGGCGACCTTCTGCGTGTGAAGCAGACGTGATAACCACTACACCACAGGACCGGTCGCTGACTCTGCACGACTCGCCCATTTTCACTGCCCTCTCTGTATGTGCGCCTTCTGGCGCGCAGGACACGCGACGTTTCTCGATCAGTCGGAACCAAAAGGAAGGTCCTGGCCGGGATCGAACCGGCGACCTTCTGCGTGTGAAGCAGACGTGATAACCACTACACCACAGGACCGGTCGCTGACACTGCACGACTCGCCCACTTTCACTGCCCTCTCTGTATGTGCGCCTTCTGGCGCGCAGGACACGCGACGTTTCTCGATCAGTGGGAACCAAAAGGAAGGTCCTGGCCGGGATCGAACCGGTAGCCTTCTGGTGTAAAGCAGACGTGATAACCACTACACCACAGGACCGGTCGCTGACTCTGCACGACTCACCCATTTTCACTGCCCTCTCTGTATGTGCGCCTTCTGGCGCGCAGGACACGCGACGTTTCTCGATCAGTGGGAACCAAAAGGAAGGTCCTGGCCGGGATCGAACCGGCGACCTTCTGCGTGTAAAGCAGACGCGATAATCACTACACCACAGGACCGGTCGCTGACTCTGCACGACTCGCCCATTTCAGGACACGCGACGTTTCTCGATCAGTGGGAACCAAAAGGAAGGTCCTGGCCGGGATCGAACCGGCGACCTTCTGCGTGTAAAGCAGACGTGATAACCACTACACCACAGGACCGGTCGCTGACTCTGCACGACTCGCCCATTTTCACTGCCCTCTCTGTATGTGCGCCTCTGGCGCGCAGGACACGCGACGTTTCTCGATCAGTCGGAACCAAAAGGAAGGTCCTGGCCGGGATCGAACCGGCGACCTTCTGCGTGTAAAGCAGACGTGATAACCACTACACCACAGGACCGGTCGCTGACTCTGCACGACTCGCCCATTTTCACTGCCCTCTCTGTATGTGCGCCTTCTGGCGCGCAGGACACGCGACGTTTCTCGATCAGTCGGAACCAAAAGGAAGGTCCTGGCCGGGATCGAACCGGCGACCTTCTGCGTGTAAAGCAGACGTGATAACCACTACACCACAGGACCGGTCGCTGATTCTGCACGACTCGCCCATTTTCACTGCCCTCTCTGTATGTGCGCCTTCTGGCGCGCAGTACACGCGACGTTTCTCGATCAGTGGGAACCGAAAGGAAGGTCCTGGCCGGGATCGAACCGGCGACCTTCTGCGTGTAAAGCAGACGTGATAACCACTACACCACAGGACCGGTCGCTGACTCTGCACGACTCACCCATTTTCACTGCCCTCTCTGTATGTGCGCCTTCTGGCGCGCAGGACACGCGACGTTTCTCGATCAGTGGGAACCGAAAGGAAGGTCCTGGCCGGGATCGAACCGGCGACCTTCTGCGTGTGAAGCAGACGTGATAACCACTACACCACAGGACCGGTCGCTGACTCTGCACGACTCGCCCATTTTCACTGCCCTCTCTGTATGTGCGCCTCTGGCGCGCAGGACACGCGACGTTTCTCGATCAGTCGGAACCAAAAGGAAGGTCCTGGCCGGGATCGAACCGGCGACCTTCTGCGTGTAAAGCAGACGTGATAACCACTACACCACAGGACCGGTCGCTGACTCTGCACGACTCGCCCATTTTCACTGCCCTCTCTGTATGTGCGCCTTCTGGCGCGCAGGACACGCGACGTTTCTCGATCAGTCGGAACCAAAAGGAAGGTCCTGGCCGGGATCGAACCGGCGACCTTCTGCGTGTAAAGCAGACGTGATAACCACTACACCACAGGACCGGTCGCTGACTCTGCACGACTCGCCCATTTTCACTGCCCTCTCTGTATGTGCGCCTTCTGGCGCGCAGGACACGCGACGTTTCTCGATCAGTGGGAACCAAAAGGAAGGTCCTGGCCGGGATCGAACCGGCGGCCTTCTGCGTGTAAAGCAGACGCGATAATCACTACACCACAGGACCGGTAGCTGACTCTGCACGACTCGCCCATTTCAGGACACGCGACGTTTCTCGATCAGTGGGAACCAAAAGGAAGGTCCTGGCCGGGATCGAACCGGCGACCTTCTGCGTGTGAAGCAGACGTGATAACCACTACACCACAGGACCGGTAGCTGACTCTGCACGACTCGCCCATTTCAGGACACGCGACGTTTCTCGATCAGTGGGAACCAAAAGGAAGGTCCTGGCCGGGATCGAACCGGCGACCTTCTGCGTGTGAAGCAGACGTGATAACCACTACACCACAGGACCGGTCGCTGACTCTGCACGACTCACCCATTTTCACTGCCCTCTCTGTATGTGCGCCTTCTGGCGCGCAGGACACGCGACGTTTCTCGATCAGTCGGAACCAAAAGGAAGGTCCTGGCCGGGATCGAACCGGCGACCTTCTGCGTGTGAAGCAGACGTGATAACCACTACACCACAGGACCGGTAGCTGACTCTGCACGACTCGCCCATTTCAGGACACGCGACGTTTCTCGATCAGTGGGAACCAAAAGGAAGGTCCTGGCCGGGATCGAACCGGCGACCTTCTGCGTGTAAAGCAGACGTGATAACCACTACACCACAGGACCGGTCGCTGACTCTGCACGACTCGCCCATCTTCACTGCCCTCTCTGTATGTGCGCCTTCTGGCGCGCAGGACACGCGACGTTTCTCGATCAGTCGGAACCAAAAGGAAGGTCCTGGCCGGGATCGAACCGGCGACCTTCTGCGTGTGAAGCAGACGTGATAACCACTACACCACAGGACCGGTAGCTGACTCTGCACGACTCGCCCATTTCAGGACACGCGACGTTTCTCGATCAGTGGGAACCAAAAGGAAGGTCCTGGCCGGGATCGAACCGGCGACCTTCTGCGTGTAAAGCAGACGTGATAACCACTACACCACAGGACCGGTCGCTGACTCTGCACGACTCGCCCATTTTCACTGCCCTCTCTGTATGTGCGCCTTCTGGCGCGCAGGACACGCGACGTTTCTCGATCAGTGGGAACCAAAAGGAAGGTCCTGGCCGGGATCGAACCGGCGACCTTCTGCGTGTGAAGCAGACGTGATAACCACTACACCACAGGACCGGTCGCTGACTCTGCACGACTCGCCCATTTTCACTGCCCTCTCTGTATGTGCGCCTTCTGGCGCGCAGGACACGCGACGTTTCTCGATCAGTCGGAACCAAAAGGAAGGTCCTGGCCGGGATCGAACCGGCGACCTTCTGCGTGTGAAGCAGACGTGATAACCACTACACCACAGGACCGGTCGCTGACACTGCACGACTCGCCCACTTTCACTGCCCTCTCTGTATGTGCGCCTTCTGGCGCGCAGGACACGCGACGTTTCTCGATCAGTGGGAACCAAAAGGAAGGTCCTGGCCGGGATCGAACCGGTAGCCTTCTGGTGTAAAGCAGACGTGATAACCACTACACCACAGGACCGGTCGCTGACTCTGCACGACTCACCCATTTTCACTGCCCTCTCTGTATGTGCGCCTTCTGGCGCGCAGGACACGCGACGTTTCTCGATCAGTGGGAACCAAAAGGAAGGTCCTGGCCGGGATCGAACCGGCGACCTTCTGCGTGTAAAGCAGACGCGATAATCACTACACCACAGGACCGGTCGCTGACTCTGCACGACTCGCCCATTTCAGGACACGCGACGTTTCTCGATCAGTGGGAACCAAAAGGAAGGTCCTGGCCGGGATCGAACCGGCGACCTTCTGCGTGTGAAGCAGACGTGATAACCACTACACCACAGGACCGGTCGCTGACTCTGCACGACTCACCCATTTTCACTGCCCTCTCTGTATGTGCGCCTTCTGGCGCGCAGGACACGCGACGTTTCTCGATCAGTCGGAACCAAAAGGAAGGTCCTGGCCGGGATCGAACCGGCGACCTTCTGCGTGTGAAGCAGACGTGATAACCACTACACCACAGGACCGGTCGCTGACTCTGCACGACTCGCCCATTTTCACTGCCCTCTCTGTATGTGCGCCTCTGGCGCGCAGGACACGCGACGTTTCTCGATCAGTCGGAACCAAAAGGAAGGTCCTGGCCGGGATCGAACCGGCGACCTTCTGCGTGTAAAGCAGACGTGATAACCACTACACCACAGGACCGGTCGCTGACTCTGCACGACTCGCCCATTTTCACTGCCCTCTCTGTATGTGCGCCTTCTGGCGCGCAGGACACGCGACGTTTCTCGATCAGTCGGAACCAAAAGGAAGGTCCTGGCCGGGATCGAACCGGCGACCTTCTGCGTGTAAAGCAGACGTGATAACCACTACACCACAGGACCGGTCGCTGACTCTGCACGACTCGCCCATTTTCACTGCCCTCTCTGTATGTGCGCCTTCTGGCGCGCAGGACACGCGACGTTTCTCGATCAGTCGGAACCAAAAGGAAGGTCCTGGCTGGGATCGAACCGGCGACCTTCTGCGTGTGAAGCAGACGTGATAACCACTACACCACAGGACTGGTCGCTGACTCTGCACGACTCGCCCATTTTCACTGCCCTCTCTGTATGTGCGCCTTCTGGCGCGCAGGACACGCGACGTTTCTCGATCAGTGGGAACCGAAAGGAAGGTCCTGGCCGGGATCGAACCGGCGACCTTCTGCGTGTAAAGCAGACGTGATAACCACTACACCACAGGACCGGTCGCTGACTCTGCACGACTCACCCATTTTCACTGCCCTCTCTGTATGTGCGCCTTCTGGCGCGCAGGACACGCGACGTTTCTCGATCAGTGGGAACCGAAAGGAAGGTCCTGGCCGGGATCGAACCGGCGACCTTCTGCGTGTGAAGCAGACGTGATAACCACTACACCACAGGACCGGTCGCTGACTCTGCACGACTCGCCCATTTTCACTGCCCTCTCTGTATGTGCGCCTTCTGGCGCGCAGGACACGCGACGTTTCTCGATCAGTGGGAACCGAAAGGAAGGTCCTGGCCGGGATCGAACCGGCGACCTTCTGCGTGTGAAGCAGACGTGATAACCACTACACCACAGGACCGGTCGCTGACTCTGCACGACTCGCCCATTTTCACTGCCCTCTCTGTATGTGCGCCTTCTGGCGCGCAGGACACGCGACGTTTCTCGATCAGTGGGAACCGAAAGGAAGGTCCTGGCCGGGATCGAACCGGCGACCTTCTGCGTGTAAAGCAGACGTGATAACCACTACACCACAGGACCGGTCGCTGACTCTGCACGACTCACCCATTTTCACTGCCCTCTCTGTATGTGCGCCTTCTGGCGCGCAGGACACGCGACGTTTCTCGATCAGTGGGAACCGAAAGGAAGGTCCTGGCCGGGATCGAACCGGCGACCTTCTGCGTGTGAAGCAGACGTGATAACCACTACACCACAGGACCGGTCGCTGACTCTGCACGACTCGCCCATTTTCACTGCCCTCTCTGTATGTGCGCCTTCTGGCGCGCAGGACACGCGACGTTTCTCGATCAGTGGGAACCGAAAGGAAGGTCCTGGCCGGGATCGAACCGGCGACCTTCTGCGTGTAAAGCAGACGTGATAACCACTACACCACAGGACCGGTCGCTGACTCTGCACGACTCACCCATTTTCACTGCCCTCTCTGTATGTGCGCCTTCTGGCGCGCAGGACACGCGACGTTTCTCGATCAGTGGGAACCGAAAGGAAGGTCCTGGCCGGGATCGAACCGGCGACCTTCTGCGTGTGAAGCAGACGTGATAACCACTACACCACAGGACCGGTCGCTGACTCTGCACGACTCACCCATTTTCACTGCCCTCTCTGTATGTGCGCCTTCTGGCGCGCAGGACACGCGACGTTTCTCGATCAGTGGGAACCGAAAGGAAGGTCCTGGCCGGGATCGAACCGGCGACCTTCTGCGTGTGAAGCAGACGTGATAACCACTACACCACAGGACCGGTAGCTGACTCTGCACGACTCGCCCATTTCAGGACACGCGACGTTTCTCGATCAGTGGGAACCAAAAGGAAGGTCCTGGCCGGGATCGAACCGGCGACCTTCTGCGTGTAAAGCAGACGTGATAACCACTACACCACAGGACCGGTCGCTGACTCTGCACGACTCGCCCATCTTCACTGCCCTCTCTGTATGTGCGCCTTCTGGCGCGCAGGACACGCGACGTTTCTCGATCAGTCGGAACCAAAAGGAAGGTCCTGGCCGGGATCGAACCGGCGACCTTCTGCGTGTGAAGCAGACGTGATAACCACTACACCACAGGACCGGTAGCTGACTCTGCACGACTCGCCCATTTCAGGACACGCGACGTTTCTCGATCAGTGGGAACCAAAAGGAAGGTCCTGGCCGGGATCGAACCGGCGACCTTCTGCGTGTAAAGCAGACGTGATAACCACTACACCACAGGACCGGTCGCTGACTCTGCACGACTCGCCCATTTTCACTGCCCTCTCTGTATGTGCGCCTTCTGGCGCGCAGGACACGCGACGTTTCTCGATCAGTGGGAACCAAAAGGAAGGTCCTGGCCGGGATCGAACCGGCGACCTTCTGCGTGTGAAGCAGACGTGATAACCACTACACCACAGGACCGGTCGCTGACTCTGCACGACTCGCCCATTTTCACTGCCCTCTCTGTATGTGCGCCTTCTGGCGCGCAGGACACGCGACGTTTCTCGATCAGTCGGAACCAAAAGGAAGGTCCTGGCCGGGATCGAACCGGCGACCTTCTGCGTGTGAAGCAGACGTGATAACCACTACACCACAGGACCGGTCGCTGACACTGCACGACTCGCCCACTTTCACTGCCCTCTCTGTATGTGCGCCTTCTGGCGCGCAGGACACGCGACGTTTCTCGATCAGTGGGAACCAAAAGGAAGGTCCTGGCCGGGATCGAACCGGTAGCCTTCTGGTGTAAAGCAGACGTGATAACCACTACACCACAGGACCGGTCGCTGACTCTGCACGACTCACCCATTTTCACTGCCCTCTCTGTATGTGCGCCTTCTGGCGCGCAGGACACGCGACGTTTCTCGATCAGTGGGAACCAAAAGGAAGGTCCTGGCCGGGATCGAACCGGCGACCTTCTGCGTGTAAAGCAGACGCGATAATCACTACACCACAGGACCGGTCGCTGACTCTGCACGACTCGCCCATTTCAGGACACGCGACGTTTCTCGATCAGTGGGAACCAAAAGGAAGGTCCTGGCCGGGATCGAACCGGCGACCTTCTGCGTGTGAAGCAGACGTGATAACCACTACACCACAGGACCGGTCGCTGACTCTGCACGACTCACCCATTTTCACTGCCCTCTCTGTATGTGCGCCTTCTGGCGCGCAGGACACGCGACGTTTCTCGATCAGTCGGAACCAAAAGGAAGGTCCTGGCCGGGATCGAACCGGCGACCTTCTGCGTGTGAAGCAGACGTGATAACCACTACACCACAGGACCGGTCGCTGACTCTGCACGACTCGCCCATTTTCACTGCCCTCTCTGTATGTGCGCCTCTGGCGCGCAGGACACGCGACGTTTCTCGATCAGTCGGAACCAAAAGGAAGGTCCTGGCCGGGATCGAACCGGCGACCTTCTGCGTGTAAAGCAGACGTGATAACCACTACACCACAGGACCGGTCGCTGACTCTGCACGACTCGCCCATTTTCACTGCCCTCTCTGTATGTGCGCCTTCTGGCGCGCAGGACACGCGACGTTTCTCGATCAGTCGGAACCAAAAGGAAGGTCCTGGCCGGGATCGAACCGGCGACCTTCTGCGTGTAAAGCAGACGTGATAACCACTACACCACAGGACCGGTCGCTGACTCTGCACGACTCGCCCATTTTCACTGCCCTCTCTGTATGTGCGCCTTCTGGCGCGCAGGACACGCGACGTTTCTCGATCAGTGGGAACCGAAAGGAAGGTCCTGGCCGGGATCGAACCGGCGACCTTCTGCGTGTGAAGC
The DNA here is from genome assembly GCA_947359475.1 of Heligmosomoides polygyrus bakeri. NCBI lineage: Eukaryota > Metazoa > Nematoda > Chromadorea > Rhabditida > Heligmosomidae > Heligmosomoides > Heligmosomoides polygyrus. Next base: position 15,816,987 of record OX375869.1, on the reverse strand, counting down.
AGACGTGATAACCACTACACCACAGGACCGGTCGCTGACTCTGCACGACTCGCCCATTTTCACTGCCCTCTCTGTATGTGCGCCTTCTGGCGCGCAGGACACGCGACGTTTCTCGATCAGTGGGAACCGAAAGGAAGGTCCTGGCCGGGATCGAACCGGCGACCTTCTGCGTGTGAAGCAGACGTGATAACCACTACACCACAGGACCGGTCGCTGACTCTGCACGACTCGCCCATTTTCACTGCCCTCTCTGTATGTGCGCCTTCTGGCGCGCAGGACACGCGACGTTTCTCGATCAGTGGGAACCGAAAGGAAGGTCCTGGCCGGGATCGAACCGGCGACCTTCTGCGTGTAAAGCAGACGTGATAACCACTACACCACAGGACCGGTCGCTGACTCTGCACGACTCACCCATTTTCACTGCCCTCTCTGTATGTGCGCCTTCTGGCGCGCAGGACACGCGACGTTTCTCGATCAGTGGGAACCGAAAGGAAGGTCCTGGCCGGGATCGAACCGGCGACCTTCTGCGTGTGAAGCAGACGTGATAACCACTACACCACAGGACCGGTCGCTGACTCTGCACGACTCGCCCATTTTCACTGCCCTCTCTGTATGTGCGCCTTCTGGCGCGCAGGACACGCGACGTTTCTCGATCAGTGGGAACCGAAAGGAAGGTCCTGGCCGGGATCGAACCGGCGACCTTCTGCGTGTAAAGCAGACGTGATAACCACTACACCACAGGACCGGTCGCTGACTCTGCACGACTCACCCATTTTCACTGCCCTCTCTGTATGTGCGCCTTCTGGCGCGCAGGACACGCGACGTTTCTCGATCAGTGGGAACCGAAAGGAAGGTCCTGGCCGGGATCGAACCGGCGACCTTCTGCGTGTGAAGCAGACGTGATAACCACTACACCACAGGACCGGTCGCTGACTCTGCACGACTCACCCATTTTCACTGCCCTCTCTGTATGTGCGCCTTCTGGCGCGCAGGACACGCGACGTTTCTCGATCAGTGGGAACCGAAAGGAAGGTCCTGGCCGGGATCGAACCGGCGACCTTCTGCGTGTGAAGCAGACGTGATAACCACTACACCACAGGACCGGTAGCTGACTCTGCACGACTCGCCCATTTCAGGACACGCGACGTTTCTCGATCAGTGGGAACCAAAAGGAAGGTCCTGGCCGGGATCGAACCGGCGACCTTCTGCGTGTAAAGCAGACGTGATAACCACTACACCACAGGACCGGTCGCTGACTCTGCACGACTCGCCCATTTTCACTGCCCTCTCTGTATGTGCGCCTTCTGGCGCGCACGACACGCGACGTTTCTCGATCAGTGGGAACCAAAAGGAAGGTCCTGGCCGGGATCGAACCGGCGACCTTCTGCGTGTGAAGCAGACGTGATAACCACTACACCACAGGACCGGTAGCTGACTCTGCACGACTCGCCCATTTCAGGACACGCGACGTTTCTCGATCAGTGGGAACCAAAAATGTGCGCCTTCTGGCGCGCAGGACACGCGACGTTTCTCGATCAGTCGGAACCAAAAGGAAGGTCCTGGCCGGGATCGAACCGGCGACCTTCTGCGTGTGAAGCAGACGTGATAACCACTACACCACAGGACCGGTCGCTGACTCTGCACGACTCACCCATTTTCACTGCCCTCTCTGTATGTGCGCCTTCTGGCGCGCAGGACACGCGACGTTTCTCGATCAGTGGGAACCGAAAGGAAGGTCCTGGCCGGGATCGAACCGGCGACCTTCTGCGTGTGAAGCAGACGTGATAACCACTACACCACAGGACCGGTCGCTGACTCTGCACGACTCACCCATTTTCACTGCCCTCTCTGTATGTGCGCCTTCTGGCGCGCAGGACACGCGACGTTTCTCGATCAGTGGGAACCGAAAGGAAGGTCCTGGCCGGGATCGAACCGGCGACCTTCTGCGTGTAAAGCAGACGTGATAACCACTACACCACAGGACCGGTCGCTGACTCTGCACGACTCGCCCATTTTCACTGCCCTCTCTGTATGTGCGCCTTCTGGCGCGCAGGACACGCGACGTTTCTCGATCAGTCGGAACCAAAAGGAAGGTCCTGGCCGGGATCGAACCGGCGACCTTCTGCGTGTGAAGCAGACGTGATAACCACTACACCACAGGACCGGTCGCTGACTCTGCACGGCTCGCCCATTTTCACTGCCCTCTCTGTATGTGCGCCTTCTGGCGCGCACGACACGCGACGTTTCTCGATCAGTGGGAACCAAAAGGAAGGTCCTGGCCGGGATCGAACCGGCGACCTTCTGCGTGTGAAGCAGACGTGATAACCACTACACCACAGGACCGGTAGCTGACTCTGCACGACTCGCCCATTTCAGGACACGCGACGTTTCTCGATCAGTGGGAACCAAAAGGAAGGTCCTGGCCGGGATCGAACCGGCGACCTTCTGTGTGTAAAGCAGACGTGATAACCACTACACCACAGGACCGGTCGCTGACTCTGCACGACTCGCCTATTTTCACTGCCCTCTCTGTATGTGCGCCTTCTGGCGCGCAGGACACGCGACGTTTCTCGATCAGTCGGAACCAAAAGGAAGGTCCTGGCCGGGATCGAACCGGCGACCTTCTGCGTGTGAAGCAGACGTGATAACCACTACACCACAGGACCGGTCGCTGACTCTGCACGACTCACCCATTTTCACTGCCCTCTCTGTATGTGCGCCTTCTGGCGCGCACGACACGCGACGTTTCTCGATCAGTGGGAACCAAAAGGAAGGTCCTGGCCGGGATCGAACCGGCGACCTTCTGCGTGTGAAGCAGACGTGATAACCACTACACCACAGGACCGGTAGCTGACTCTGCACGACTCGCCCATTTCAGGACACGCGACGTTTCTCGATCAGTGGGAACCAAAAGGAAGGTCCTGGCCGGGATCGAACCGGCGACCTTCTGTGTGTAAAGCAGACGTGATAACCACTACACCACAGGACCGGTCGCTGACTCTGCACGACTCGCCCATTTTCACTGCCCTCTCTGTATGTGCGCCTTCTGGCGCGCAGGACACGCGACGTTTCTCGATCAGTCGGAACCAAAAGGAAGGTCCTGGCCGGGATCGAACCGGCGACCTTCTGCGTGTGAAGCAGACGTGATAACCACTACACCACAGGACCGGTCGCTGACTCTGCACGACTCACCCATTTTCACTGCCCTCTCTGTATGTGCGCCTTCTGGCGCGCAGGACACGCGACGTTTCTCGATCAGTGGGAACCGAAAGGAAGGTCCTGGCCGGGATCGAACCGGCGACCTTCTGCGTGTGAAGCAGACGTGATAACCACTACACCACAGGACCGGTCGCTGACTCTGCACGACTCGCCCATTTTCACTGCCCTCTCTGTATGTGCGCCTTCTGGCGCGCAGGACACGCGACGTTTCTCGATCAGTGGGAACCGAAAGGAAGGTCCTGGCCGGGATCGAACCGGCGACCTTCTGCGTGTAAAGCAGACGTGATAACCACTACACCACAGGACCGGTCGCTGACTCTGCACGACTCACCCATTTTCACTGCCCTCTCTGTATGTGCGCCTTCTGGCGCGCAGGACACGCGACGTTTCTCGATCAGTGGGAACCGAAAGGAAGGTCCTGGCCGGGATCGAACCGGCGACCTTCTGCGTGTGAAGCAGACGTGATAACCACTACACCACAGGACCGGTAGCTGACTCTGCACGACTCGCCCATTTCAGGACACGCGACGTTTCTCGATCAGTGGGAACCAAAAGGAAGGTCCTGGCCGGGATCGAACCGGCGACCTTCTGCGTGTAAAGCAGACGTGATAACCACTACACCACAGGACCGGTCGCTGACTCTGCACGGCTCGCCCATTTTCACTGCCCTCTCTGTATGTGCGCCTTCTGGCGCGCACGACACGCGACGTTTCTCGATCAGTGGGAACCAAAAGGAAGGTCCTGGCCGGGATCGAACCGGCGACCTTCTGCGTGTGAAGCAGACGTGATAACCACTACACCACAGGACCGGTAGCTGACTCTGCACGACTCGCCCATTTCAGGACACGCGACGTTTCTCGATCAGTGGGAACCAAAAGGAAGGTCCTGGCCGGGATCGAACCGGCGACCTTCTGTGTGTAAAGCAGACGTGATAACCACTACACCACAGGACCGGTCGCTGACTCTGCACGACTCGCCCATTTTCACTGCCCTCTCTGTATGTGCGCCTTCTGGCGCGCAGGACACGCGACGTTTCTCGATCAGTCGGAACCAAAAGGAAGGTCCTGGCCGGGATCGAACCGGCGACCTTCTGCGTGTAAAGCAGACGTGATAACCACTACACCACAGGACCGGTCGCTGACTCTGCACGACTCGCCCATTTTCACTGCCCTCTCTGTATGTGCGCCTTCTGGCGCGCAGGACACGCGACGTTTCTCGATCAGTCGGAACCAAAAGGAAGGTCCTGGCCGGGATCGAACCGGCGACCTTCTGCGTGTGAAGCAGGCGTGATAACCACTACACCACAGAACCGGTCGCTGACTCTGCACGACTCGCCCATTTTCACTGCCCTCTCTGTATGTGCGCCTTCTGGCGCGCACGACACGCGACGTTTCTCGATCAGTGGGAACCAAAAGGAAGGTACTGGCCGGGATCGAACCGGCGACCTTCTGCGTGTGAAGCAGACGTGATAACCACTACACCACAGGACCGGTAGCTGACTCTGCACGACTCGCCCATTTTCACTGCCCTCTCTGTATGTGCGCCTTCTGGCGCGCAGGACACGCGACGTTTCTCGATCAGTCGGAACCAAAAGGAAGGTCCTGGCCGGGATCGAACCGGCGACCTTCTGCGTGTGAAGCAGACGTGATAACCACTACACCACAGGACCGGTCGCTGACTCTGCACGACTCGCCCATTTTCACTGCCCTCTCTGTATGTGCGCCTTCTGGAGCGCAGGACACGCGACGTTTCTCGATCAGTCGGAACCAAAAGGAAGGTCCTGGCCGGGATCGAACCGGCGACCTTCTGCGTGTGAAGCAGACGTGATAACCACTACACCACAGGACCGGTCGCTGACTCTGCACGACTCGCCCATTTTCACTGCCCTCTCTGTATGTGCGCCTTCTGGCGCGCAGGACACGCGACGTTTCTCGATCAGTGGGAACCAAAAGGAAGGTCCTGGCCGGGATCGAACCGGCAGCCTTCTGCGTGTAAAGCAGACGTGATAACCACTACACCACAGGACCGGTCGCTGACTCTGCACGACTCACCCATTTTCACTGCCCTCTCTCTATGTGCGCCTTCTGGCGCGCAGGACACGCGACGTTTCTCGATCAGTGGGAACCAAAAGGAAGGTCCTGGCCGGGATCGAACCGGCGACCTTCTGCGTGTGAAGCAGACGTGATAACCACTACACCACAGGACCGGTCGCTGATTCTGCACGACTCGCCCATTTTCACTGCCCTCTCTGTATGTGCGCCTTCTGCCGCGCAGGACACGCGACGTTTCTCGATCAGTGGGAACCAAAAGGAAGGTCCTGGCCGGGATCGAACCGGCGGCCTTCTGCGTGTAAAGCAGACGCGATAATCACTACACCACAGGACCGGTCGCTGACTCTGCACGACTCGCCCATTTCAGGACACGCGACGTTTCTCGATCAGTGGGAACCAAAAGGAAGGTCCTGGCCGGGATCGAACCGGCGACCTTCTGCGTGTGAAGCAGACGTGATAACCACTACACCACAGGACCGGTCCCTGACTCTGCACGACTCACCCATTTTCACTGCCCTCTCTGTATGTGCGCCTTCTGGCGCGCAGGACACGCGACGTTTCTCGATCAGTCGGAACCAAAAGGAAGGTCCTGGCCGGGATCGAACCGGCGACCTTCTGCGTGTGAAGCAGACGTGATAACCACTACACCACAGGACCGGTAGCTGACTCTGCACGACTCGCCCATTTCAGGACACGCGACGTTTCTCGATCAGTGGGAACCAAAAGGAAGGTCCTGGCCGGGATCGAACCGGCGACCTTCTGCGTGTAAAGCAGACGTGATAACCACTACACCACAGGACCGGTCGCTGACTCTGCACGACTCGCCCATTTTCACTGCCCTCTCTGTATGTGCGCCTTGTGGCGCGCAGGACACGCGACGTTTCTCGATCAGTCGGAACCAAAAGGAAGGTCCTGGCCGGGATCGAACCGGCGACCTTCTGCGTGTGAAGCAGACGTGATAACCACTACACCACAGGACCGGTCGCTGACTCTGCACGACTCGCCCATTTTCACTGCCCTCTCTGTATGTGCGCCTTCTGGCGCGCAGGACACGCGACGTTTCTCGATCAGTCGGAACCAAAAGGAAGGTCCTGGCCGGGATCGAACCGGCGACCTTCTGCGTGTAAAGCAGACGTGATAACCACTACACCACAGGACCGGTCGCTGACTCTGCACGACTCGCCCATTTTCACTGCCCTCTCTGTATGTGCGCCTTCTGGCGCGCAGGACACGCGACGTTTCTCGATCAGTCGGAACCAAAAGGAAGGTCCTGGCCGGGATCGAACCGGCGACCTTCTGCGTGTGAAGCAGGCGTGATAACCACTACACCACAGGACCGGTCGCTGACTCTGCACGACTCGCCCATTTTCACTGCCCTCTCTGTATGTGCGCCTTGTGGCGCGCAGGACACGCGACGTTTCTCGATCAGTCGGAACCAAAAGGAAGGTCCTGGCCGGGATCGAACCGGCGACCTTCTGCGTGTGAAGCAGACGTGATAACCACTACACCACAGGACCGGTCGCTGACTCTGCACGACTCGCCCATTTTCACTGCCCTCTCTGTATGTGCGCCTTCTGGCGCGCAGGACACGCGACGTTTCTCGATCAGTGGGAACCAAAAGGAAGGTCCTGGCCGGGATCGAACCGGCGGCCTTCTGCGTGTAAAGCAGACGCGATAATCACTACACCACAGGACCGGTCGCTGACTCTGCACGACTCGCCCATTTCAGGACACGCGACGTTTCTCGATCAGTGGGAACCAAAAGGAAGGTCCTGGCCGGGATCGAACCGGCGGCCTTCTGCGTGTAAAGCAGACGCGATAATCACTACACCACAGGACCGGTCGCTGACTCTGCACGACTCGCCCATTTCAGGACACGCGACGTTTCTCGATCAGTGGGAATCAAAAGGAAAGTCCTGGCCGGGATCGAACCGGCGACCTTCTGCGTGTGAAGCAGACGTGATAACCACTACACCACAGGACCGGTAGCTGACTCTGCACGACTCGCCCATTTCAGGACACGCGACGTTTCTCGATCAGTGGGAACCAAAAGGAAGGTCCTGGCCGGGATCGAACCGGCGGCCTTCTGCGTGTAAAGCAGACGCGATAATCACTACACCACAGGACCGGTCGCTGACTCTGCACGACTCGCCCATTTCAGGACACGCGACGTTTCTCGATCAGTGGGAACCAAAAGGAAAGTCCTGGCCGGGATCGAACCGGCGACCTTCTGCGTGTGAAGCAGACGTGATAACCACTGCACCACAGGACCGGTAGCTGACTCTGCACGACTCGCCCATTTTCACTGCCCTCTCTGTATGTGCGCCTTCTGGCGCGCAGGACACGCGACGTTTCTCGATCAGTCGGAACCAAAAGGAAGGTCCTGGCCGGGATCGAACCGGCGACCTTCTGCGTGTGAAGCAGACATGATAACCACTACACCACAGGACCGGTCGCTGACTCTGCACGACTCGCCCATTTTCACTGCCCTCTCTGTATGTGCGCCTTCTGGAGCGCAGGACACGCGACGTTTCTCGATCAGTCGGAACCAAAAGGAAGGTCCTGGCCGGGATCGAACCGGCGACCTTCTGCGTGTGAAGCAGACGTGATAACCACTACACCACAGGACCGGTCGCTGACTCTGCACGACTCGCCCATTTTCACTGCCCTCTCTGTATGTGCGCCTTCTGGCGCGCAGGACACGCGACGTTTCTCGATCAGTCGGAACCAAAAGGAAGGTCCTGGCCGGGATCGAACCGGCGACCTTCTGCGTGTGAAGCAGACGTGATAACCACTACACCACAGGACCGGTCGCTGACTCTGCACGACTCGCCCATTTTCACTGCCCTCTCTGTATGTGCGCCTTCTGGCGCGCAGGACACGCGACGTTTCTCGATCAGTGGGAACCAAAAGGAAGGTCCTGGCCGGGATCGAACCGGCAGCCTTCTGCGTGTAAAGCAGACGTGATAACCACTACACCACAGGACCGGTCGCTGACTCTGCACGACTCACCCATTTTCACTGCCCTCTCTGTATGTGCGCCTTCTGGAGCGCAGGACACGCGACGTTTCTCGATCAGTCGGAACCAAAAGGAAGGTCCTGGCCGGGATCGAACCGGCGACCTTCTGCGTGTGAAGCAGACGTGATAACCACTACACCACAGGACCGGTCGCTGACTCTGCACGACTCGCCCATTTTCACTGCCCTCTCTGTATGTGCGCCTTCTGGCGCGCAGGACACGCGACGTTTCTCGATCAGTCGGAACCAAAAGGAAGGTCCTGGCCGGGATCGAACCGGCGACCTTCTGCGTGTGAAGCAGACGTGATAACCACTACACCACAGGACCGGTCGCTGACTCTGCACGACTCGCCCATTTTCACTGCCCTCTCTGTATGTGCGCCTTCTGGCGCGCAGGACACGCGACGTTTCTCGATCAGTGGGAACCAAAAGGAAGGTCCTGGCCGGGATCGAACCGGCAGCCTTCTGCGTGTAAAGCAGACGTGATAACCACTACACCACAGGACCGGTCGCTGACTCTGCACGACTCACCCATTTTCACTGCCCTCTCTGTATGTGCGCCTTGTGGCGCGCAGGACACGCGACGTTTCTCGATCAGTCGGAACCAAAAGGAAGGTCCTGGCCGGGATCGAACCGGCGACCTTCTGCGTGTGAAGCAGGCGTGATAACCACTACACCACAGGACCGGTCGCTGACTCTGCACGACTCGCCCATTTTCACTGCCCTCTCTGTATGTGCGCCTTCTGGCGCGCAGGACACGCGACGTTTCTCGATCAGTCGGAACCAAAAGGAAGGTCCTGGCCGGGATCGAACCGGCGACCTTCTGCGTGTGAAGCAGACGTGATAACCACTACACCACAGGACCGGTCGCTGACTCTGCACGACTCGCCCATTTTCACTGCCCTCTCTGTATGTGCGCCTTCTGGAGCGCAGGACACGCGACGTTTCTCGATCAGTCGGAACCAAAAGGAAGGTCCTGGCCGGGATCGAACCGGCGACCTTCTGCGTGTGAAGCAGACGTGATAACCACTACACCACAGGACCGGTCGCTGACTCTGCACGACTCGCCCATTTTCACTGCCCTCTCTGTATGTGCGCCTTCTGGCGCGCAGGACACGCGACGTTTCTCGATCAGTGGGAACCAAAAGGAAGGTCCTGGCCGGGAACGAACCGGCAGCCTTCTGCGTGTAAAGCAGACGTGATAACCACTACACCACAGGACCGGTCGCTGACTCTGCACGACTCACCCATTTTCACTGCCCTCTCTGTATGTGCGCCTTCTGGCGCGCAGGACACGCGACGTTTCTCGATCAGTGGGAACCAAAAGGAAGGTCCTGGCCGGGATCGAACCGGCGACCTTCTGCGTGTAAAGCAGACGTGATAACCACTACACCACAGGACCGGTCGCTGACTCTGCACGACTCGCCCATTTTCACTGCCCTCTCTGTATGTGCGCCTTCTGGCGCGCAGGACACGCGACGTTTCTCGATCAGTCGGAACCAAAAGGAAGGTCCTGGCCGGGATCGAACCGGCGACCTTCTGCGTGTGAAGCAGGCGTGATAACCACTACACCACAGGACCGGTCGCTGACTCTGCACGACTCGCCCATTTTCACTGCCCTCTCTGTATGTGCGCCTTGTGGCGCGCAGGACACGCGACGTTTCTCGATCAGTCGGAACCAAAAGGAAGGTCCTGGCCGGGATCGAACCGGCGACCTTCTGCGTGTGAAGCAGACGTGATAACCACTACACCACAGGACCGGTCGCTGACGCTGCACGACTCGCCCATTTTCACTGCCCTCTCTGTATGTGCGCCTTCTGGCGCGCAGGACACGCGACGTTTCTCGATCAGTGGGAACCAAAAGGAAGGTCCTGGCCGGGATCGAACCGGCGGCCTTCTGCGTGTAAAGCAGACGCGATAATCACTACACCACAGGACCGGTCGCTGACTCTGCACGACTCGCCCATTTCAGGACACGCGACGTTTCTCGATCAGTGGGAACCAAAAGGAAAGTCCTGGCCGGGATCGAACCGGCGACCTTCTGCGTGTGAAGCAGACGTGATAACCACTGCACCACAGGACCGGTAGCTGACTCTGCACGACTCGCCCATTTCAGGACACGCGACGTTTCTCGATCAGTGGGAACCAAAAGGAAGGTCCTGGCCGGGATCGAACCGGCGACCTTCTGCGTGTGAAGCAGACGTGATAACCACTACACCACAGGACCGGTCGCTGACTCTGCACGACTCGCCCATTTTCACTGCCCTCTCTGTATGTGCGCCTTCTGGCGCGCAGGACACGCGACGTTTCTCGATCAGTCGGAACCAAAAGGAAGGTCCTGGCCGGGATCGAACCGGCGACCTTCTGCGTGTGAAGCAGACGTGATAACCACTACACCACAGGACCGGTCGCTGACTCTGCACGACTCGCCCATTTTCACTGCCCTCTCTGTATGTGCGCCTTCTGGAGCGCAGGACACGCGACGTTTCTCGATCAGTCGGAACCAAAAGGAAGGTCCTGGCCGGGATCGAACCGGCGACCTTCTGCGTGTGAAGCAGACGTGATAACCACTACACCACAGGACCGGTCGCTGACTCTGCACGACTCGCCCATTTTCACTGCCCTCTCTGTATGTGCGCCTTCTGGCGCGCAGGACACGCGACGTTTCTCGATCAGTGGGAACCAAAAGGAAGGTCCTGGCCGGGATCGAACCGGCAGCCTTCTGCGTGTAAAGCAGACGTGATAACCACTACACCACAGGACCGGTCGCTGACTCTGCACGACTCACCCATTTTCACTGCCCTCTCTGTATGTGCGCCTTCTGGCGCGCAGGACACGCGACGTTTCTCGATCAGTGGGAACCAAAAGGAAGGTCCTGGCCGGGATCGAACCGGCGACCTTCTGCGTGTGAAGCAGACGTGATAACCACTACACCACAGGACCGGTAGCTGACTCTGCACGACTCGCCCATTTCAGGACACGCGACGTTTCTCGATCAGTGGGAACCAAAAGGAAGGTCCTGGCCGGGATCGAACCGGCGACCTTCTGCGTGTAAAGCAGACGTGATAACCACTACACCACAGGACCGGTCGCTGACTCTGCACGACTCGCCCATTTTCACTGCCCTCTCTGTATGTGCGCCTTCTGGCGCGCAGGACACGCGACGTTTCTCGATCAGTGGGAACCAAAAGGAAGGTCCTGGCCGGGATCGAACCGGCGGCCTTCTGCGTGTAAAGCAGACGCGATAATCACTACACCACAGGACCGGTCGCTGACTCTGCACGACTCGCCCATTTCAGGACACGCGACGTTTCTCGATCAGTGGGAACCAAAAGGAAAGTCCTGGCCGGGATCGAACCGGCGACCTTCTGCGTGTAAAGCAGACGTGATAACCACTACACCACAGGACCGGTCGCTGACTCTGCACGACTCGCCCATTTTCACTGCCCTCTCTGTATGTGCGCCTTCTGGCGCGCAGGACACGCGACGTTTCTCGATCAGTGGGAACCAAAAGGAAGGTCCTGGCCGGGATCGAACCGGCGGCCTTCTGCGTGTAAAGCAGACGCGATAATCACTACACCACAGGACCGGTCGCTGACTCTGCACGACTCGCCCATTTCAGGACACGCGACGTTTCTCGATCAGTGGGAACCAAAAGGAAAGTCCTGGCCGGGATCGAACCGGCGACCTTCTGCGTGTGAAGCAGACGTGATAACCACTACACCACAGGACCGGTCGCTGACTCTGCACGACTCACCCATTTTCACTGCCCTCTCTGTATGTGCGCCTTCTGGCGCGCAGGACACGCGACGTTTCTCGATCAGTCGGAACCAAAAGGAAGGTCCTGGCCGGGATCGAACCGGCGACCTTCTGCGTGTGAAGCAGACGTGATAACCACTACACCACAGGACCGGTCGCTGACTCTGCACGACTCGCCCATTTTCACTGCCCTCTCTGTATGTGCGCCTTCTGGAGCGCAGGACACGCGACGTTTCTCGATCAGTCGGAACCAAAAGGAAGGTCCTGGCCGGGATCGAACCGGCGACCTTCTGCGTGTGAAGCAGACGTGATAACCACTACACCACAGGACCGGTCGCTGACTCTGCACGACTCACCCATTTTCACTGCCCTCTCTGTATGTGCGCCTTCTGGCGCGCAGGACACGCGACGTTTCTCGATCAGTGGGAACCAAAAGGAAGGTCCTGGCCGGGATCGAACCGGCGACCTTCTGCGTGTGAAGCAGACGTGATAACCACTACACCACAGGACCGGTAGCTGACTCTGCACGACTCGCCCATTTCAGGACACGCGACGTTTCTCGATCAGTGGGAACCAAAAGGAAGGTCCTGGCCGGGATCGAACCGGCGACCTTCTGCGTGTAAAGCAGACGTGATAACCACTACACCACAGGACCGGTCGCTGACTCTGCACGACTCGCCCATTTTCACTGCCCTCTCTGTATGTGCGCCTTCTGGCGCGCAGGACACGCGACGTTTCTCGATCAGTCGGAACCAAAAGGAAGGTCCTGGCCGGGATCGAACCGGCGACCTTCTGCGTGTGAAGCAGGCGTGATAACCACTACACCACAGGACCGGTCGCTGACTCTGCACGACTCGCCCATTTTCACTGCCCTCTCTGTATGTGCGCCTTGTGGCGCGCAGGACACGCGACGTTTCTCGATCAGTCGGAACCAAAAGGAAGGTCCTGGCCGGGATCGAACCGGCGACCTTCTGCGTGTGAAGCAGACGTGATAACCACTACACCACAGGACCGGTCGCTGACGCTGCACGACTCGCCCATTTTCACTGCCCTCTCTGTATGTGCGCCTTCTGGCGCGCAGGACACGCGACGTTTCTCGATCAGTGGGAACCAAAAGGAAGGTCCTGGCCGGGATCGAACCGGCGGCCTTCTGCGTGTAAAGCAGACGCGATAATCACTACACCACAGGACCGGTCGCTGACTCTGCACGACTCGCCCATTTCAGGACACGCGACGTTTCTCGATCAGTGGGAACCAAAAGGAAAGTCCTGGCCGGGATCGAACCGGCGACCTTCTGCGTGTGAAGCAGACGTGATAACCACTGCACCACAGGACCGGTAGCTGACTCTGCACGACTCGCCCATTTCAGGACACGCGACGTTTCTCGATCAGTGGGAACCAAAAGGAAGGTCCTGGCCGGGATCGAACCGGCGACCTTCTGCGTGTGAAGCAGACGTGATAACCACTACACCACAGGACCGGTCGCTGACTCTGCACGACTCGCCCATTTTCACTGCCCTCTCTGTATGTGCGCCTTCTGGCGCGCAGGACACGCGACGTTTCTCGATCAGTCGGAACCAAAAGGAAGGTCCTGGCCGGGATCGAACCGGCGACCTTCTGCGTGTGAAGCAGACGTGATAACCACTACACCACAGGACCGGTCGCTGACTCTGCACGACTCGCCCATTTTCACTGCCCTCTCTGTATGTGCGCCTTCTGGAGCGCAGGACACGCGACGTTTCTCGATCAGTCGGAACCAAAAGGAAGGTCCTGGCCGGGATCGAACCGGCGACCTTCTGCGTGTGAAGCAGACGTGATAACCACTACACCACAGGACCGGTCGCTGACTCTGCACGACTCACCCATTTTCACTGCCCTCTCTGTATGTGCGCCTTCTGGCGCGCAGGACACGCGACGTTTCTCGATCAGTGGGAACCAAAAGGAAGGTCCTGGCCGGGATCGAACCGGCGACCTTCTGCGTGTGAAGCAGACGTGATAACCACTACACCACAGGACCGGTCGCTGACTCTGCACGACTCACCCATTTTCACTGCCCTCTCTGTATGTGCGCCTTCTGGCGCGCAGGACACGCGACGTTTCTCGATCAGTGGGAACCAAAAGGAAGGTCCTGGCCGGGATCGAACCGGCGACCTTCTGCGTGTGAAGCAGACGTGATAACCACTACACCACAGGACCGGTAGCTGACTCTGCACGACTCGCCCATTTCAGGACACGCGACGTTTCTCGATCAGTGGGAACCAAAAGGAAGGTCCTGGCCGGGATCGAACCGGCGACCTTCTGCGTGTAAAGCAGACGTGATAACCACTACACCACAGGACCGGTCGCTGACTCTGCACGACTCGCCCATTTTCACTGCCCTCTCTGTATGTGCGCCTTCTGGCGCGCAGGACACGCGACGTTTCTCGATCAGTGGGAACCAAAAGGAAGGTCCTGGCCGGGATCGAACCGGCGGCCTTCTGCGTGTAAAGCAGACGCGATAATCACTACACCACAGGACCGGTCGCTGACTCTGCACGACTCGCCCATTTCAGGACACGCGACGTTTCTCGATCAGTGGGAACCAAAAGGAAAGTCCTGGCCGGGATCGAACCGGCGACCTTCTGCGTGTAAAGCAGACGTGATAACCACTACACCACAGGACCGGTCGCTGACTCTGCACGACTCGCCCATTTTCACTGCCCTCTCTGTATGTGCGCCTTCTGGCGCGCAGGACACGCGACGTTTCTCGATCAGTGGGAACCAAAAGGAAGGTCCTGGCCGGGATCGAACCGGCGGCCTTCTGCGTGTAAAGCAGACGCGATAATCACTACACCACAGGACCGGTCGCTGACTCTGCACGACTCGCCCATTTCAGGACACGCGACGTTTCTCGATCAGTGGGAACCAAAAGGAAGGTCCTGGCCGGGATCGAACCGGCGACCTTCTGCGTGTAAAGCAGACGTGATAACCACTACACCACAGGACCGGTCGCTGACTCTGCACGACTCGCCCATTTTCACTGCCCTCTCTGTATGTGCGCCTTCTGGCGCGCAGGACACGCGACGTTTCTCGATCAGTGGGAACCAAAAGGAAGGTCCTGGCCGGGATCGAACCGGCGGCCTTCTGCGTGTAAAGCAGACGCGATAATCACTACACCACAGGACCGGTCGCTGACTCTGCACGACTCGCCCATTTCAGGACACGCGACGTTTCTCGATCAGTGGGAACCAAAAGGAAAGTCCTGGCCGGGATCGAACCGGCGACCTTCTGCGTGTGAAGCAGACGTGATAACCACTACACCACAGGACCGGTCGCTGACTCTGCACGACTCACCCATTTTCACTGCCCTCTCTGTATGTGCGCCTTCTGGCGCGCAGGACACGCGACGTTTCTCGATCAGTCGGAACCAAAAGGAAGGTCCTGGCCGGGATCGAACCGGCGACCTTCTGCGTGTGAAGCAGACGTGATAACCACTACACCACAGGACCGGTCGCTGACTCTGCACGACTCGCCCATTTTCACTGCCCTCTCTGTATGTGCGCCTTCTGGAGCGCAGGACACGCGACGTTTCTCGATCAGTCGGAACCAAAAGGAAGGTCCTGGCCGGGATCGAACCGGCGACCTTCTGCGTGTGAAGCAGACGTGATAACCACTACACCACAGGACCGGTCGCTGACTCTGCACGACTCGCCCATTTTCACTGCCCTCTCTGTATGTGCGCCTTCTGGCGCGCAGGACACGCGACGTTTCTCGATCAGTGGGAACCAAAAGGAAGGTCCTGGCCGGGATCGAACCGGCAGCCTTCTGCGTGTAAAGCAGACGTGATAACCACTACACCACAGGACCGGTCGCTGACTCTGCACGACTCACCCATTTTCACTGCCCTCTCTGTATGTGCGCCTTCTGGCGCGCAGGACACGCGACGTTTCTCGATCAGTGGGAACCAAAAGGAAGGTTCTGGCCGGGATCGAACCGGCGACCTTCTGCGTGTGAAGCAGACGTGATAACCACTACACCACAGGACCGGTAGCTGACTCTGCACGACTCGCCCATTTCAGGACACGCGACGTTTCTCGATCAGTGGGAACCAAAAGGAAGGTCCTGGCCGGGATCGAACCGGCGACCTTCTGCGTGTAAAGCAGACGTGATAACCACTACACCACAGGACCGGCGCTGACTCTGCACGACTCGCCCATTTTCACTGCCCTCTCTGTATGTGCGCCTTGTGGCGCGCAGGACACGCGACGTTTCTCGATCAGTCGGAACCAAAAGGAAGGTCCTGGCCGGGATCGAACCGGCGACCTTCTGCGTGTGAAGCAGACGTGATAACCACTACACCACAGGACCGGTCGCTGACTCTGCACGACTCGCCCATTTTCACTGCCCTCTCTGTATGTGCGCCTTCTGGCGCGCAGGACACGCGACGTTTCTCGATCAGTGGGAACCAAAAGGAAGGTCCTGGCCGGGATCGAACCGGCGGCCTTCTGCGTGTAAAGCAGACGCGATAATCACTACACCACAGGACCGGTCGCTGACTCTGCACGACTCGCCCATTTCAGGACACGCGACGTTTCTCGATCAGTGGGAACCAAAAGGAAAGTCCTGGCCGGGATCGAACCGGCGACCTTCTGCGTGTGAAGCAGACGTGATAACCACTACACCACAGGACCGGTCGCTGACTCTGCACGACTCACCCATTTTCACTGCCCTCTCTGTATGTGCGCCTTCTGGCGCGCAGGACACGCGACGTTTCTCGATCAGTCGGAACCAAAAGGAAGGTCCTGGCCGGGATCGAACCGGCGACCTTCTGCGTGTGAAGCAGACGTGATAACCACTACACCACAGGACCGGTCGCTGACTCTGCACGACTCGCCCATTTTCACTGCCCTCTCTGTATGTGCGCCTTCTGGAGCGCAGGACACGCGACGTTTCTCGATCAGTCGGAACCAAAAGGAAGGTCCTGGCCGGGATCGAACCGGCGACCTTCTGCGTGTGAAGCAGACGTGATAACCACTACACCACAGGACCGGTCGCTGACTCTGCACGACTCGCCCATTTTCACTGCCCTCTCTGTATGTGCGCCTTCTGGCGCGCAGGACACGCGACGTTTCTCGATCAGTCGGAACCAAAAGGAAGGTCCTGGCCGGGATCGAACCGGCGACCTTCTGCGTGTGAAGCAGACGTGATAACCACTACACCACAGGACCGGTAGCTGACTCTGCACGACTCGCCCATTTCAGGACACGCGACGTTTCTCGATCAGTGGGAACCAAAAGGAAGGTCCTGGCCGGGATCGAACCGGCGACCTTCTGCGTGTAAAGCAGACGTGATAACCACTACACCACAGGACCGGTCGCTGACTCTGCACGACTCGCCCATTTTCACTGCCCTCTCTGTATGTGCGCCTTGTGGCGCGCAGGACACGCGACGTTTCTCGATCAGTCGGAACCAAAAGGAAGGTCCTGGCCGGGATCGAACCGGCGACCTTCTGCGTGTGAAGCAGACGTGATAACCACTACACCACAGGACCGGTCGCTGACTCTGCACGACTCGCCCATTTTCACTGCCCTCTCTGTATGTGCGCCTTCTGGCGCGCAGGACACGCGACGTTTCTCGATCAGTGGGAACCAAAAGGAAGGTCCTGGCCGGGATCGAACCGGCGGCCTTCTGCGTGTAAAGCAGACGCGATAATCACTACACCACAGGACCGGTCGCTGACTCTGCACGACTCGCCCATTTCAGGACACGCGACGTTTCTCGATCAGTGGGAACCAAAAGGAAAGTCCTGGCCGGGATCGAACCGGCGACCTTCTGCGTGTGAAGCAGACGTGATAACCACTACACCACAGGACCGGTCGCTGACTCTGCACGACTCACCCATTTTCACTGCCCTCTCTGTATGTGCGCCTTCTGGCGCGCAGGACACGCGACGTTTCTCGATCAGTCGGAACCAAAAGGAAGGTCCTGGCCGGGATCGAACCGGCGACCTTCTGCGTGTGAAGCAGACGTGATAACCACTACACCACAGGACCGGTCGCTGACTCTGCACGACTCGCCCATTTTCACTGCCCTCTCTGTATGTGCGCCTTCTGGAGCGCAGGACACGCGACGTTTCTCGATCAGTCGGAACCAAAAGGAAGGTCCTGGCCGGGATCGAACCGGCGACCTTCTGCGTGTGAAGCAGACGTGATAACCACTACACCACAGGACCGGTCGCTGACTCTGCACGACTCGCCCATTTTCACTGCCCTCTCTGTATGTGCGCCTTCTGGCGCGCAGGACACGCGACGTTTCTCGATCAGTCGGAACCAAAAGGAAGGTCCTGGCCGGGATCGAACCGGCGACCTTCTGCGTGTGAAGCAGACGTGATAACCACTACACCACAGGACCGGTCGCTGACTCTGCACGACTCGCCCATTTTCACTGCCCTCTCTGTATGTGCGCCTTCTGGAGCGCAGGACACGCGACGTTTCTCGATCAGTCGGAACCAAAAGGAAGGTCCTGGCCGGGATCGAACCGGCGACCTTCTGCGTGTGAAGCAGACGTGATAACCACTACACCACAGGACCGGTCGCTGACTCTGCACGACTCGCCCATTTTCACTGCCCTCTCTGTATGTGCGCCTTCTGGCGCGCAGGACACGCGACGTTTCTCGATCAGTGGGAACCAAAAGGAAGGTCCTGGCCGGGATCGAACCGGCAGCCTTCTGCGTGTAAAGCAGACGTGATAACCACTACACCACAGGACCGGTCGCTGACTCTGCACGACTCACCCATTTTCACTGCCCTCTCTGTATGTGCGCCTTCTGGCGCGCAGGACACGCGACGTTTCTCGATCAGTGGGAACCAAAAGGAAGGTCCTGGCCGGGATCGAACCGGCGACCTTCTGCGTGTGAAGCAGACGTGATAACCACTACACCACAGGACCGGTAGCTGACTCTGCACGACTCGCCCATTTCAGGACACGCGACGTTTCTCGATCAGTGGGAACCAAATGGAAGGTCCTGGCCGGGATCGAACCGGCGACCTTCTGCGTGTGAAGCAGACGTGATAACCACTACACCACAGGACCGGTCGCTGACTCTGCACGACTCGCCCATTTTCACTGCCCTCTCTGTATGTGCGCCTTCTGGCGCGCAGGACACGCGACGTTTCTCGATCAGTCGGAACCAAAAGGAAGGTCCTGGCCGGGATCGAACCGGCGACCTTCTGCGTGTGAAGCAGACGTGATAACCACTACACCACAGGACCGGTCGCTGACTCTGCACGACTCACCCATTTTCACTGCCCTCTCTGTATGTGCGCCTTCTGGCGCGCAGGACACGCGACGTTTCTCGATCAGTGGGAACCAAAAGGAAGGTCCTGGGCGGGATCGAACCGGCGACCTTCTGCGTGTGAAGCAGACGTGATAACCACTACACCACAGGACCGGTCGCTGACTCTGCACGACTCGCCCATTTTCACTGCCCTCTCTGTATGTGCGCCTTCTGGAGCGCAGGACACGCGACGTTTCTCGATCAGTCGGAACCAAAAGGAAGGTCCTGGCCGGGATCGAACCGGCGACCTTCTGCGTGTGAAGCAGACGTGATAACCACTACACCACAGGACCGGTCGCTGACTCTGCACGACTCGCCCATTTTCACTGCCCTCTCTGTATGTGCGCCTTCTGGCGCGCAGGACACGCGACGTTTCTCGATCAGTCGGAACCAAAAGGAAGGTCCTGGCCGGGATCGAACCGGCGACCTTCTGCGTGTAAAGCAGACGTGATAACCACTACACCACAGGACCGGTCGC
Source organism: Heligmosomoides polygyrus bakeri (assembly GCA_947359475.1). Classification (NCBI taxonomy): domain Eukaryota; kingdom Metazoa; phylum Nematoda; class Chromadorea; order Rhabditida; family Heligmosomidae; genus Heligmosomoides; species Heligmosomoides polygyrus. The sequence goes on along the minus strand of OX375869.1, from coordinate 15,797,147 downwards.
TGACTCTGCACGACTCGCCCATTTTCACTGCCCTCTCTGTATGTGCGCCTTCTGGCGCGCAGGACACGCGACGTTTCTCGATCAGTCGGAACCAAAAGGAAAGTCCTGGCCGGGATCGAACCGGCGACCTTCTGCGTGTGAAGCAGACGTGATAACCACTACACCACAGGACCGGTCGCTGACTCTGCACGACTCACCCATTTTCACTGCCCTCTCTGTATGTGCGCCTTCTGGCGCGCAGGACACGCGACGTTTCTCGATCAGTCGGAACCAAAAGGAAGGTCCTGGCCGGGATCGAACCGGCGACCTTCTGCGTGTGAAGCAGACGTGATAACCACTACACCACAGGACCGGTCGCTGATTCTGCACGACTCGCCCATTTTCACTGCCCTCTCTGTATGTGCGCCTTCTGCTGCGCAGGACACGCGACGTTTCTCGATCAGTGGGAACCAAAAGGAAGGTCCTGGCCGGGATCGAACCGGCGGCCTTCTGCGTGTAAAGCAGACGCGATAATCACTACACCACAGGATCGGTCGCTGACTCTGCACGACTCGCCCATTTCAGGACACGCGACGTTTCTCGATCAGTGGGAACCAAAAGGAAAGTCCTGGCCGGGATCGAACCGGCGACCTTCTGCGTGTGAAGCAGACGTGATAACCACTACACCACAGGACCGGCAGCTGACTCTGCACGACTCGCCCATTTCAGGACACGCGACGTTTCTCGATCAGTGGGAACCAAAAGGAAGGTCCTGGCCGGGATCGAACCGGCGACCTTCTGCGTGTGAAGCAGACGTGATAACCACTACACCACAGGACCGGTCGCTGACTCTGCACGACTCGCCCATTTTCACTGCCCTCTCTGTATGTGCGCCTTCTGGCGCGCAGGACACGCGACGTTTCTCGATCAGTCGGAACCAAAAGGAAGGTCCTGGCCGGGATCGAACCGGCGACCTTCTGCGTGTGAAGCAGACGTGATAACCACTACACCACAGGACCGGTCGCTGACTCTGCACGACTCGCCCATTTTCACTGCCCTCTCTGTATGTGCGCCTTCTGGAGCGCAGGACACGCGACGTTTCTCGATCAGTCGGAACCAAAAGGAAGGTCCTGGCCGGGATCGAACCGGCGACCTTCTGCGTGTGAAGCAGACGTGATAACCACTACACCACAGGACCGGTCGCTGACTCTGCACGACTCGCCCATTTTCACTGCCCTCTCTGTATGTGCGCCTTCTGGCGCGCAGGACACGCGACGTTTCTCGATCAGTGGGAACCAAAAGGAAGGTCCTGGCCGGGATCGAACCGGCAGCCTTCTGCGTGTAAAGCAGACGTGATAACCACTACACCACAGGACCGGTCGCTGACTCTGCACGACTCACCCATTTTCACTGCCCTCTCTGTATGTGCGCCTTCTGGCGCGCAGGACACGCGACGTTTCTCGATCAGTGGGAACCAAAAGGAAGGTCCTGGCCGGGATCGAACCGGCGACCTTCTGCGTGTGAAGCAGACGTGATAACCACTACACCACAGGACCGGTAGCTGACTCTGCACGACTCGCCCATTTCAGGACACGCGACGTTTCTCGATCAGTGGGAACCAAAAGGAAGGTCCTGGCCGGGATCGAACCGGCGACCTTCTGCGTGTAAAGCAGACGTGATAACCACTACACCACAGGACCGGTCGCTGACTCTGCACGACTCGCCCATTTTCACTGCCCTCTCTGTATGTGCGCCTTCTGGCGCGCAGGACACGCGACGTTTCTCGATCAGTCGGAACCAAAAGGAAGGTCCTGGCCGGGATCGAACCGGCGACCTTCTGCGTGTGAAGCAGACGTGATAACCACTACACCACAGGACCGGTCGCTGACTCTGCACGACTCGCCCATTTTCACTGCCCTCTCTGTATGTGCGCCTTCTGGAGCGCAGGACACGCGACGTTTCTCGATCAGTCGGAACCAAAAGGAAGGTCCTGGCCGGGATCGAACCGGCGACCTTCTGCGTGTGAAGCAGACGTGATAACCACTACACCACAGGACCGGTCGCTGACTCTGCACGACTCGCCCATTTTCACTGCCCTCTCTGTATGTGCGCCTTCTGGCGCGCAGGACACGCGACGTTTCTCGATCAGTGGGAACCAAAAGGAAGGTCCTGGCCGGGATCGAACCGGCAGCCTTCTGCGTGTAAAGCAGACGTGATAACCACTACACCACAGGACCGGTCGCTGACTCTGCACGACTCACCCATTTTCACTGCCCTCTCTGTATGTGCGCCTTCTGGCGCGCAGGACACGCGACGTTTCTCGATCAGTGGGAACCAAAAGGAAGGTCCTGGCCGGGATCGAACCGGCGACCTTCTGCGTGTGAAGCAGACGTGATAACCACTACACCACAGGACCGGTAGCTGACTCTGCACGACTCGCCCATTTCAGGACACGCGACGTTTCTCGATCAGTGGGAACCAAAAGGAAGGTCCTGGCCGGGATCGAACCGGCGACCTTCTGCGTGTAAAGCAGACGTGATAACCACTACACCACAGGACCGGTCGCTGACTCTGCACGACTCGCCCATTTTCACTGCCCTCTCTGTATGTGCGCCTTCTGGCGCGCAGGACACGCGACGTTTCTCGATCAGTCGGAACCAAAAGGAAAGTCCTGGCCGGGATCGAACCGGCGACCTTCTGCGTGTGAAGCAGACGTGATAACCACTACACCACAGGACCGGTAGCTGACTCTGCACGACTCGCCCATTTCAGGACACGCGACGTTTCTCGATCAGTGGGAACCAAATGGAAGGTCCTGGCCGGGATCGAACCGGCGACCTTCTGCGTGTGAAGCAGACGTGATAACCACTACACCACAGGACCGGTCGCTGACTCTGCACGACTCGCCCATTTTCACTGCCCTCTCTGTATGTGCGCCTTCTGGCGCGCAGGACACGCGACGTTTCTCGATCAGTCGGAACCAAAAGGAAGGTCCTGGCCGGGATCGAACCGGCGACCTTCTGCGTGTGAAGCAGACGTGATAACCACTACACCACAGGACCGGTCGCTGACTCTGCACGACTCGCCCATTTTCACTGCCCTCTCTGTATGTGCGCCTTCTGGAGCGCAGGACACGCGACGTTTCTCGATCAGTCGGAACCAAAAGGAAGGTCCTGGCCGGGATCGAACCGGCGACCTTCTGCGTGTGAAGCAGACGTGATAACCACTACACCACAGGACCGGTCGCTGACTCTGCACGACTCACCCATTTTCACTGCCCTCTCTGTATGTGCGCCTTCTGGCGCGCAGGACACGCGACGTTTCTCGATCAGTGGGAACCAAAAGGAAGGTCCTGGCCGGGATCGAACCGGCGACCTTCTGCGTGTGAAGCAGACGTGATAACCACTACACCACAGGACCGGTAGCTGACTCTGCACGACTCGCCCATTTCAGGACACGCGACGTTTCTCGATCAGTGGGAACCAAAAGGAAGGTCCTGGCCGGGATCGAACCGGCGACCTTCTGCGTGTAAAGCAGACGTGATAACCACTACACCACAGGACCGGTCGCTGACTCTGCACGACTCGCCCATTTTCACTGCCCTCTCTGTATGTGCGCCTTCTGGCGCGCAGGACACGCGACGTTTCTCGATCAGTCGGAACCAAAAGGAAGGTCCTGGCCGGGATCGAACCGGCGACCTTCTGCGTGTGAAGCAGGCGTGATAACCACTACACCACAGGACCGGTCGCTGACTCTGCACGACTCGCCCATTTTCACTGCCCTCTCTGTATGTGCGCCTTGTGGCGCGCAGGACACGCGACGTTTCTCGATCAGTCGGAACCAAAAGGAAGGTCCTGGCCGGGATCGAACCGGCGACCTTCTGCGTGTGAAGCAGACGTGATAACCACTACACCACAGGACCGGTCGCTGACTCTGCACGACTCGCCCATTTTCACTGCCCTCTCTGTATGTGCGCCTTCTGGCGCGCAGGACACGCGACGTTTCTCGATCAGTGGGAACCAAAAGGAAGGTCCTGGCCGGGATCGAACCGGCGGCCTTCTGCGTGTAAAGCAGACGCGATAATCACTACACCACAGGACCGGTCGCTGACTCTGCACGACTCGCCCATTTCAGGACACGCGACGTTTCTCGATCAGTGGGAACCAAAAGGAAAGTCCTGGCCGGGATCGAACCGGCGACCTTCTGCGTGTGAAGCAGACGTGATAACCACTACACCACAGGACCGGTAGCTGACTCTGCACGACTCGCCCATTTCAGGACACGCGACGTTTCTCGATCAGTGGGAACCAAAAGGAAGGTCCTGGCCGGGATCGAACCGGCGGCCTTCTGCGTGTAAAGCAGACGCGATAATCACTACACCACAGGACCGGTCGCTGACTCTGCACGACTCGCCCATTTCAGGACACGCGACGTTTCTCGATCAGTGGGAACCAAAAGGAAAGTCCTGGCCGGGATCGAACCGGCGACCTTCTGCGTGTGAAGCAGACGTGATAACCACTGCACCACAGGACCGGTCGCTGACTCTGCACGACTCGCCCATTTTCACTGCCCTCTCTGTATGTGCGCCTTCTGGCGCGCAGGACACGCGACGTTTCTCGATCAGTCGGAACCAAAAGGAAGGTCCTGGCCGGGATCGAACCGGCGACCTTCTGCGTGTGAAGCAGACGTGATAACCACTACACCACAGGACCGGTCGCTGACTCTGCACGACTCGCCCATTTTCACTGCCCTCTCTGTATGTGCGCCTTCTGGCGCGCAGGACACGCGACGTTTCTCGATCAGTGGGAACCAAAAGGAAGGTCCTGGCCGGGATCGAACCGGCGACCTTCTGCGTGTGAAGCAGACGTGATAACCACTACACCACAGGACCGGTAGCTGACTCTGCACGACTCGCCCATTTCAGGACACGCGACGTTTCTCGATCAGTGGGAACCAAAAGGAAGGTCCTGGCCGGGATCGAACCGGCGACCTTCTGCGTGTAAAGCAGACGTGATAACCACTACACCACAGGACCGGTCGCTGACTCTGCACGACTCGCCCATTTTCACTGCCCTCTCTGTATGTGCGCCTTCTGGCGCGCAGGACACGCGACGTTTCTCGATCAGTCGGAACCAAAAGGAAGGTCCTGGCCGGGATCGAACCGGCGACCTTCTGCGTGTGAAGCAGGCGTGATAACCACTACACCACAGGACCGGTCGCTGACTCTGCACGACTCGCCCATTTTCACTGCCCTCTCTGTATGTGCGCCTTGTGGCGCGCAGGACACGCGACGTTTCTCGATCAGTCGGAACCAAAAGGAAGGTCCTGGCCGGGATCGAACCGGCGACCTTCTGCGTGTGAAGCAGACGTGATAACCACTACACCACAGGACCGGTCGCTGACTCTGCACGACTCGCCCATTTTCACTGCCCTCTCTGTATGTGCGCCTTCTGGCGCGCAGGACACGCGACGTTTCTCGATCAGTGGGAACCAAAAGGAAGGTCCTGGCCGGGATCGAACCGGCGACCTTCTGCGTGTAAAGCAGACGCGATAATCACTACACCACAGGACCGGTCGCTGACTCTGCACGACTCGCCCATTTCAGGACACGCGACGTTTCTCGATCAGTGGGAACCAAAAGGAAGGTCCTGGCCGGGATCGAACCGGCGACCTTCTGCGTGTAAAGCAGACGTGATAACCACTACACCACAGGACCGGTCGCTGACTCTGCACGACTCGCCCATTTTCACTGCCCTCTCTGTATGTGCGCCTTCTGGCGCGCAGGACACGCGACGTTTCTCGATCAGTGGGAACCAAAAGGAAGGTCCTGGCCGGGATCGAACCGGCGACCTTCTGCGTGTGAAGCAGGCGTGATAACCACTACACCACAGGACCGGTCGCTGACTCTGCACGACTCGCCCATTTTCACTGCCCTCTCTGTATGTGCGCCTTGTGGCGCGCAGGACACGCGACGTTTCTCGATCAGTCGGAACCAAAAGGAAGGTCCTGGCCGGGATCGAACCGGCGACCTTCTGCGTGTGAAGCAGACGTGATAACCACTACACCACAGGACCGGTCGCTGACTCTGCACGACTCGCCCATTTCAGGACACGCGACGTTTCTCGATCAGTGGGAACCAAAAGGAAAGTCCTGGCCGGGATCGAACCGGCGACCTTCTGCGTGTGAAGCAGACGTGATAACCACTACACCACAGGACCGGTAGCTGACTCTGCACGACTCGCCCATTTCAGGACACGCGACGTTTCTCGATCAGTGGGAACCAAAAGGAAGGTCCTGGCCGGGATCGAACCGGCGGCCTTCTGCGTGTAAAGCAGACGCGATAATCACTACACCACAGGACCGGTCGCTGACTCTGCACGACTCGCCCATTTCAGGACACGCGACGTTTCTCGATCAGTGGGAACCAAAAGGAAAGTCCTGGCCGGGATCGAACCGGCGACCTTCTGCGTGTGAAGCAGACGTGATAACCACTGCACCACAGGACCGGTCGCTGACTCTGCACGACTCGCCCATTTTCACTGCCCTCTCTGTATGTGCGCCTTCTGGCGCGCAGGACACGCGACGTTTCTCGATCAGTCGGAACCAAAAGGAAGGTCCTGGCCGGGATCGAACCGGCGACCTTCTGCGTGTGAAGCAGACGTGATAACCACTACACCACAGGACCGGTCGCTGACTCTGCACGACTCGCCCATTTTCACTGCCCTCTCTGTATGTGCGCCTTCTGGAGCGCAGGACACGCGACGTTTCTCGATCAGTCGGAACCAAAAGGAAGGTCCTGGCCGGGATCGAACCGGCGACCTTCTGCGTGTGAAGCAGACGTGATAACCACTACACCACAGGACCGGTCGCTGACTCTGCACGACTCGCCCATTTTCACTGCCCTCTCTGTATGTGCGCCTTCTGGCGCGCAGGACACGCGACGTTTCTCGATCAGTCGGAACCAAAAGGAAGGTCCTGGCCGGGATCGAACCGGCGACCTTCTGCGTGTGAAGCAGACGTGATAACCACTACACCACAGGACCGGTAGCTGACTCTGCACGACTCGCCCATTTTCACTGCCCTCTCTGTATGTGCGCCTTCTGGCGCGCAGGACACGCGACGTTTCTCGATCAGTGGGAACCAAAAGGAAGGTCCTGGCCGGGATCGAACCGGCAGCCTTCTGCGTGTAAAGCAGACGTGATAACCACTACACCACAGGACCGGTCGCTGACTCTGCACGACTCACCCATTTTCACTGCCCTCTCTGTATGTGCGCCTTCTGGCGCGCAGGACACGCGACGTTTCTCGATCAGTGGGAACCAAAAGGAAGGTCCTGGCCGGGATCGAACCGGCGACCTTCTGCGTGTGAAGCAGACGTGATAACCACTACACCACAGGACCGGTAGCTGACTCTGCACGACTCGCCCATTTCAGGACACGCGACGTTTCTCGATCAGTGGGAACCAAATGGAAGGTCCTGGCCGGGATCGAACCGGCGACCTTCTGCGTGTGAAGCAGACGTGATAACCACTACACCACAGGACCGGTCGCTGACTCTGCACGACTCGCCCATTTTCACTGCCCTCTCTGTATGTGCGCCTTCTGGCGCGCAGGACACGCGACGTTTCTCGATCAGTCGGAACCAAAAGGAAGGTCCTGGCCGGGATCGAACCGGCGACCTTCTGCGTGTGAAGCAGACGTGATAACCACTACACCACAGGACCGGTCGCTGACTCTGCACGACTCACCCATTTTCACTGCCCTCTCTGTATGTGCGCCTTCTGGCGCGCAGGACACGCGACGTTTCTCGATCAGTGGGAACCAAAAGGAAGGTCCTGGGCGGGATCGAACCGGCGACCTTCTGCGTGTGAAGCAGACGTGATAACCACTACACCACAGGACCGGTCGCTGACTCTGCACGACTCGCCCATTTTCACTGCCCTCTCTGTATGTGCGCCTTCTGGAGCGCAGGACACGCGACGTTTCTCGATCAGTCGGAACCAAAAGGAAGGTCCTGGCCGGGATCGAACCGGCGACCTTCTGCGTGTGAAGCAGACGTGATAACCACTACACCACAGGACCGGTCGCTGACTCTGCACGACTCGCCCATTTTCACTGCCCTCTCTGTATGTGCGCCTTCTGGCGCGCAGGACACGCGACGTTTCTCGATCAGTCGGAACCAAAAGGAAGGTCCTGGCCGGGATCGAACCGGCGACCTTCTGCGTGTAAAGCAGACGTGATAACCACTACACCACAGGACCGGTCGCTGACTCTGCACGACTCGCCCATTTTCACTGCCCTCTCTGTATGTGCGCCTTCTGGCGCGCAGGACACGCGACGTTTCTCGATCAGTCGGAACCAAAAGGAAAGTCCTGGCCGGGATCGAACCGGCGACCTTCTGCGTGTGAAGCAGACGTGATAACCACTACACCACAGGACCGGTCGCTGACTCTGCACGACTCACCCATTTTCACTGCCCTCTCTGTATGTGCGCCTTCTGGCGCGCAGGACACGCGACGTTTCTCGATCAGTCGGAACCAAAAGGAAGGTCCTGGCCGGGATCGAACCGGCGACCTTCTGCGTGTGAAGCAGACGTGATAACCACTACACCACAGGACCGGTCGCTGATTCTGCACGACTCGCCCATTTTCACTGCCCTCTCTGTATGTGCGCCTTCTGCTGCGCAGGACACGCGACGTTTCTCGATCAGTGGGAACCAAAAGGAAGGTCCTGGCCGGGATCGAACCGGCGGCCTTCTGCGTGTAAAGCAGACGCGATAATCACTACACCACAGGATCGGTCGCTGACTCTGCACGACTCGCCCATTTCAGGACACGCGACGTTTCTCGATCAGTGGGAACCAAAAGGAAAGTCCTGGCCGGGATCGAACCGGCGACCTTCTGCGTGTGAAGCAGACGTGATAACCACTACACCACAGGACCGGCAGCTGACTCTGCACGACTCGCCCATTTCAGGACACGCGACGTTTCTCGATCAGTGGGAACCAAAAGGAAGGTCCTGGCCGGGATCGAACCGGCGACCTTCTGCGTGTGAAGCAGACGTGATAACCACTACACCACAGGACCGGTCGCTGACTCTGCACGACTCGCCCATTTTCACTGCCCTCTCTGTATGTGCGCCTTCTGGCGCGCAGGACACGCGACGTTTCTCGATCAGTCGGAACCAAAAGGAAGGTCCTGGCCGGGATCGAACCGGCGACCTTCTGCGTGTGAAGCAGACGTGATAACCACTACACCACAGGACCGGTCGCTGACTCTGCACGACTCGCCCATTTTCACTGCCCTCTCTGTATGTGCGCCTTCTGGAGCGCAGGACACGCGACGTTTCTCGATCAGTCGGAACCAAAAGGAAGGTCCTGGCCGGGATCGAACCGGCGACCTTCTGCGTGTGAAGCAGACGTGATAACCACTACACCACAGGACCGGTCGCTGACTCTGCACGACTCGCCCATTTTCACTGCCCTCTCTGTATGTGCGCCTTCTGGCGCGCAGGACACGCGACGTTTCTCGATCAGTGGGAACCAAAAGGAAGGTCCTGGCCGGGATCGAACCGGCAGCCTTCTGCGTGTAAAGCAGACGTGATAACCACTACACCACAGGACCGGTCGCTGACTCTGCACGACTCACCCATTTTCACTGCCCTCTCTGTATGTGCGCCTTCTGGCGCGCAGGACACGCGACGTTTCTCGATCAGTGGGAACCAAAAGGAAGGTCCTGGCCGGGATCGAACCGGCGACCTTCTGCGTGTGAAGCAGACGTGATAACCACTACACCACAGGACCGGTAGCTGACTCTGCACGACTCGCCCATTTCAGGACACGCGACGTTTCTCGATCAGTGGGAACCAAAAGGAAGGTCCTGGCCGGGATCGAACCGGCGACCTTCTGCGTGTAAAGCAGACGTGATAACCACTACACCACAGGACCGGTCGCTGACTCTGCACGACTCGCCCATTTTCACTGCCCTCTCTGTATGTGCGCCTTCTGGCGCGCAGGACACGCGACGTTTCTCGATCAGTCGGAACCAAAAGGAAAGTCCTGGCCGGGATCGAACCGGCGACCTTCTGCGTGTGAAGCAGACGTGATAACCACTACACCACAGGACCGGTAGCTGACTCTGCACGACTCGCCCATTTCAGGACACGCGACGTTTCTCGATCAGTGGGAACCAAATGGAAGGTCCTGGCCGGGATCGAACCGGCGACCTTCTGCGTGTGAAGCAGACGTGATAACCACTACACCACAGGACCGGTCGCTGACTCTGCACGACTCGCCCATTTTCACTGCCCTCTCTGTATGTGCGCCTTCTGGCGCGCAGGACACGCGACGTTTCTCGATCAGTCGGAACCAAAAGGAAGGTCCTGGCCGGGATCGAACCGGCGACCTTCTGCGTGTGAAGCAGACGTGATAACCACTACACCACAGGACCGGTCGCTGACTCTGCACGACTCGCCCATTTTCACTGCCCTCTCTGTATGTGCGCCTTCTGGAGCGCAGGACACGCGACGTTTCTCGATCAGTCGGAACCAAAAGGAAGGTCCTGGCCGGGATCGAACCGGCGACCTTCTGCGTGTGAAGCAGACGTGATAACCACTACACCACAGGACCGGTCGCTGACTCTGCACGACTCACCCATTTTCACTGCCCTCTCTGTATGTGCGCCTTCTGGCGCGCAGGACACGCGACGTTTCTCGATCAGTGGGAACCAAAAGGAAGGTCCTGGCCGGGATCGAACCGGCGACCTTCTGCGTGTGAAGCAGACGTGATAACCACTACACCACAGGACCGGTAGCTGACTCTGCACGACTCGCCCATTTCAGGACACGCGACGTTTCTCGATCAGTGGGAACCAAAAGGAAGGTCCTGGCCGGGATCGAACCGGCGACCTTCTGCGTGTAAAGCAGACGTGATAACCACTACACCACAGGACCGGTCGCTGACTCTGCACGACTCGCCCATTTTCACTGCCCTCTCTGTATGTGCGCCTTCTGGCGCGCAGGACACGCGACGTTTCTCGATCAGTCGGAACCAAAAGGAAGGTCCTGGCCGGGATCGAACCGGCGACCTTCTGCGTGTGAAGCAGGCGTGATAACCACTACACCACAGGACCGGTCGCTGACTCTGCACGACTCGCCCATTTTCACTGCCCTCTCTGTATGTGCGCCTTGTGGCGCGCAGGACACGCGACGTTTCTCGATCAGTCGGAACCAAAAGGAAGGTCCTGGCCGGGATCGAACCGGCGACCTTCTGCGTGTGAAGCAGACGTGATAACCACTACACCACAGGACCGGTCGCTGACTCTGCACGACTCGCCCATTTTCACTGCCCTCTCTGTATGTGCGCCTTCTGGCGCGCAGGACACGCGACGTTTCTCGATCAGTGGGAACCAAAAGGAAGGTCCTGGCCGGGATCGAACCGGCGGCCTTCTGCGTGTAAAGCAGACGCGATAATCACTACACCACAGGACCGGTCGCTGACTCTGCACGACTCGCCCATTTCAGGACACGCGACGTTTCTCGATCAGTGGGAACCAAAAGGAAAGTCCTGGCCGGGATCGAACCGGCGACCTTCTGCGTGTGAAGCAGACGTGATAACCACTACACCACAGGACCGGTAGCTGACTCTGCACGACTCGCCCATTTCAGGACACGCGACGTTTCTCGATCAGTGGGAACCAAAAGGAAGGTCCTGGCCGGGATCGAACCGGCGGCCTTCTGCGTGTAAAGCAGACGCGATAATCACTACACCACAGGACCGGTCGCTGACTCTGCACGACTCGCCCATTTCAGGACACGCGACGTTTCTCGATCAGTGGGAACCAAAAGGAAAGTCCTGGCCGGGATCGAACCGGCGACCTTCTGCGTGTGAAGCAGACGTGATAACCACTGCACCACAGGACCGGTCGCTGACTCTGCACGACTCGCCCATTTTCACTGCCCTCTCTGTATGTGCGCCTTCTGGCGCGCAGGACACGCGACGTTTCTCGATCAGTCGGAACCAAAAGGAAGGTCCTGGCCGGGATCGAACCGGCGACCTTCTGCGTGTGAAGCAGACGTGATAACCACTACACCACAGGACCGGTCGCTGACTCTGCACGACTCGCCCATTTTCACTGCCCTCTCTGTATGTGCGCCTTCTGGCGCGCAGGACACGCGACGTTTCTCGATCAGTGGGAACCAAAAGGAAGGTCCTGGCCGGGATCGAACCGGCGACCTTCTGCGTGTGAAGCAGACGTGATAACCACTACACCACAGGACCGGTAGCTGACTCTGCACGACTCGCCCATTTCAGGACACGCGACGTTTCTCGATCAGTGGGAACCAAAAGGAAGGTCCTGGCCGGGATCGAACCGGCGACCTTCTGCGTGTAAAGCAGACGTGATAACCACTACACCACAGGACCGGTCGCTGACTCTGCACGACTCGCCCATTTTCACTGCCCTCTCTGTATGTGCGCCTTCTGGCGCGCAGGACACGCGACGTTTCTCGATCAGTCGGAACCAAAAGGAAGGTCCTGGCCGGGATCGAACCGGCGACCTTCTGCGTGTGAAGCAGGCGTGATAACCACTACACCACAGGACCGGTCGCTGACTCTGCACGACTCGCCCATTTTCACTGCCCTCTCTGTATGTGCGCCTTGTGGCGCGCAGGACACGCGACGTTTCTCGATCAGTCGGAACCAAAAGGAAGGTCCTGGCCGGGATCGAACCGGCGACCTTCTGCGTGTGAAGCAGACGTGATAACCACTACACCACAGGACCGGTCGCTGACTCTGCACGACTCGCCCATTTTCACTGCCCTCTCTGTATGTGCGCCTTCTGGCGCGCAGGACACGCGACGTTTCTCGATCAGTGGGAACCAAAAGGAAGGTCCTGGCCGGGATCGAACCGGCGGCCTTCTGCGTGTAAAGCAGACGCGATAATCACTACACCACAGGACCGGTCGCTGACTCTGCACGACTCGCCCATTTCAGGACACGCGACGTTTCTCGATCAGTGGGAACCAAAAGGAAGGTCCTGGCCGGGATCGAACCGGCGACCTTCTGCGTGTAAAGCAGACGTGATAACCACTACACCACAGGACCGGTCGCTGACTCTGCACGACTCGCCCATTTTCACTGCCCTCTCTGTATGTGCGCCTTCTGGCGCGCAGGACACGCGACGTTTCTCGATCAGTGGGAACCAAAAGGAAGGTCCTGGCCGGGATCGAACCGGCGACCTTCTGCGTGTGAAGCAGGCGTGATAACCACTACACCACAGGACCGGTCGCTGACTCTGCACGACTCGCCCATTTTCACTGCCCTCTCTGTATGTGCGCCTTGTGGCGCGCAGGACACGCGACGTTTCTCGATCAGTCGGAACCAAAAGGAAGGTCCTGGCCGGGATCGAACCGGCGACCTTCTGCGTGTGAAGCAGACGTGATAACCACTACACCACAGGACCGGTCGCTGACTCTGCACGACTCGCCCATTTCAGGACACGCGACGTTTCTCGATCAGTGGGAACCAAAAGGAAAGTCCTGGCCGGGATCGAACCGGCGACCTTCTGCGTGTGAAGCAGACGTGATAACCACTACACCACAGGACCGGTAGCTGACTCTGCACGACTCGCCCATTTCAGGACACGCGACGTTTCTCGATCAGTGGGAACCAAAAGGAAGGTCCTGGCCGGGATCGAACCGGCGGCCTTCTGCGTGTAAAGCAGACGCGATAATCACTACACCACAGGACCGGTCGCTGACTCTGCACGACTCGCCCATTTCAGGACACGCGACGTTTCTCGATCAGTGGGAACCAAAAGGAAAGTCCTGGCCGGGATCGAACCGGCGACCTTCTGCGTGTGAAGCAGACGTGATAACCACTGCACCACAGGACCGGTCGCTGACTCTGCACGACTCGCCCATTTTCACTGCCCTCTCTGTATGTGCGCCTTCTGGCGCGCAGGACACGCGACGTTTCTCGATCAGTCGGAACCAAAAGGAAGGTCCTGGCCGGGATCGAACCGGCGACCTTCTGCGTGTGAAGCAGACGTGATAACCACTACACCACAGGACCGGTCGCTGACTCTGCACGACTCGCCCATTTTCACTGCCCTCTCTGTATGTGCGCCTTCTGGAGCGCAGGACACGCGACGTTTCTCGATCAGTCGGAACCAAAAGGAAGGTCCTGGCCGGGATCGAACCGGCGACCTTCTGCGTGTGAAGCAGACGTGATAACCACTACACCACAGGACCGGTCGCTGACTCTGCACGACTCGCCCATTTTCACTGCCCTCTCTGTATGTGCGCCTTCTGGCGCGCAGGACACGCGACGTTTCTCGATCAGTCGGAACCAAAAGGAAGGTCCTGGCCGGGATCGAACCGGCGACCTTCTGCGTGTGAAGCAGACGTGATAACCACTACACCACAGGACCGGTAGCTGACTCTGCACGACTCGCCCATTTCAGGACACGCGACGTTTCTCGATCAGTGGGAACCAAAAGGAAGGTCCTGGCCGGGATCGAACCGGCGACCTTCTGCGTGTAAAGCAGACGTGATAACCACTACACCACAGGACCGGTCGCTGACTCTGCACGACTCGCCCATTTTCACTGCCCTCTCTGTATGTGCGCCTTCTGGCGCGCAGGACACGCGACGTTTCTCGATCAGTCGGAACCAAAAGGAAGGTCCTGGCCGGGATCGAACCGGCGACCTTCTGCGTGTGAAGCAGACGTGATAACCACTACACCACAGGACCGGTCGCTGACTCTGCACGACTCGCCCATTTTCACTGCCCTCTCTGTATGTGCGCCTTCTGGCGCGCACGACACGCGACGTTTCTCGATCAGTGGGAACCAAAAGGAAGGTCCTGGCCGGGATCGAACCGGCGGCCTTCTGCGTGTAAAGCAGACGCGATAATCACTACACCACAGGACCGGTCGCTGACTCTGCACGACTCGCCCATTTCAGGACACGCGACGTTTCTCGATCAGTGGGAACCAAAAGGAAGGTCCTGGCCGGGATCGAACCGGCGACCTTCTGCGTGTGAAGCAGACGTGATAACCACTACACCACAGGACCGGTCGCTGACTCTGCACGACTCACCCATTTTCACTGCCCTCTCTGTATGTGCGCCTTCTGGCGCGCAGGACACGCGACGTTTCTCGATCAGTCGGAACCAAAAGGAAGGTCCTGGCCGGGATCGAACCGGCGACCTTCTGCGTGTGAAGCAGACGTGATAACCACTACACCACAGGACCGGTCGCTGATTCTGCACGACTCGCCCATTTTCACTGCCCTCTCTGTATGTGCGCCTTCTGCCGCGCAGGACACGCGACGTTTCTCGATCAGTGGGAACCAAAAGGAAGGTCCTGGCCGGGATCGAACCGGCGGCCTTCTGCGTGTAAAGCAGACGCGATAATCACTACACCACAGGACCGGTCGCTGACTCTGCACGACTCGCCCATTTCAGGACACGCGACGTTTCTCGATCAGTGGGAACCAAAAGGAAAGTCCTGGCCGGGATCGAACCGGCGACCTTCTGCGTGTGAAGCAGACGTGATAACCACTACACCACAGGACCGGTAGCTGACTCTGCACGACTCGCCCATTTCAGGACACGCGACGTTTCTCGATCAGTGGGAACCAAAAGGAAGGTCCTGGCCGGGATCGAACCGGCGGCCTTCTGCGTGTAAAGCAGACGCGATAATCACTACACCACAGGACCGGTCGCTGACTCTGCACGACTCGCCCATTTCAGGACACGCGACGTTTCTCGATCAGTGGGAACCAAAAGGAAAGTCCTGGCCGGGATCGAACCGGCGACCTTCTGCGTGTGAAGCAGACGTGATAACCACTACACCACAGGACCGGTAGCTGACTCTGCACGACTCGCCCATTTCAGGACACGCGACGTTTCTCGATCAGTGGGAACCAAAAGGAAGGTCCTGGCCGGGATCGAACCGGCGACCTTCTGCGTGTAAAGCAGACGTGATAACCACTACACCACAGGACCGGTCGCTGACTCTGCACGACTCGCCCATTTTCACTGCCCTCTCTGTATGTGCGCCTTCTGGCGCGCAGGACACGCGACGTTTCTCGATCAGTCGGAACCAAAAGGAAGGTCTTGGCCGGGATCGAACCGGCGACCTTCTGCGTGTGAAGCAGACGTGATAACCACTACACCACAGGACCGGTCGCTGACTCTGCACGACTCACCCATTTTCACTGCCCTCTCTGTATGTGCGCCTTCTGGCGCGCAGGACACGCGACGTTTCTCGATCAGTCGGAACCAAAAGGAAGGTCTTGGCCGGGATCGAACCGGCGACCTTCTGCGTGTGAAGCAGGCGTGATAACCACTACACCACAGGACCGGTCGCTGACTCTGCACGACTCGCCCATTTTCACTGCCCTCTCTGTATGTGCGCCTTGTGGCGCGCAGGACACGCGACGTTTCTCGATCAGTCGGAACCAAAAGGAAGGTCCTGGCCGGGATCGAACCGGCGACCTTCTGCGTGTGAAGCAGACGTGATAACCACTACACCACAGGACCGGTCGCTGACTCTGCACGACTCACCCATTTTCACTGCCCTCTCTGTATGTGCGCCTTCTGGCGCGCAGGACACGCGACGTTTCTCGATCAGTCGGAACCAAAAGGAAGGTCTTGGCCGGGATCGAACCGGCGACCTTCTGCGTGTGAAGCAGGCGTGATAACCACTACACCACAGGACCGGTCGCTGACTCTGCACGACTCGCCCATTTTCACTGCCCTCTCTGTATGTGCGCCTTGTGGCGCGCACGACACGCGACGTTTCTCGATCAGTGGGAACCAAAAGGAAGGTCCTGGCCGGGATCGAACCGGCGACCTTCTGCGTGTGAAGCAGACGTGATAACCACTACACCACAGGACCGGTAGCTGACTCTGCACGACTCGCCCATTTCAGGACACGCGACGTTTCTCGATCAGTGGGAACCAAAAGGAAGGTCCTGGCCGGGATCGAACCGGCGACCTTCTGCGTGTGAAGCAGACGTGATAACCACTACACCACAGGACCGGTAGCTGACTCTGCACGACTCGCCCATTTCAGGACACGCGACGTTTCTCGATCAGTGGGAACCAAAAGGAAGGTCCTGGCCGGGATCGAACCGGCGGCCTTCTGCGTGTAAAGCAGACGCGATAATCACTACACCACAGGACCGGTCGCTGACTCTGCACGACTCGCCCATTTCAGGACACGCGACGTTTCTCGATCAGTGGGAACCAAAAGGAAAGTCCTGGCCGGGATCGAACCGGCGACCTTCTGCGTGTGAAGCAGACGTGATAACCACTACACCACAGGACCGGTAGCTGACTCTGCACGACTCGCCCATTTCAGGACACGCGACGTTTCTCGATCAGTGGGAACCAAAAGGAAGGTCCTGGCCGGGATCGAACCGGCGACCTTCTGCGTGTAAAGCAGACGTGATAACCACTACACCACAGGACCGGTCGCTGACTCTGCACGACTCGCCCATTTTCACTGCCCTCTCTGTACGTGCGCCTTCTGGCGCGCAGGACACGCGACGTTTCTCGATCAGTCGGAACCAAAAGGAAGGTCTTGGCCGGGATCGAACCGGCGACCTTCTGCGTGTGAAGCAGACGTGATAACCACTACACCACAGGACCGGTCGCTGACTCTGCACGACTCACCCATTTTCACTGCCCTCTCTGTATGTGCGCCTTCTGGCGCGCAGGACACGCGACGTTTCTCGATCAGTCGGAACCAAAAGGAAGGTCTTGGCCGGGATCGAACCGGCGACCTTCTGCGTGTGAAGCAGGCGTGATAACCACTACACCACAGGACCGGTCGCTGACTCTGCACGACTCGCCCATTTTCACTGCCCTCTCTGTATGTGCGCCTT
Organism: Heligmosomoides polygyrus bakeri; assembly: GCA_947359475.1. Taxonomy (NCBI): domain Eukaryota; kingdom Metazoa; phylum Nematoda; class Chromadorea; order Rhabditida; family Heligmosomidae; genus Heligmosomoides; species Heligmosomoides polygyrus. The sequence goes on along the minus strand of OX375869.1, from coordinate 15,779,273 downwards.
GTGGCGCGCAGGACACGCGACGTTTCTCGATCAGTCGGAACCAAAAGGAAGGTCCTGGCCGGGATCGAACCGGCGACCTTCTGCGTGTGAAGCAGACGTGATAACCACTACACCACAGGACCGGTCGCTGACTCTGCACGACTCACCCATTTTCACTGCCCTCTCTGTATGTGCGCCTTCTGGCGCGCAGGACACGCGACGTTTCTCGATCAGTCGGAACCAAAAGGAAGGTCTTGGCCGGGATCGAACCGGCGACCTTCTGCGTGTGAAGCAGGCGTGATAACCACTACACCACAGGACCGGTCGCTGACTCTGCACGACTCGCCCATTTTCACTGCCCTCTCTGTATGTGCGCCTTGTGGCGCGCACGACACGCGACGTTTCTCGATCAGTGGGAACCAAAAGGAAGGTCCTGGCCGGGATCGAACCGGCGACCTTCTGCGTGTGAAGCAGACGTGATAACCACTACACCACAGGACCGGTAGCTGACTCTGCACGACTCGCCCATTTCAGGACACGCGACGTTTCTCGATCAGTGGGAACCAAAAGGAAGGTCCTGGCCGGGATCGAACCGGCGACCTTCTGCGTGTGAAGCAGACGTGATAACCACTACACCACAGGACCGGTAGCTGACTCTGCACGACTCGCCCATTTCAGGACACGCGACGTTTCTCGATCAGTGGGAACCAAAAGGAAGGTCCTGGCCGGGATCGAACCGGCGGCCTTCTGCGTGTAAAGCAGACGCGATAATCACTACACCACAGGACCGGTCGCTGACTCTGCACGACTCGCCCATTTCAGGACACGCGACGTTTCTCGATCAGTGGGAACCAAAAGGAAAGTCCTGGCCGGGATCGAACCGGCGACCTTCTGCGTGTGAAGCAGACGTGATAACCACTACACCACAGGACCGGTAGCTGACTCTGCACGACTCGCCCATTTCAGGACACGCGACGTTTCTCGATCAGTGGGAACCAAAAGGAAGGTCCTGGCCGGGATCGAACCGGCGACCTTCTGCGTGTAAAGCAGACGTGATAACCACTACACCACAGGACCGGTCGCTGACTCTGCACGACTCGCCCATTTTCACTGCCCTCTCTGTATGTGCGCCTTCTGGCGCGCAGGACACGCGACGTTTCTCGATCAGTCGGAACCAAAAGGAAGGTCTTGGCCGGGATCGAACCGGCGACCTTCTGCGTGTGAAGCAGACGTGATAACCACTACACCACAGGACCGGTCGCTGACTCTGCACGACTCACCCATTTTCACTGCCCTCTCTGTATGTGCGCCTTCTGGCGCGCAGGACACGCGACGTTTCTCGATCAGTCGGAACCAAAAGGAAGGTCTTGGCCGGGATCGAACCGGCGACCTTCTGCGTGTGAAGCAGGCGTGATAACCACTACACCACAGGACCGGTCGCTGACTCTGCACGACTCGCCCATTTTCACTGCCCTCTCTGTATGTGCGCCTTGTGGCGCGCAGGACACGCGACGTTTCTCGATCAGTCGGAACCAAAAGGAAGGTCCTGGCCGGGATCGAACCGGCGACCTTCTGCGTGTGAAGCAGACGTGATAACCACTACACCACAGGACCGGTCGCTGACTCTGCACGACTCACCCATTTTCACTGCCCTCTCTGTATGTGCGCCTTCTGGCGCGCAGGACACGCGACGTTTCTCGATCAGTCGGAACCAAAAGGAAGGTCCTGGCCGGGATCGAACCGGCGACCTTCTGCGTGTGAAGCAGACGTGATAACCACTACACCACAGGACCGGTCGCTGACTCTGCACGACTCGCCCATTTTCACTGCCCTCTCTGTATGTGCGCCTTCTGCCGCGCAGGACACGCGACGTTTCTCGATCAGTGGGAACCAAAAGGAAGGTCCTGGCCGGGATCGAACCGGCGGCCTTCTGCGTGTAAAGCAGACGCGATAATCACTACACCACAGGACCGGTCGCTGACTCTGCACGACTCGCCCATTTCAGGACACGCGACGTTTCTCGATCAGTGGGAACCAAAAGGAAAGTCCTGGCCGGGATCGAACCGGCGACCTTCTGCGTGTGAAGCAGACGTGATAACCACTACACCACAGGACCGGTAGCTGACTCTGCACGACTCGCCCATTTCAGGACACGCGACGTTTCTCGATCAGTGGGAACCAAAAGGAAGGTCCTGGCCGGGATCGAACCGGCGGCCTTCTGCGTGTAAAGCAGACGCGATAATCACTACACCACAGGACCGGTCGCTGACTCTGCACGACTCGCCCATTTCAGGACACGCGACGTTTCTCGATCAGTGGGAACCAAAAGGAAAGTCCTGGCCGGGATCGAACCGGCGACCTTCTGCGTGTGAAGCAGACGTGATAACCACTACACCACAGGACCGGTAGCTGACTCTGCACGACTCGCCCATTTCAGGACACGCGACGTTTCTCGATCAGTGGGAACCAAAAGGAGGGTCCTGGCCGGGATCGAACCGGCGACCTTCTGCGTGTGAAGCAGACGTGATAACCACTACACCACAGGACCGGTCGCTGACTCTGCACGACTCGCCCATTTTCACTGCCCTCTCTGTATGTGCGCCTTCTGGCGCGCAGGACACGCGACGTTTCTCGATCAGTCGGAACCAAAAGGAAGGTCCTGGCCGGGATCGAACCGGCGACCTTCTGCGTGTAAAGCAGACGTGATAACCACTACACCACAGGACCGGTCGCTGACTCTGCACGACTCGCCCATTTTCACTGCCCTCTCTGTATGTGCGCCTTCTGGCGCGCAGGACACGCGACGTTTCTCGATCAGTCGGAACCAAAAGGAAGGTCTTGGCCGGGATCGAACCGGCGACCTTCTGCGTGTGAAGCAGGCGTGATAACCACTACACCACAGGACCGGTCGCTGACTCTGCACGACTCGCCCATTTTCACTGCCCTCTCTGTATGTGCGCCTTGTGGCGCGCAGGACACGCGACGTTTCTGGATCAGTCGGAACCAAAAGGAAGGTCCTGGCCGGGACCGAACCGGCGACCTTCTGCGTGTGAAGCAGACGTGATAACCACTACACCACAGGACCGGTCGCTGACTCTGCACGACTCGCCCATTTTCACTGCCCTCTCTGTATGTGCGCCTTCTGGCGCGCACGACACGCGACGTTTCTCGATCAGTGGGAACCAAAAGGAAGGTCCTGGCCGGGATCGAACCGGCGACCTTCTGCGTGTGAAGCAGACGTGATAACCACTACACCACAGGACCGGTAGCTGACTCTGCACGACTCGCCCATTTCAGGACACGCGACGTTTCTCGATCAGTGGGAACCAAAAGGAAGGTCCTGGCCGGGATCGAACCGGCGACCTTCTGCGTGTAAAGCAGACGTGATAACCACTACACCACAGGACCGGTCGCTGACTCTGCACGACTCGCCCATTTTCACTGCCCTCTCTGTATGTGCGCCTTCTGGCGCGCAGGACACGCGACGTTTCTCGATCAGTCGGAACCAAAAGGAAGGTCCTGGCCGGGATCGAACCGGCGACCTTCTGCGTGTGAAGCAGACGTGATAACCACTACACCACAGGACCGGTCGCTGACTCTGCACGACTCGCCCATTTTCACTGCCCTCTCTGTATGTGCGCCTTCTGGAGCGCAGGACACGCGACGTTTCTCGATCAGTCGGAACCAAAAGGAAGGTCCTGGCCGGGATCGAACCGGCGACCTTCTGCGTGTGAAGCAGACGTGATAACCACTACACCACAGGACCGGTCGCTGACTCTGCACGACTCGCCCATTTTCACTGCCCTCTCTGTATGTGCGCCTTCTGGCGCGCAGGACACGCGACGTTTCTCGATCAGTGGGAACCAAAAGGAAGGTCCTGGCCGGGATCGAACCGGCAGCCTTCTGCGTGTAAAGCAGACGTGATAACCACTACACCACAGGACCGGTCGCTGACTCTGCACGACTCACCCATTTTCACTGCCCTCTCTGTATGTGCGCCTTCTGGCGCGCAGGACACGCGACGTTTCTCGATCAGTGGGAACCAAAAGGAAGGTCCTGGCCGGGATCGAACCGGCGACCTTCTGCGTGTGAAGCAGACGTGATAACCACTACACCACAGGACCGGTCGCTGATTCTGCACGACTCGCCCATTTTCACTGCCCTCTCTGTATGTGCGCCTTCTGCCGCGCAGGACACGCGACGTTTCTCGATCAGTGGGAACCAAAAGGAAGGTCCTGGCCGGGATCGAACCGGCGGCCTTCTGCGTGTAAAGCAGACGCGATAATCACTACACCACAGGACCGGTCGCTGACTCTGCACGACTCGCCCATTTCAGGACACGCGACGTTTCTCGATCAGTGGGAACCAAAAGGAAGGTCCTGGCCGGGATCGAACCGGCGACCTTCTGCGTGTGAAGCAGACGTGATAACCACTACACCACAGGACCGGTAGCTGACTCTGCACGACTCGCCCATTTTCACTGCCCTCTCTGTATGTGCGCCTTTTGGCGCGCAGGACACGCGACGTTTCTCGATCAGTCGGAACCAAAAGGAAGGTCCTGGCCGGGATCGAACCGGCGACCTTCTGCGTGTAAAGCAGACGTGATAACCACTACACCACAGGACCGGTCGCTGACTCTGCACGACTCGCCCATTTTCACTGCCCTCTCTGTATGTGCGCCTTCTGGCGCGCAGGACACGCGACGTTTCTCGATCAGTCGGAACCAAAAGGAAGGTCTTGGCCGGGATCGAACCGGCGACCTTCTGCGTGTGAAGCAGGCGTGATAACCACTACACCACAGGACCGGTCGCTGACTCTGCACGACTCGCCCATTTTCACTGCCCTCTCTGTATGTGCGCCTTGTGGCGCGCAGGACACGCGACGTTTCTCGATCAGTCGGAACCAAAAGGAAGGTCCTGGCCGGGATCGAACCGGCGACCTTCTGCGTGTGAAGCAGACGTAATAACCACTACACCACAGGACCGGTCGCTGACTCTGCACGACTCGCCCATTTTCACTGCCCTCTCTGTATGTGCGCCTTCTGGCGCGCACGACACGCGACGTTTCTCGATCAGTGGGAACCAAAAGGAAGGTCCTGGCCGGGATCGAACCGGCGACCTTCTGCGTGTGAAGCAGACGTGATAACCACTACACCACAGGACCGGTAGCTGACTCTGCACGACTCGCCCATTTCAGGACACGCGACGTTTCTCGATCAGTGGGAACCAAAAGGAAGGTCCTGGCCGGGATCGAACCGGCGACCTTCTGCGTGTAAAGCAGACGTGATAACCACTACACCACAGGACCGGTCGCTGACTCTGCACGACTCGCCCATTTTCACTGCCCTCTCTGTATGTGCGCCTTCTGGCGCGCAGGACACGCGACGTTTCTCGATCAGTCGGAACCAAAAGGAAGGTCCTGGCCGGGATCGAACCGGCGACCTTCTGCGTGTGAAGCAGACGTGATAACCACTACACCACAGGACCGGTCGCTGACTCTGCACGACTCGCCCATTTTCACTGCCCTCTCTGTATGTGCGCCTTCTGGAGCGCAGGACACGCGACGTTTCTCGATCAGTCGGAACCAAAAGGAAGGTCCTGGCCGGGATCGAACCGGCGACCTTCTGCGTGTGAAGCAGACGTGATAACCACTACACCACAGGACCGGTCGCTGACTCTGCACGACTCGCCCATTTTCACTGCCCTCTCTGTATGTGCGCCTTCTGGCGCGCAGGACACGCGACGTTTCTCGATCAGTGGGAACCAAAAGGAAGGTCCTGGCCGGGATCGAACCGGCAGCCTTCTGCGTGTAAAGCAGACGTGATAACCACTACACCACAGGACCGGTCGCTGACTCTGCACGACTCACCCATTTTCACTGCCCTCTCTGTATGTGCGCCTTCTGGCGCGCAGGACACGCGACGTTTCTCGATCAGTGGGAACCAAAAGGAAGGTCCTGGCCGGGATCGAACCGGCGACCTTCTGCGTGTGAAGCAGACGTGATAACCACTACACCACAGGACCGGTCGCTGATTCTGCACGACTCGCCCATTTTCACTGCCCTCTCTGTATGTGCGCCTTCTGCCGCGCAGGACACGCGACGTTTCTCGATCAGTGGGAACCAAAAGGAAGGTCCTGGCCGGGATCGAACCGGCGGCCTTCTGCGTGTAAAGCAGACGCGATAATCACTACACCACAGGACCGGTCGCTGACTCTGCACGACTCGCCCATTTCAGGACACGCGACGTTTCTCGATCAGTGGGAACCAAAAGGAAGGTCCTGGCCGGGATCGAACCGGCGACCTTCTGCGTGTGAAGCAGACGTGATAACCACTACACCACAGGACCGGTCGCTGACTCTGCACGACTCACCCATTTTCACTGCCCTCTCTGTATGTGCGCCTTCTGGCGCGCAGGACACGCGACGTTTCTCGATCAGTCGGAACCAAAAGGAAGGTCCTGGCCGGGATCGAACCGGCGACCTTCTGCGTGTGAAGCAGACGTGATAACCACTACACCACAGGACCGGTCGCTGATTCTGCACGACTCGCCCATTTTCACTGCCCTCTCTGTATGTGCGCCTTCTGCCGCGCAGGACACGCGACGTTTCTCGATCAGTGGGAACCAAAAGGAAGGTCCTGGCCGGGATCGAACCGGCGGCCTTCTGCGTGTAAAGCAGACGCGATAATCACTACACCACAGGACCGGTCGCTGACTCTGCACGACTCGCCCATTTCAGGACACGCGACGTTTCTCGATCAGTGGGAACCAAAAGGAAAGTCCTGGCCGGGATCGAACCGGCGACCTTCTGCGTGTGAAGCAGACGTGATAACCACTACACCACAGGACCGGTAGCTGACTCTGCACGACTCGCCCATTTCAGGACACGCGACGTTTCTCGATCAGTGGGAACCAAAAGGAAGGTCCTGGCCGGGATCGAACCGGCGACCTTCTGCGTGTGAAGCAGACGTGATAACCACTACACCACAGGACCGGTCGCTGACTCTGCACGACTCGCCCATTTTCACTGCCCTCTCTGTATGTGCGCCTTTTGGCGCGCAGGACACGCGACGTTTCTCGATCAGTCGGAACCAAAAGGAAGGTCCTGGCCGGGATCGAACCGGCGACCTTCTGCGTGTAAAGCAGACGTGATAACCACTACACCACAGGACCGGTCGCTGACTCTGCACGACTCGCCCATTTTCACTGCCCTCTCTGTATGTGCGCCTTCTGGCGCGCAGGACACGCGACGTTTCTCGATCAGTCGGAACCAAAAGGAAGGTCTTGGCCGGGATCGAACCGGCGACCTTCTGCGTGTGAAGCAGGCGTGATAACCACTACACCACAGGACCGGTCGCTGACTCTGCACGACTCGCCCATTTTCACTGCCCTCTCTGTATGTGCGCCTTGTGGCGCGCAGGACACGCGACGTTTCTCGATCAGTCGGAACCAAAAGGAAGGTCCTGGCCGGGATCGAACCGGCGACCTTCTGCGTGTGAAGCAGACGTGATAACCACTACACCACAGGACCGGTCGCTGACTCTGCACGACTCGCCCATTTTCACTGCCCTCTCTGTATGTGCGCCTTCTGGCGCGCACGACACGCGACGTTTCTCGATCAGTGGGAACCAAAAGGAAGGTCCTGGCCGGGATCGAACCGGCGACCTTCTGCGTGTGAAGCAGACGTGATAACCACTACACCACAGGACCGGTAGCTGACTCTGCACGACTCGCCCATTTCAGGACACGCGACGTTTCTCGATCAGTGGGAACCAAAAGGAAGGTCCTGGCCGGGATCGAACCGGCGACCTTCTGCGTGTAAAGCAGACGTGATAACCACTACACCACAGGACCGGTCGCTGACTCTGCACGACTCGCCCATTTTCACTGCCCTCTCTGTATGTGCGCCTTCTGGCGCGCAGGACACGCGACGTTTCTCGATCAGTCGGAACCAAAAGGAAGGTCCTGGCCGGGATCGAACCGGCGACCTTCTGCGTGTGAAGCAGACGTGATAACCACTACACCACAGGACCGGTCGCTGACTCTGCACGACTCGCCCATTTTCACTGCCCTCTCTGTATGTGCGCCTTCTGGAGCGCAGGACACGCGACGTTTCTCGATCAGTCGGAACCAAAAGGAAGGTCCTGGCCGGGATCGAACCGGCGACCTTCTGCGTGTGAAGCAGACGTGATAACCACTACACCACAGGACCGGTCGCTGACTCTGCACGACTCGCCCATTTTCACTGCCCTCTCTGTATGTGCGCCTTCTGGCGCGCAGGACACGCGACGTTTCTCGATCAGTGGGAACCAAAAGGAAGGTCCTGGCCGGGATCGAACCGGCAGCCTTCTGCGTGTAAAGCAGACGTGATAACCACTACACCACAGGACCGGTCGCTGACTCTGCACGACTCACCCATTTTCACTGCCCTCTCTGTATGTGCGCCTTCTGGCGCGCAGGACACGCGACGTTTCTCGATCAGTGGGAACCAAAAGGAAGGTCCTGGCCGGGATCGAACCGGCGACCTTCTGCGTGTGAAGCAGACGTGATAACCACTACACCACAGGACCGGTCGCTGATTCTGCACGACTCGCCCATTTTCACTGCCCTCTCTGTATGTGCGCCTTCTGCCGCGCAGGACACGCGACGTTTCTCGATCAGTGGGAACCAAAAGGAAGGTCCTGGCCGGGATCGAACCGGCGGCCTTCTGCGTGTAAAGCAGACGCGATAATCACTACACCACAGGACCGGTCGCTGACTCTGCACGACTCGCCCATTTCAGGACACGCGACGTTTCTCGATCAGTGGGAACCAAAAGGAAGGTCCTGGCCGGGATCGAACCGGCGACCTTCTGCGTGTGAAGCAGACGTGATAACCACTACACCACAGGACCGGTCGCTGACTCTGCACGACTCACCCATTTTCACTGCCCTCTCTGTATGTGCGCCTTCTGGCGCGCAGGACACGCGACGTTTCTCGATCAGTCGGAACCAAAAGGAAGGTCCTGGCCGGGATCGAACCGGCGACCTTCTGCGTGTGAAGCAGACGTGATAACCACTACACCACAGGACCGGTCGCTGATTCTGCACGACTCGCCCATTTTCACTGCCCTCTCTGTATGTGCGCCTTCTGCCGCGCAGGACACGCGACGTTTCTCGATCAGTGGGAACCAAAAGGAAGGTCCTGGCCGGGATCGAACCGGCGGCCTTCTGCGTGTAAAGCAGACGCGATAATCACTACACCACAGGACCGGTCGCTGACTCTGCACGACTCGCCCATTTCAGGACACGCGACGTTTCTCGATCAGTGGGAACCAAAAGGAAAGTCCTGGCCGGGATCGAACCGGCGACCTTCTGCGTGTGAAGCAGACGTGATAACCACTACACCACAGGACCGGTAGCTGACTCTGCACGACTCGCCCATTTCAGGACACGCGACGTTTCTCGATCAGTGGGAACCAAAAGGAAGGTCCTGGCCGGGATCGAACCGGCGGCCTTCTGCGTGTAAAGCAGACGCGATAATCACTACACCACAGGACCGGTCGCTGACTCTGCACGACTCGCCCATTTCAGGACACGCGACGTTTCTCGATCAGTGGGAACCAAAAGGAAGGTCCTGGCCGGGATCGAACCGGCGACCTTCTGCGTGTGAAGCAGACGTGATAACCACTACACCACAGGACCGGTCGCTGACTCTGCACGACTCACCCATTTTCACTGCCCTCTCTGTATGTGCGCCTTCTGGCGCGCAGGACACGCGACGTTTCTCGATCAGTCGGAACCAAAAGGAAGGTCCTGGCCGGGATCGAACCGGCGACCTTCTGCGTGTGAAGCAGACGTGATAACCACTACACCACAGGACCGGTCGCTGATTCTGCACGACTCACCCATTTTCACTGCCCTCTCTGTATGTGCGCCTTGTGGCGCGCAGGACACGCGACGTTTCTCGATCAGTCGGAACCAAAAGGAAGGTCCTGGCCGGGATCGAACCGGCGACCTTCTGCGTGTGAAGCAGACGTGATAACCACTACACCACAGGACCGGTCGCTGACTCTGCACGATTCGCCCATTTTCACTGCCCTCTCTGTATGTGCGCCTTCTGGCGCGCACGACACGCGACGTTTCTCGATCAGTGGGAACCAAAAGGAAGGTCCTGGCCGGGATCGAACCGGCGACCTTCTGCGTGTGAAGCAGACGTGATAACCACTACACCACAGGACCGGTAGCTGACTCTGCACGACTCGCCCATTTCAGGACACGCGACGTTTCTCGATCAGTGGGAACCAAAAGGAAGGTCCTGGCCGGGATCGAACCGGCGACCTTCTGCGTGTAAAGCAGACGTGATAACCACTACACCACAGGACCGGTCGCTGACTCTGCACGACTCGCCCATTTTCACTGCCCTCTCTGTATGTGCGCCTTCTGGCGCGCAGGACACGCGACGTTTCTCGATCAGTCGGAACCAAAAGGAAGGTCCTGGCCGGGATCGAACCGGCGACCTTCTGCGTGTGAAGCAGACGTGATAACCACTACACCACAGGACCGGTCGCTGACTCTGCACGACTCGCCCATTTTCACTGCCCTCTCTGTATGTGCGCCTTCTGGAGCGCAGGACACGCGACGTTTCTCGATCAGTCGGAACCAAAAGGAAGGTCCTGGCCGGGATCGAACCGGCGACCTTCTGCGTGTGAAGCAGACGTGATAACCACTACACCACAGGACCGGTCGCTGACTCTGCACGACTCGCCCATTTTCACTGCCCTCTCTGTATGTGCGCCTTCTGGCGCGCAGGACACGCGACGTTTCTCGATCAGTGGGAACCAAAAGGAAGGTCCTGGCCGGGATCGAACCGGCAGCCTTCTGCGTGTAAAGCAGACGTGATAACCACTACACCACAGGACCGGTCGCTGACTCTGCACGACTCACCCATTTTCACTGCCCTCTCTGTATGTGCGCCTTCTGGCGCGCAGGACACGCGACGTTTCTCGATCAGTGGGAACCAAAAGGAAGGTCCTGGCCGGGATCGAACCGGCGACCTTCTGCGTGTGAAGCAGACGTGATAACCACTACACCACAGGACCGGTCGCTGATTCTGCACGACTCACCCATTTTCACTGCCCTCTCTGTATGTGCGCCTTGTGGCGCGCAGGACACGCGACGTTTCTCGATCAGTCGGAACCAAAAGGAAGGTCCTGGCCGGGATCGAACCGGCGACCTTCTGCGTGTGAAGCAGACGTGATAACCACTACACCACAGGACCGGTCGCTGACTCTGCACGACTCGCCCATTTTCACTGCCCTCTCTGTATGTGCGCCTTCTGGCGCGCACGACACGCGACGTTTCTCGATCAGTGGGAACCAAAAGGAAGGTCCTGGCCGGGATCGAACCGGCGACCTTCTGCGTGTGAAGCAGACGTGATAACCACTACACCACAGGACCGGTAGCTGACTCTGCACGACTCGCCCATTTCAGGACACGCGACGTTTCTCGATCAGTGGGAACCAAAAGGAAGGTCCTGGCCGGGATCGAACCGGCGACCTTCTGCGTGTAAAGCAGACGTGATAACCACTACACCACAGGACCGGTCGCTGACTCTGCACGACTCGCCCATTTTCACTGCCCTCTCTGTATGTGCGCCTTCTGGCGCGCAGGACACGCGACGTTTCTCGATCAGTCGGAACCAAAAGGAAGGTCCTGGCCGGGATCGAACCGGCGACCTTCTGCGTGTGAAGCAGACGTGATAACCACTACACCACAGGACCGGTCGCTGACTCTGCACGACTCGCCCATTTTCACTGCCCTCTCTGTATGTGCGCCTTCTGGCGCGCAGGACACGCGACGTTTCTCGATCAGTGGGAACCAAAAGGAAGGTCCTGGCCGGGATCGAACCGGCAGCCTTCTGCGTGTAAAGCAGACGTGATAACCACTACACCACAGGACCGGTCGCTGACTCTGCACGACTCACCCATTTTCACTGCCCTCTCTGTATGTGCGCCTTCTGGCGCGCAGGACACGCGACGTTTCTCGATCAGTGGGAACCAAAAGGAAGGTCCTGGCCGGGATCGAACCGGCGACCTTCTGCGTGTGAAGCAGACGTGATAACCACTACACCACAGGACCGGTCGCTGATTCTGCACGACTCGCCCATTTTCACTGCCCTCTCTGTATGTGCGCCTTCTGCCGCGCAGGACACGCGACGTTTCTCGATCAGTGGGAACCAAAGGAAGGTCCTGGCCGGGATCGAACCGGCGGCCTTCTGCGTGTAAAGCAGACGCGATAATCACTACACCACAGGACCGGTCGCTGACTCTGCACGACTCGCCCATTTCAGGACACGCGACGTTTCTCGATCAGTGGGAACCAAAAGGAAGGTCCTGGCCGGGATCGAACCGGCGACCTTCTGCGTGTGAAGCAGACGTGATAACCACTACACCAAAGGACCGGTCGCTGACTCTGCACGACTCACCCATTTTCACTGCCCTCTCTGTATGTGCGCCTTCTGGCGCGCAGGACACGCGACGTTTCTCGATCAGTCGGAACCAAAAGGAAGGTCCTGGCCGGGATCGAACCGGCGACCTTCTGCGTGTGAAGCAGACGTGATAACCACTACACCACAGGACCGGTCGCTGATTCTGCACGACTCGCCCATTTTCACTGCCCTCTCTGTATGTGCGCCTTCTGCCGCGCAGGACACGCGACGTTTCTCGATCAGTGGGAACCAAAAGGAAGGTCCTGGCCGGGATCGAACCGGCGGCCTTCTGCGTGTAAAGCAGACGCGATAATCACTACACCACAGGACCGGTCGCTGACTCTGCACGACTCGCCCATTTCAGGACACGCGACGTTTCTCGATCAGTGGGAACCAAAAGGAAAGTCCTGGCCGGGATCGAACCGGCGACCTTCTGCGTGTGAAGCAGACGTGATAACCACTACACCACAGGACCGGTAGCTGACTCTGCACGACTCGCCCATTTCAGGACACGCGACGTTTCTCGATCAGTGGGAACCAAAAGGAAGGTCCTGGCCGGGATCGAACCGGCGGCCTTCTGCGTGTAAAGCAGACGCGATAATCACTACACCACAGGACCGGTCGCTGACTCTGCACGACTCGCCCATTTCAGGACACGCGACGTTTCTCGATCAGTGGGAACCAAAAGGAAAGTCCTGGCCGGGATCGAACCGGCGACCTTCTGCGTGTGAAGCAGACGTGATAACCACTACACCACAGGACCGGTAGCTGACTCTGCACGACTCGCCCATTTCAGGACACGCGACGTTTCTCGATCAGTGGGAACCAAAAGGAAGGTCCTGGCCGGGATCGAACCGGCGACCTTCTGCGTGTGAAGCAGACGTGATAACCACTACACCACAGGACCGGTCGCTGACTCTGCACGACTCGCCCATTTTCACTGCCCTCTCTGTATGTGCGCCTTCTGGCGCGCAGGACACGCGACGTTTCTCGATCAGTCGGAACCAAAAGGAAGGTCCTGGCCGGGATCGAACCGGCGACCTTCTGCGTGTGAAGCAGACGTGATAACCACTACACCACAGGACCGGTCGCTGACTCTGCACGACTCGCCCATTTTCACTGCCCTCTCTGTATGTGCGCCTTCTGGAGCGCAGGACACGCGACGTTTCTCGATCAGTCGGAACCAAAAGGAAGGTCCTGGCCGGGATCGAACCGGCGACCTTCTGCGTGTGAAGCAGACGTGATAACCACTACACCACAGGACCGGTCGCTGACTCTGCACGACTCGCCCATTTTCACTGCCCTCTCTGTATGTGCGCCTTCCGGCGCGCAGGACACGCGACGTTTCTCGATCAGTGGGAACCAAAAGGAAGGTCCTGGCCGGGATCGAACCGGCAGCCTTCTGCGTGTAAAGCAGACGTGATAACCACTACACCACAGGACCGGTCGCTGACTCTGCACGACTCACCCATTTTCACTGCCCTCTCTGTATGTGCGCCTTCTGGCGCGCAGGACACGCGACGTTTCTCGATCAGTGGGAACCAAAAGGAAGGTCCTGGCCGGGATCGAACCGGCGACCTTCTGCGTGTGAAGCAGACGTGATAACCACTACACCACAGGACCGGTCGCTGATTCTGCACGACTCGCCCATTTTCACTGCCCTCTCTGTATGTGCGCCTTCTGCCGCGCAGGACACGCGACGTTTCTCGATCAGTGGGAACCAAAAGGAAGGTCCTGGCCGGGATCGAACCGGCGGCCTTCTGCGTGTAAAGCAGACGCGATAATCACTACACCACAGGACCGGTCGCTGACTCTGCACGACTCGCCCATTTCAGGACACGCGACGTTTCTCGATCAGTGGGAACCAAAAGGAAGGTCCTGGCCGGGATCGAACCGGCGACCTTCTGCGTGTGAAGCAGACGTGATAACCACTACACCACAGGACCGGTCGCTGACTCTGCACGACTCACCCATTTTCACTGCCCTCTCTGTATGTGCGCCTTCTGGCGCGCAGGACACGCGACGTTTCTCGATCAGTCGGAACCAAAAGGAAGGTCCTGGCCGGGATCGAACCGGCGACCTTCTGCGTGTGAAGCAGACGTGATAACCACTACACCACAGGACCGGTCGCTGATTCTGCACGACTCGCCCATTTTCACTGCCCTCTCTGTATGTGCGCCTTCTGCCGCGCAGGACACGCGACGTTTCTCGATCAGTGGGAACCAAAAGGAAGGTCCTGGCCGGGATCGAACCGGCGGCCTTCTGCGTGTAAAGCAGACGCGATAATCACTACACCACAGGACCGGTCGCTGACTCTGCACGACTCGCCCATTTCAGGACACGCGACGTTTCTCGATCAGTGGGAACCAAAAGGAAAGTCCTGGCCGGGATCGAACCGGCGACCTTCTGCGTGTGAAGCAGACGTGATAACCACTACACCACAGGACCGGTAGCTGACTCTGCACGACTCGCCCATTTCAGGACACGCGACGTTTCTCGATCAGTGGGAACCAAAAGGAAGGTCCTGGCCGGGATCGAACCGGCGGCCTTCTGCGTGTAAAGCAGACGCGATAATCACTACACCACAGGACCGGTCGCTGACTCTGCACGACTCGCCCATTTCAGGACACGCGACGTTTCTCGATCAGTGGGAACCAAAAGGAAAGTCCTGGCCGGGATCGAACCGGCGACCTTCTGCGTGTGAAGCAGACGTGATAACCACTACACCACAGGACCGGTAGCTGACTCTGCACGACTCGCCCATTTCAGGACACGCGACGTTTCTCGATCAGTGGGAACCAAAAGGAAGGTCCTGGCCGGGATCGAACCGGCGACCTTCTGCGTGTGAAGCAGACGTGATAACCACTACACCACAGGACCGGTCGCTGACTCTGCACGACTCGCCCATTTTCACTGCCCTCTCTGTATGTGCGCCTTCTGGAGCGCAGGACACGCGACGTTTCTCGATCAGTCGGAACCAAAAGGAAGGTCCTGGCCGGGATCGAACCGGCGACCTTCTGCGTGTGAAGCAGACGTGATAACCACTACACCACAGGACCGGTCGCTGACTCTGCACGACTCGCCCATTTTCACTGCCCTCTCTGTATGTGCGCCTTCTGGCGCGCAGGACACGCGACGTTTCTCGATCAGTGGGAACCAAAAGGAAGGTCCTGGCCGGGATCGAACCGGCGACCTTCTGCGTGTGAAGCAGACGTGATAACCACTACACCACAGGACCGGTCGCTGACTCTGCACGACTCGCCCATTTTCACTGCCCTCTCTGTATGTGCGCCTTCTGGCGCGCAGGACACGCGACGTTTCTCGATCAGTCGGAACCAAAAGGAAGGTCCTGGCCGGGATCGAACCGGCGACCTTCTGCGTGTGAAGCAGACGTGATAACCACTACACCACAGGACCGGTCGCTGACTCTGCACGACTCGCCCATTTTCACTGCCCTCTCTGTATGTGCGCCTTCTGGCGCGCAGGACACGCGACGTTTCTCGATCAGTGGGAACCAAAAGGAAGGTCCTGGCCGGGATCGAACCGGCAGCCTTCTGCGTGTAAAGCAGACGTGATAACCACTACACCACAGGACCGGTCGCTGACTCTGCACGACTCACCCATTTTCACTGCCCTCTCTGTATGTGCGCCTTCTGGCGCGCAGGACACGCGACGTTTCTCGATCAGTGGGAACCAAAAGGAAGGTCCTGGCCGGGATCGAACCGGCGACCTTCTGCGTGTGAAGCAGACGTGATAACCACTACACCACAGGACCGGTCGCTGACTCTGCACGACTCACCCATTTTCACTGCCCTCTCTGTATGTGCGCCTTCTGGCGCGCAGGACACGCGACGTTTCTCGATCAGTCGGAACCAAAAGGAAGGTCCTGGCCGGGATCGAACCGGCGACCTTCTGCGTGTGAAGCAGACGTGATAACCACTACACCACAGGACCGGTCGCTGATTCTGCACGACTCACCCATTTTCACTGCCCTCTCTGTATGTGCGCCTTGTGGCGCGCAGGACACGCGACGTTTCTCGATCAGTCGGAACCAAAAGGAAGGTCCTGGCCGGGATCGAACCGGCGACCTTCTGCGTGTGAAGCAGACGTGATAACCACTACACCACAGGACCGGTCGCTGACTCTGCACGACTCGCCCATTTTCACTGCCCTCTCTGTATGTGCGCCTTCTGGCGCGCACGACACGCGACGTTTCTCGATCAGTGGGAACCAAAAGGAAGGTCCTGGCCGGGATCGAACCGGCGACCTTCTGCGTGTGAAGCAGACGTGATAACCACTACACCACAGGACCGGTAGCTGACTCTGCACGACTCGCCCATTTCAGGACACGCGACGTTTCTCGATCAGTGGGAACCAAAAGGAAGGTCCTGGCCGGGATCGAACCGGCGACCTTCTGCGTGTAAAGCAGACGTGATAACCACTACACCACAGGACCGGTCGCTGACTCTGCACGACTCGCCCATTTTCACTGCCCTCTCTGTATGTGCGCCTTCTGCCGCGCAGGACACGCGACGTTTCTCGATCAGTGGGAACCAAAAGGAAGGTCCTGGCCGGGATCGAACCGGCGACCTTCTGCGTGTGAAGCAGACGTGATAACCACTACACCACAGGACCGGTCGCTGACTCTGCACGACTCACCCATTTTCACTGCCCTCTCTGTATGTGCGCCTTCTGGCGCGCAGGACACGCGACGTTTCTCGATCAGTCGGAACCAAAAGGAAGGTCCTGGCCGGGATCGAACCGGCGACCTTCTGCGTGTGAAGCAGACGTGATAACCACTACACCACAGGACCGGTCGCTGATTCTGCACGACTCACCCATTTTCACTGCCCTCTCTGTATGTGCGCCTTGTGGCGCGCAGGACACGCGACGTTTCTCGATCAGTCGGAACCAAAAGGAAGGTCCTGGCCGGGATCGAACCGGCGACCTTCTGCGTGTGAAGCAGACGTGATAACCACTACACCACAGGACCGGTCGCTGACTCTGCACGACTCGCCCATTTTCACTGCCCTCTCTGTATGTGCGCCTTCTGGCGCGCACGACACGCGACGTTTCTCGATCAGTGGGAACCAAAAGGAAGGTCCTGGCCGGGATCGAACCGGCGACCTTCTGCGTGTGAAGCAGACGTGATAACCACTACACCACAGGACCGGTAGCTGACTCTGCACGACTCGCCCATTTCAGGACACGCGACGTTTCTCGATCAGTGGGAACCAAAAGGAAGGTCCTGGCCGGGATCGAACCGGCGACCTTCTGCGTGTGAAGCAGACGTGATAACCACTACACCACAGGACCGGTCGCTGACTCTGCACGACTCGCCCATTTTCACTGCCCTCTCTGTATGTGCGCCTTCTGGAGCGCAGGACACGCGACGTTTCTCGATCAGTCGGAACCAAAAGGAAGGTCCTGGCCGGGATCGAACCGGCGACCTTCTGCGTGTGAAGCAGACGTGATAACCACTACACCACAGGACCGGTCGCTGACTCTGCACGACTCGCCCATTTTCACTGCCCTCTCTGTATGTGCGCCTTCTGGCGCGCAGGACACGCGACGTTTCTCGATCAGTGGGAACCAAAAGGAAGGTCCTGGCCGGGATCGAACCGGCAGCCTTCTGCGTGTAAAGCAGACGTGATAACCACTACACCACAGGACCGGTCGCTGACTCTGCACGACTCGCCCATTTTCACTGCCCTCTCTGTATGTGCGCCTTTTGGCGCGCAGGACACGCGACGTTTCTCGATCAGTCGGAACCAAAAGGAAGGTCCTGGCCGGGATCGAACCGGCGACCTTCTGCGTGTAAAGCAGACGTGATAACCACTACACCACAGGACCGGTCGCTGACTCTGCACGACTCGCCCATTTTCACTGCCCTCTCTGTATGTGCGCCTTCTGGCGCGCAGGACACGCGACGTTTCTCGATCAGTCGGAACCAAAAGGAAGGTCTTGGCCGGGATCGAACCGGCGACCTTCTGCGTGTGAAGCAGGCGTGATAACCACTACACCACAGGACCGGTCGCTGACTCTGCACGACTCGCCCATTTTCACTGCCCTCTCTGTATGTGCGCCTTGTGGCGCGCAGGACACGCGACGTTTCTCGATCAGTGGGAACCAAAAGGAAGGTCCTGGCCGGGATCGAACCGGCGACCTTCTGCGTGTGAAGCAGACGTGATAACCACTACACCACAGGACCGGTCGCTGACTCTGCACGACTCGCCCATTTTCACTGCCCTCTCTGTATGTGCGCCTTCTGGCGCGCACGACACGCGACGTTTCTCGATCAGTGGGAACCAAAAGGAAGGTCCTGGCCGGGATCGAACCGGCGACCTTCTGCGTGTGAAGCAGACGTGATAACCACTACACCACAGGACCGGTAGCTGACTCTGCACGACTCGCCCATTTCAGGACACGCGACGTTTCTCGATCAGTGGGAACCAAAAGGAAGGTCCTGGCCGGGATCGAACCGGCGACCTTCTGCGTGTAAAGCAGACGTGATAACCACTACACCACAGGACCGGTCGCTGACTCTGCACGACTCGCCCATTTTCACTGCCCTCTCTGTATGTGCGCCTTCTGGCGCGCAGGACACGCGACGTTTCTCGATCAGTCGGAACCAAAAGGAAGGTCCTGGCCGGGATCGAACCGGCGACCTTCTGCGTGTGAAGCAGACGTGATAACCACTACACCACAGGACCGGTCGCTGACTCTGCACGACTCGCCCATTTTCACTGCCCTCTCTGTATGTGCGCCTTCTGGAGCGCAGGACACGCGACGTTTCTCGATCAGTCGGAACCAAAAGGAAGGTCCTGGCCGGGATCGAACCGGCGACCTTCTGCGTGTGAAGCAGACGTGATAACCACTACACCACAGGACCGGTCGCTGACTCTGCACGACTCGCCCATTTTCACTGCCCTCTCTGTATGTGCGCCTTCTGGCGCGCAGGACACGCGACGTTTCTCGATCAGTGGGAACCAAAAGGAAGGTCCTGGCCGGGATCGAACCGGCAGCCTTCTGCGTGTAAAGCAGACGTGATAACCACTACACCACAGGACCGGTCGCTGACTCTGCACGACTCACCCATTTTCACTGCCCTCTCTGTATGTGCGCCTTCTGGCGCGCAGGACACGCGACGTTTCTCGATCAGTGGGAACCAAAAGGAAGGTCCTGGCCGGGATCGAACCGGCGACCTTCTGCGTGTGAAGCAGACGTGATAACCACTACACCACAGGACCGGTCGCTGATTCTGCACGACTCGCCCATTTTCACTGCCCTCTCTGTATGTGCGCCTTCTGCCGCGCAGGACACGCGACGTTTCTCGATCAGTGGGAACCAAAAGGAAGGTCCTGGCCGGGATCGAACCGGCGGCCTTCTGCGTGTAAAGCAGACGCGATAATCACTACACCACAGGACCGGTCGCTGACTCTGCACGACTCGCCCATTTCAGGACACGCGACGTTTCTCGATCAGTGGGAACCAAAAGGAAGGTCCTAGCCGGGATCGAACCGGCGACCTTCTGCGTGTGAAGCAGACGTGATAACCACTACACCACAGGACCGGTCGCTGACTCTGCACGACTCACCCATTTTCACTGCCCTCTCTGTATGTGCGCCTTCTGGCGCGCAGGACACGCGACGTTTCTCGATCAGTCGGAACCAAAAGGAAGGTCCTGGCCGGGATCGAACCGGCGACCTTCTGCGTGTGAAGCAGACGTGATAACCACTACACCACAGGACCGGTCGCTGATTCTGCACGACTCGCCCATTTTCACTGCCCTCTCTGTATGTGCGCCTTCTGCCGCGCAGGACACGCGACGTTTCTCGATCAGTGGGAACCAAAAGGAAGGTCCTGGCCGGGATCGAACCGGCGGCCTTCTGCGTGTAAAGCAGACGCGATAATCACTACACCACAGGACCGGTCGCTGACTCTGCACGACTCGCCCATTTCAGGACACGCGACGTTTCTCGATCAGTGGGAACCAAAAGGAAAGTCCTGGCCGGGATCGAACCGGCGACCTTCTGCGTGTGAAGCAGACGTGATAACCACTACACCACAGGACCGGTAGCTGACTCTGCACGACTCGCCCATTTCAGGACACGCGACGTTTCTCGATCAGTGGGAACCAAAAGGAAGGTCCTGGCCGGGATCGAACCGGCGGCCTTCTGCGTGTAAAGCAGACGCGATAATCACTACACCACAGGACCGGTCGCTGACTCTGCACGACTCGCCCATTTCAGGACACGCGACGTTTCTCGATCAGTGGGAACCAAAAGGAAGGTCCTGGCCGGGATCGAACCGGCGACCTTCTGCGTGTGAAGCAGACGTGATAACCACTACACCACAGGACCGGTCGCTGACTCTGCACGACTCACCCATTTTCACTGCCCTCTCTGTATATGCGCCTTCTGGCGCGCAGGACACGCGACGTTTCTCGATCAGTCGGAACCAAAAGGAAGGTCCTGGCCGGGATCGAACCGGCGACCTTCTGCGTGTGAAGCAGACGTGATAACCACTACACCACAGGACCGGTCGCTGATTCTGCACGACTCACCCATTTTCACTGCCCTCTCTGTATGTGCGCCTTGTGGCGCGCAGGACACGCGACGTTTCTCGATCAGTCGGAACCAAAAGGAAGGTCCTGGCCGGGATCGAACCGGCGACCTTCTGCGTGTGAAGCAGACGTGATAACCACTACACCACAGGACCGGTCGCTGACTCTGCACGACTCGCCCATTTTCACTGCCCTCTCTGTATGTGCGCCTTCTGGCGCGCACGACACGCGACGTTTCTCGATCAGTGGGAACCAAAAGGAAGGTCCTGGCCGGGATCGAACCGGCGACCTTCTGCGTGTGAAGCAGACGTGATAACCACTACACCACAGGACCGGTAGCTGACTCTGCACGACTCGCCCATTTCAGGACAC
Organism: Heligmosomoides polygyrus bakeri; assembly: GCA_947359475.1. Lineage (NCBI taxonomy): Eukaryota > Metazoa > Nematoda > Chromadorea > Rhabditida > Heligmosomidae > Heligmosomoides > Heligmosomoides polygyrus. The sequence continues at coordinate 15,757,890 of OX375869.1, read as the reverse complement.
GCGACGTTTCTCGATCAGTGGGAACCAAAAGGAAGGTCCTGGCCGGGATCGAACCGGCGACCTTCTGCGTGTAAAGCAGACGTGATAACCACTACACCACAGGACCGGTCGCTGACTCTGCACGACTCGCCCATTTCAGGACACGCGACGTTTCTCGATCAGTGGGAACCAAAAGGAAGGTCCTGGCCGGGATCGAACCGGCGACCTTCTGCGTGTGAAGCAGACGTGATAACCACTACACCACAGGACCGGTCGCTGACTCTGCACGACTCACCCATTTTCACTGCCCTCTCTGTATGTGCGCCTTCTGGCGCGCAGGACACGCGACGTTTCTCGATCAGTCGGAACCAAAAGGAAGGTCCTGGCCGGGATCGAACCGGCGACCTTCTGCGTGTGAAGCAGACGTGATAACCACTACACCACAGGACCGGTCGCTGATTCTGCACGACTCACCCATTTTCACTGCCCTCTCTGTATGTGCGCCTTGTGGCGCGCAGGACACGCGACGTTTCTCGATCAGTCGGAACCAAAAGGAAGGTCCTGGCCGGGATCGAACCGGCGACCTTCTGCGTGTGAAGCAGACGTGATAACCACTACACCACAGGACCGGTCGCTGACTCTGCACGACTCGCCCATTTTCACTGCCCTCTCTGTATGTGCGCCTTCTGGCGCGCACGACACGCGACGTTTCTCGATCAGTGGGAACCAAAAGGAAGGTCCTGGCCGGGATCGAACCGGCGACCTTCTGCGTGTGAAGCAGACGTGATAACCACTACACCACAGGACCGGTAGCTGACTCTGCACGACTCGCCCATTTCAGGACACGCGACGTTTCTCGATCAGTGGGAACCAAAAGGAAGGTCCTGGCCGGGATCGAACCGGCGACCTTCTGCGTGTAAAGCAGACGTGATAACCACTACACCACAGGACCGGTCGCTGACTCTGCACGACTCGCCCATTTTCACTGCCCTCTCTGTATGTGCGCCTTCTGGCGCGCAGGACACGCGACGTTTCTCGATCAGTCGGAACCAAAAGGAAGGTCCTGGCCGGGATCGAACCGGCGACCTTCTGCGTGTGAAGCAGACGTGATAACCACTACACCACAGGACCGGTCGCTGACTCTGCACGACTCGCCCATTTTCACTGCCCTCTCTGTATGTGCGCCTTCTGGAGCGCAGGACACGCGACGTTTCTCGATCAGTCGGAACCAAAAGGAAGGTCCTGGCCGGGATCGAACCGGCGACCTTCTGCGTGTGAAGCAGACGTGATAACCACTACACCACAGGACCGGTCGCTGACTCTGCACGACTCGCCCATTTTCACTGCCCTCTCTGTATGTGCGCCTTCTGGCGCGCAGGACACGCGACGTTTCTCGATCAGTGGGAACCAAAAGGAAGGTCCTGGCCGGGATCGAACCGGCAGCCTTCTGCGTGTAAAGCAGACGTGATAACCACTACACCACAGGACCGGTCGCTGACTCTGCACGACTCACCCATTTTCACTGCCCTCTCTGTATGTGCGCCTTCTGGCGCGCAGGACACGCGACGTTTCTCGATCAGTGGGAACCAAAAGGAAGGTCCTGGCCGGGATCGAACCGGCGACCTTCTGCGTGTGAAGCAGACGTGATAACCACTACACCACAGGACCGGTCGCTGATTCTGCACGACTCGCCCATTTTCACTGCCCTCTCTGTATGTGCGCCTTCTGCCGCGCAGGACACGCGACGTTTCTCGATCAGTGGGAACCAAAGGAAGGTCCTGGCCGGGATCGAACCGGCGGCCTTCTGCGTGTAAAGCAGACGCGATAATCACTACACCACAGGACCGGTCGCTGACTCTGCACGACTCGCCCATTTCAGGACACGCGACGTTTCTCGATCAGTGGGAACCAAAAGGAAGGTCCTGGCCGGGATCGAACCGGCGACCTTCTGCGTGTGAAGCAGACGTGATAACCACTACACCACAGGACCGGTCGCTGACTCTGCACGACTCACCCATTTTCACTGCCCTCTCTGTATGTGCGCCTTCTGGCGCGCAGGACACGCGACGTTTCTCGATCAGTCGGAACCAAAAGGAAGGTCCTGGCCGGGATCGAACCGGCGACCTTCTGCGTGTGAAGCAGACGTGATAACCACTACACCACAGGACCGGTCGCTGATTCTGCACGACTCGCCCATTTTCACTGCCCTCTCTGTATGTGCGCCTTCTGCCGCGCAGGACACGCGACGTTTCTCGATCAGTGGGAACCAAAAGGAAGGTCCTGGCCGGGATCGAACCGGCGGCCTTCTGCGTGTAAAGCAGACGCGATAATCACTACACCACAGGACCGGTCGCTGACTCTGCACGACTCGCCCATTTCAGGACACGCGACGTTTCTCGATCAGTGGGAACCAAAAGGAAAGTCCTGGCCGGGATCGAACCGGCGACCTTCTGCGTGTGAAGCAGACGTGATAACCACTACACCACAGGACCGGTAGCTGACTCTGCACGACTCGCCCATTTCAGGACACGCGACGTTTCTCGATCAGTGGGAACCAAAAGGAAGGTCCTGGCCGGGATCGAACCGGCGGCCTTCTGCGTGTAAAGCAGACGCGATAATCACTACACCACAGGACCGGTCGCTGACTCTGCACGACTCGCCCATTTCAGGACACGCGACGTTTCTCGATCAGTGGGAACCAAAAGGAAAGTCCTGGCCGGGATCGAACCGGCGACCTTCTGCGTGTGAAGCAGACGTGATAACCACTACACCACAGGACCGGTAGCTGACTCTGCACGACTCGCCCATTTCAGGACACGCGACGTTTCTCGATCAGTGGGAACCAAAAGGAAGGTCCTGGCCGGGATCGAACCGGCGACCTTCTGCGTGTGAAGCAGACGTGATAACCACTACACCACAGGACCGGTCGCTGACTCTGCACGACTCGCCCATTTTCACTGCCCTCTCTGTATGTGCGCCTTCTGGCGCGCAGGACACGCGACGTTTCTCGATCAGTCGGAACCAAAAGGAAGGTCCTGGCCGGGATCGAACCGGCGACCTTCTGCGTGTGAAGCAGACGTGATAACCACTACACCACAGGACCGGTCGCTGACTCTGCACGACTCGCCCATTTTCACTGCCCTCTCTGTATGTGCGCCTTCTGGAGCGCAGGACACGCGACGTTTCTCGATCAGTCGGAACCAAAAGGAAGGTCCTGGCCGGGATCGAACCGGCGACCTTCTGCGTGTGAAGCAGACGTGATAACCACTACACCACAGGACCGGTCGCTGACTCTGCACGACTCGCCCATTTTCACTGCCCTCTCTGTATGTGCGCCTTCCGGCGCGCAGGACACGCGACGTTTCTCGATCAGTGGGAACCAAAAGGAAGGTCCTGGCCGGGATCGAACCGGCAGCCTTCTGCGTGTAAAGCAGACGTGATAACCACTACACCACAGGACCGGTCGCTGACTCTGCACGACTCACCCATTTTCACTGCCCTGTCTGTATGTGCGCCTTCTGGCGCGCAGGACACGCGACGTTTCTCGATCAGTGGGAACCAAAAGGAAGGTCCTGGCCGGGATCGAACCGGCGACCTTCTGCGTGTGAAGCAGACGTGATAACCACTACACCACAGGACCGGTCGCTGATTCTGCACGACTCGCCCATTTTCACTGCCCTCTCTGTATGTGCGCCTTCTGCCGCGCAGGACACGCGACGTTTCTCGATCAGTGGGAACCAAAAGGAAGGTCCTGGCCGGGATCGAACCGGCGGCCTTCTGCGTGTAAAGCAGACGCGATAATCACTACACCACAGGACCGGTCGCTGACTCTGCACGACTCGCCCATTTCAGGACACGCGACGTTTCTCGATCAGTGGGAACCAAAAGGAAGGTCCTGGCCGGGATCGAACCGGCGACCTTCTGCGTGTGAAGCAGACGTGATAACCACTACACCACAGGACCGGTCGCTGACTCTGCACGACTCACCCATTTTCACTGCCCTCTCTGTATGTGCGCCTTCTGGCGCGCAGGACACGCGACGTTTCTCGATCAGTCGGAACCAAAAGGAAGGTCCTGGCCGGGATCGAACCGGCGACCTTCTGCGTGTGAAGCAGACGTGATAACCACTACACCACAGGACCGGTCGCTGATTCTGCACGACTCGCCCATTTTCACTGCCCTCTCTGTATGTGCGCCTTCTGCCGCGCAGGACACGCGACGTTTCTCGATCAGTGGGAACCAAAAGGAAGGTCCTGGCCGGGATCGAACCGGCGGCCTTCTGCGTGTAAAGCAGACGCGATAATCACTACACCACAGGACCGGTCGCTGACTCTGCACGACTCGCCCATTTCAGGACACGCGACGTTTCTCGATCAGTGGGAACCAAAAGGAAAGTCCTGGCCGGGATCGAACCGGCGACCTTCTGCGTGTGAAGCAGACGTGATAACCACTACACCACAGGACCGGTAGCTGACTCTGCACGACTCGCCCATTTCAGGACACGCGACGTTTCTCGATCAGTGGGAACCAAAAGGAAGGTCCTGGCCGGGATCGAACCGGCGGCCTTCTGCGTGTAAAGCAGACGCGATAATCACTACACCACAGGACCGGTCGCTGACTCTGCACGACTCGCCCATTTCAGGACACGCGACGTTTCTCGATCAGTGGGAACCAAAAGGAAAGTCCTGGCCGGGATCGAACCGGCGACCTTCTGCGTGTGAAGCAGACGTGATAACCACTACACCACAGGACCGGTAGCTGACTCTGCACGACTCGCCCATTTCAGGACACGCGACGTTTCTCGATCAGTGGGAACCAAAAGGAAGGTCCTGGCCGGGATCGAACCGGCGACCTTCTGCGTGTGAAGCAGACGTGATAACCACTACACCACAGGACCGGTCGCTGACTCTGCACGACTCGCCCATTTTCACTGCCCTCTCTGTATGTGCGCCTTCTGGCGCGCAGGACACGCGACGTTTCTCGATCAGTCGGAACCAAAAGGAAGGTCCTGGCCGGGATCGAACCGGCGACCTTCTGCGTGTGAAGCAGACGTGATAACCACTACACCACAGGACCGGTCGCTGACTCTGCACGACTCGCCCATTTTCACTGCCCTCTCTGTATGTGCGCCTTCTGGAGCGCAGGACACGCGACGTTTCTCGATCAGTCGGAACCAAAAGGAAGGTCCTGGCCGGGATCGAACCGGCGACCTTCTGCGTGTGAAGCAGACGTGATAACCACTACACCACAGGACCGGTCGCTGACTCTGCACGACTCGCCCATTTTCACTGCCCTCTCTGTATGTGCGCCTTCTGGCGCGCAGGACACGCGACGTTTCTCGATCAGTGGGAACCAAAAGGAAGGTCCTGGCCGGGATCGAACCGGCGACCTTCTGCGTGTGAAGCAGACGTGATAACCACTACACCACAGGACCGGTCGCTGACTCTGCACGACTCGCCCATTTTCACTGCCCTCTCTGTATGTGCGCCTTCTGGCGCGCAGGACACGCGACGTTTCTCGATCAGTCGGAACCAAAAGGAAGGTCCTGGCCGGGATCGAACCGGCGACCTTCTGCGTGTGAAGCAGACGTGATAACCACTACACCACAGGACCGGTCGCTGACTCTGCACGACTCGCCCATTTTCACTGCCCTCTCTGTATGTGCGCCTTCTGGCGCGCAGGACACGCGACGTTTCTCGATCAGTGGGAACCAAAAGGAAGGTCCTGGCCGGGATCGAACCGGCGACCTTCTGCGTGTGAAGCAGACGTGATAACCACTACACCACAGGACCGGTCGCTGACTCTGCACGACTCGCCCATTTTCACTGCCCTCTCTGTATGTGCGCCTTCTGGCGCGCAGGACACGCGACGTTTCTCGATCAGTCGGAACCAAAAGGAAGGTCCTGGCCGGGATCGAACCGGCGACCTTCTGCGTGTGAAGCAGACGTGATAACCACTACACCACAGGACCGGTCGCTGACTCTGCACGACTCGCCCATTTTCACTGCCCTCTCTGTATGTGCGCCTTCTGGCGCGCAGGACACGCGACGTTTCTCGATCAGTGGGAACCAAAAGGAAGGTCCTGGCCGGGATCGAACCGGCAGCCTTCTGCGTGTAAAGCAGACGTGATAACCACTACACCACAGGACCGGTCGCTGACTCTGCACGACTCACCCATTTTCACTGCCCTCTCTGTATGTGCGCCTTCTGGCGCGCAGGACACGCGACGTTTCTCGATCAGTGGGAACCAAAAGGAAGGTCCTGGCCGGGATCGAACCGGCGACCTTCTGCGTGTGAAGCAGACGTGATAACCACTACACCACAGGACCGGTCGCTGACTCTGCACGACTCACCCATTTTCACTGCCCTCTCTGTATGTGCGCCTTCTGGCGCGCAGGACACGCGACGTTTCTCGATCAGTCGGAACCAAAAGGAAGGTCCTGGCCGGGATCGAACCGGCGACCTTCTGCGTGTGAAGCAGACGTGATAACCACTACACCACAGGACCGGTCGCTGATTCTGCACGACTCACCCATTTTCACTGCCCTCTCTGTATGTGCGCCTTGTGGCGCGCAGGACACGCGACGTTTCTCGATCAGTCGGAACCAAAAGGAAGGTCCTGGCCGGGATCGAACCGGCGACCTTCTGCGTGTGAAGCAGACGTGATAACCACTACACCACAGGACCGGTCGCTGACTCTGCACGACTCGCCCATTTTCACTGCCCTCTCTGTATGTGCGCCTTCTGGCGCGCACGACACGCGACGTTTCTCGATCAGTGGGAACCAAAAGGAAGGTCCTGGCCGGGATCGAACCGGCGACCTTCTGCGTGTGAAGCAGACGTGATAACCACTACACCACAGGACCGGTAGCTGACTCTGCACGACTCGCCCATTTCAGGACACGCGACGTTTCTCGATCAGTGGGAACCAAAAGGAAGGTCCTGGCCGGGATCGAACCGGCGACCTTCTGCGTGTAAAGCAGACGTGATAACCACTACACCACAGGACCGGTCGCTGACTCTGCACGACTCGCCCATTTTCACTGCCCTCTCTGTATGTGCGCCTTCTGCCGCGCAGGACACGCGACGTTTCTCGATCAGTGGGAACCAAAAGGAAGGTCCTGGCCGGGATCGAACCGGCGACCTTCTGCGTGTGAAGCAGACGTGATAACCACTACACCACAGGACCGGTAGCTGACTCTGCACGACTCGCCCATTTCAGGACACGCGACGTTTCTCGATCAGTGGGAACCAAAAGGAAGGTCCTGGCCGGGATCGAACCGGCGACCTTCTGCGTGTAAAGCAGACGTGATAACCACTACACCACAGGACCGGTCGCTGACTCTGCACGACTCGCCCATTTTCACTGCCCTCTCTGTATGTGCGCCTTCTGCCGCGCAGGACACGCGACGTTTCTCGATCAGTGGGAACCAAAAGGAAGGTCCTGGCCGGGATCGAACCGGCGACCTTCTGCGTGTGAAGCAGACGTGATAACCACTACACCACAGGACCGGTCGCTGACTCTGCACGACTCACCCATTTTCACTGCCCTCTCTGTATGTGCGCCGTCTGGCGCGCAGGACACGCGACGTTTCTCGATCAGTCGGAACCAAAAGGAAGGTCCTGGCCGGGATCGAACCGGCGACCTTCTGCGTGTGAAGCAGACGTGATAACCACTACACCACAGGACCGGTCGCTGATTCTGCACGACTCACCCATTTTCACTGCCCTCTCTGTATGTGCGCCTTGTGGCGCGCAGGACACGCGACGTTTCTCGATCAGTCGGAACCAAAAGGAAGGTCCTGGCCGGGATCGAACCGGCGACCTTCTGCGTGTGAAGCAGACGTGATAACCACTACACCACAGGACCGGTCGCTGACTCTGCACGACTCGCCCATTTTCACTGCCCTCTCTGTATGTGCGCCTTCTGGCGCGCACGACACGCGACGTTTCTCGATCAGTGGGAACCAAAGGAAGGTCCTGGCCGGGATCGAACCGGCGACCTTCTGCGTGTGAAGCAGACGTGATAACCACTACACCACAGGACCGGTAGCTGACTCTGCACGACTCGCCCATTTCAGGACACGCGACGTTTCTCGATCAGTGGGAACCAAAAGGAAGGTCCTGGCCGGGATCGAACCGGCGACCTTCTGCGTGTAAAGCAGACGTGATAACCACTACACCACAGGACCGGTCGCTGACTCTGCACGACTCGCCCATTTTCACTGCCCTCTCTGTATGTGCGCCTTCTGGCGCGCAGGACACGCGACGTTTCTCGATCAGTCGGAACCAAAAGGAAGGTCCTGGCCGGGATCGAACCGGCGACCTTCTGCGTGTGAAGCAGACGTGATAACCACTACACCACAGGACCGGTCGCTGACTCTGCACGACTCGCCCATTTTCACTGCCCTCTCTGTATGTGCGCCTTCTGGAGCGCAGGACACGCGACGTTTCTCGATCAGTCGGAACCAAAAGGAAGGTCCTGGCCGGGATCGAACCGGCGACCTTCTGCGTGTGAAGCAGACGTGATAACCACTACACCACAGGACCGGTCGCTGACTCTGCACGACTCGCCCATTTTCACTGCCCTCTCTGTATGTGCGCCTTCTGGCGCGCAGGACACGCGACGTTTCTCGATCAGTGGGAACCAAAAGGAAGGTCCTGGCCGGGATCGAACCGGCAGCCTTCTGCGTGTAAAGCAGACGTGATAACCACTACACCACAGGACCGGTCGCTGACTCTGCACGACTCACCCATTTTCACTGCCCTCTCTGTATGTGCGCCTTCTGGCGCGCAGGACACGCGACGTTTCTCGATCAGTGGGAACCAAAAGGAAGGTCCTGGCCGGGATCGAACCGGCGACCTTCTGCGTGTGAAGCAGACGTGATAACCACTACACCACAGGACCGGTCGCTGATTCTGCACGACTCGCCCATTTTCACTGCCCTCTCTGTATGTGCGCCTTCTGCCGCGCAGGACACGCGACGTTTCTCGATCAGTGGGAACCAAAAGGAAGGTCCTGGCCGGGATCGAACCGGCGGCCTTCTGCGTGTAAAGCAGACGCGATAATCACTACACCACAGGACCGGTCGCTGACTCTGCACGACTCGCCCATTTCAGGACACGCGACGTTTCTCGATCAGTGGGAACCAAAAGGAAGGTCCTGGCCGGGATCGAACCGGCGGCCTTCTGCGTGTAAAGCAGACGCGATAATCACTACACCACAGGACCGGTCGCTGACTCTGCACGACTCGCCCATTTCAGGACACGCGACGTTTCTCGATCAGTGGGAACCAAAAGGAAAGTCCTGGCCGGGATCGAACCGGCGACCTTCTGCGTGTGAAGCAGACGTGATAACCACTACACCACAGGACCGGTAGCTGACTCTGCACGACTCGCCCATTTCAGGACACGCGACGTTTCTCGATCAGTGGGAACCAAAAGGAAGGTCCTGGCCGGGATCGAACCGGCGACCTTCTGCGTGTGAAGCAGACGTGATAACCACTACACCACAGGACCGGTCGCTGACTCTGCACGACTCGCCCATTTTCACTGCCCTCTCTGTATGTGCGCCTTCTGGCGCGCAGGACACGCGACGTTTCTCGATCAGTGGGAACCAAAAGGAAGGTCCTGGCCGGGATCGAACCGGCGACCTTCTGCGTGTGAAGCAGACGTGATAACCACTACACCACAGGACCGGTCGCTGACTCTGCACGACTCGCCCATTTTCACTGCCCTCTCTGTATGTGCGCCTTCCGGCGCGCAGGACACGCGACGTTTCTCGATCAGTGGGAACCAAAAGGAAGGTCCTGGCCGGGATCGAACCGGCAGCCTTCTGCGTGTAAAGCAGACGTGATAACCACTACACCACAGGACCGGTCGCTGACTCTGCACGACTCACCCATTTTCACTGCCCTCTCTGTATGTGCGCCTTCTGGCGCGCAGGACACGCGACGTTTCTCGATCAGTGGGAACCAAAAGGAAGGTCCTGGCCGGGATCGAACCGGCGACCTTCTGCGTGTGAAGCAGACGTGATAACCACTACACCACAGGACCGGTCGCTGATTCTGCACGACTCGCCCATTTTCACTGCCCTCTCTGTATGTGCGCCTTCTGCCGCGCAGGACACGCGACGTTTCTCGATCAGTGGGAACCAAAAGGAAGGTCCTGGCCGGGATCGAACCGGCGGCCTTCTGCGTGTAAAGCAGACGCGATAATCACTACACCACAGGACCGGTCGCTGACTCTGCACGACTCGCCCATTTCAGGACACGCGACGTTTCTCGATCAGTGGGAACCAAAAGGAAGGTCCTGGCCGGGATCGAACCGGCGACCTTCTGCGTGTGAAGCAGACGTGATAACCACTACACCACAGGACCGGTCGCTGACTCTGCACGACTCACCCATTTTCACTGCCCTCTCTGTATGTGCGCCTTCTGGCGCGCAGGACACGCGACGTTTCTCGATCAGTCGGAACCAAAAGGAAGGTCCTGGCCGGGATCGAACCGGCGACCTTCTGCGTGTGAAGCAGACGTGATAACCACTACACCACAGGACCGGTCGCTGATTCTGCACGACTCGCCCATTTTCACTGCCCTCTCTGTATGTGCGCCTTCTGCCGCGCAGGACACGCGACGTTTCTCGATCAGTGGGAACCAAAAGGAAGGTCCTGGCCGGGATCGAACCGGCGGCCTTCTGCGTGTAAAGCAGACGCGATAATCACTACACCACAGGACCGGTCGCTGACTCTGCACGACTCGCCCATTTCAGGACACGCGACGTTTCTCGATCAGTGGGAACCAAAAGGAAAGTCCTGGCCGGGATCGAACCGGCGACCTTCTGCGTGTGAAGCAGACGTGATAACCACTACACCACAGGACCGGTAGCTGACTCTGCACGACTCGCCCATTTCAGGACACGCGACGTTTCTCGATCAGTGGGAACCAAAAGGAAGGTCCTGGCCGGGATCGAACCGGCGGCCTTCTGCGTGTAAAGCAGACGCGATAATCACTACACCACAGGACCGGTCGCTGACTCTGCACGACTCGCCCATTTCAGGACACGCGACGTTTCTCGATCAGTGGGAACCAAAAGGAAAGTCCTGGCCGGGATCGAACCGGCGACCTTCTGCGTGTGAAGCAGACGTGATAACCACTACACCACAGGACCGGTAGCTGACTCTGCACGACTCGCCCATTTCAGGACACGCGACGTTTCTCGATCAGTGGGAACCAAAAGGAAGGTCCTGGCCGGGATCGAACCGGCGACCTTCTGCGTGTGAAGCAGACGTGATAACCACTACACCACAGGACCGGTCGCTGACTCTGCACGACTCGCCCATTTTCACTGCCCTCTCTGTATATGCGCCTTCTGGCGCGCAGGACACGCGACGTTTCTCGATCAGTCGGAACCAAAAGGAAGGTCCTGGCCGGGATCGAACCGGCGACCTTCTGCGTGTGAAGCAGACGTGATAACCACTACACCACAGGACCGGTCGCTGACTCTGCACGACTCGCCCATTTTCACTGCCCTCTCTGTATGTGCGCCTTCTGGAGCGCAGGACACGCGACGTTTCTCGATCAGTCGGAACCAAAAGGAAGGTCCTGGCCGGGATCGAACCGGCGACCTTCTGCGTGTGAAGCAGACGTGATAACCACTACACCACAGGACCGGTCGCTGACTCTGCACGACTCGCCCATTTTCACTGCCCTCTCTGTATGTGCGCCTTCTGGCGCGCAGGACACGCGACGTTTCTCGATCAGTGGGAACCAAAAGGAAGGTCCTGGCCGGGATCGAACCGGCGACCTTCTGCGTGTGAAGCAGACGTGATAACCACTACACCACAGGACCGGTCGCTGACTCTGCACGACTCGCCCATTTTCACTGCCCTCTCTGTATGTGCGCCTTCTGGCGCGCAGGACACGCGACGTTTCTCGATCAGTCGGAACCAAAAGGAAGGTCCTGGCCGGGATCGAACCGGCGACCTTCTGCGTGTGAAGCAGACGTGATAACCACTACACCACAGGACCGGTCGCTGACTCTGCACGACTCGCCCATTTTCACTGCCCTCTCTGTATGTGCGCCTTCTGGCGCGCAGGACACGCGACGTTTCTCGATCAGTGGGAACCAAAAGGAAGGTCCTGGCCGGGATCGAACCGGCAGCCTTCTGCGTGTAAAGCAGACGTGATAACCACTACACCACAGGACCGGTCGCTGACTCTGCACGACTCACCCATTTTCACTGCCCTCTCTGTATGTGCGCCTTCTGGCGCGCAGGACACGCGACGTTTCTCGATCAGTGGGAACCAAAAGGAAGGTCCTGTCCGGGATCGAACCGGCGACCTTCTGCGTGTGAAGCAGACGTGATAACCACTACACCACAGGACCGGTCGCTGACTCTGCACGACTCACCCATTTTCACTGCCCTCTCTGTATGTGCGCCTTCTGGCGCGCAGGACACGCGACGTTTCTCGATCAGTCGGAACCAAAAGGAAGGTCCTGGCCGGGATCGAACCGGCGACCTTCTGCGTGTGAAGCAGACGTGATAACCACTACACCACAGGACCGGTCGCTGATTCTGCACGACTCGCCCATTTTCACTGCCCTCTCTGTATGTGCGCCTTCTGCCGCGCAGGACACGCGACGTTTCTCGATCAGTGGGAACCAAAAGGAAGGTCCTGGCCGGGATCGAACCGGCGGCCTTCTGCGTGTAAAGCAGACGCGATAATCACTACACCACAGGACCGGTCGCTGACTCTGCACGACTCGCCCATTTCAGGACACGCGACGTTTCTCGATCAGTGGGAACCAAAAGGAAGGTCCTGGCCGGGATCGAACCGGCGACCTTCTGCGTGTGAAGCAGACGTGATAACCACTACACCACAGGACCGGTCGCTGACTCTGCACGACTCACCCATTTTCACTGCCCTCTCTGTATGTGCGCCTTCTGGCGCGCAGGACACGCGACGTTTCTCGATCAGTCGGAACCAAAAGGAAGGTCCTGGCCGGGATCGAACCGGCGACCTTCTGCGTGTGAAGCAGACGTGATAACCACTACACCACAGGACCGGTCGCTGATTCTGCACGACTCGCCCATTTTCACTGCCCTCTCTGTATGTGCGCCTTCTGCCGCGCAGGACACGCGACGTTTCTCGATCAGTGGGAACCAAAAGGAAGGTCCTGGCCGGGATCGAACCGGCGGCCTTCTGCGTGTAAAGCAGACGCGATAATCACTACACCACAGGACCGGTCGCTGACTCTGCACGACTCGCCCATTTCAGGACACGCGACGTTTCTCGATCAGTGGGAACCAAAAGGAAAGTCCTGGCCGGGATCGAACCGGCGACCTTCTGCGTGTGAAGCAGACGTGATAACCACTACACCACAGGACCGGTAGCTGACTCTGCACGACTCGCCCATTTCAGGACACGCGACGTTTCTCGATCAGTGGGAACCAAAAGGAAGGTCCTGGCCGGGATCGAACCGGCGGCCTTCTGCGTGTAAAGCAGACGCGATAATCACTACACCACAGGACCGGTCGCTGACTCTGCACGACTCGCCCATTTCAGGACACGCGACGTTTCTCGATCAGTGGGAACCAAAAGGAAAGTCCTGGCCGGGATCGAACCGGCGACCTTCTGCGTGTGAAGCAGACGTGATAACCACTACACCACAGGACCGGTAGCTGACTCTGCACGACTCGCCCATTTCAGGACACGCGACGTTTCTCGATCAGTGGGAACCAAAAGGAAGGTCCTGGCCGGGATCGAACCGGCGACCTTCTGCGTGTGAAGCAGACGTGATAACCACTACACCACAGGACCGGTCGCTGACTCTGCACGACTCGCCCATTTTCACTGCCCTCTCTGTATGTGCGCCTTCTGGCGCGCAGGACACGCGACGTTTCTCGATCAGTCGGAACCAAAAGGAAGGTCCTGGCCGGGATCGAACCGGCGACCTTCTGCGTGTGAAGCAGACGTGATAACCACTACACCACAGGACCGGTCGCTGACTCTGCACGACTCGCCCATTTTCACTGCCCTCTCTGTATGTGCGCCTTCTGGAGCGCAGGACACGCGACGTTTCTCGATCAGTCGGAACCAAAAGGAAGGTCCTGGCCGGGATCGAACCGGCGACCTTCTGCGTGTGAAGCAGACGTGATAACCACTACACCACAGGACCGGTCGCTGACTCTGCACGACTCGCCCATTTTCACTGCCCTCTCTGTATGTGCGCCTTCTGGCGCGCAGGACACGCGACGTTTCTCGATCAGTGGGAACCAAAAGGAAGGTCCTGGCCGGGATCGAACCGGCAGCCTTCTGCGTGTAAAGCAGACGTGATAACCACTACACCACAGGACCGGTCGCTGACTCTGCACGACTCACCCATTTTCACTGCCCTCTCTGTATGTGCGCCTTCTGCCGCGCAGGACACGCGACGTTTCTCGATCAGTGGGAACCAAAAGGAAGGTCCTGGCCGGGATCGAACCGGCGGCCTTCTGCGTGTAAAGCAGACGCGATAACCACTACACCACAGGACCGGTCGCTGACTCTGCACGACTCACCCATTTTCACTGCCCTCTCTGTATGTGCGCCTTCTGGCGCGCAGGACACGCGACGTTTCTCGATCAGTCGGAACCAAAAGGAAGGTCCTGGCCGGGATCGAACCGGCGACCTTCTGCGTGTGAAGCAGACGTGATAACCACTACACCACAGGACCGGTCGCTGACTCTGCACGACTCGCCCATTTCAGGACACGCGACGTTTCTCGATCAGTGGGAACCAAAAGGAAGGTCCTGGCCGGGATCGAACCGGCGACCTTCTGCGTGTGAAGCAGACGTGATAACCACTACACCACAGGACCGGTCGCTGACTCTGCACGACTCACCCATTTTCACTGCCCTCTCTGTATGTGCGCCTTCTGGCGCGCAGGACACGCGACGTTTCTCGATCAGTCGGAACCAAAAGGAAGGTCCTGGCCGGGATCGAACCGGCGACCTTCTGCGTGTGAAGCAGACGTGATAACCACTACACCACAGGACCGGTAGCTGACTCTGCACGACTCGCCCATTTCAGGACACGCGACGTTTCTCGATCAGTGGGAACCAAAAGGAAGGTCCTGGCCGGGATCGAACCGGCGACCTTCTGCGTGTGAAGCAGACGTGATAACCACTACACCACAGGACCGGTCGCTGACTCTGCACGACTCGCCCATTTTCACTGCCCTCTCTGTATGTGCGCCTTCTGGCGCGCAGGACACGCGACGTTTCTCGATCAGTGGGAACCAAAAGGAAGGTCCTGGCTGGGATCGAACCGGCGACCTTCTGCGTGTAAAGCAGACGTGATAACCACTACACCACAGGACCGGTCGCTGACTCTGCACGACTCACCCATTTTCACTGCCCTCTCTGTATGTGCGCCTTCTGCCGCGCAGGACACGCGACGTTTCTCGATCAGTGGGAACCAAAAGGAAGGTCCTGGCCGGGATCGAACCGGCGGCCTTCTGCGTGTAAAGCAGACGCGATAACCACTACACCACAGGACCGGTCGCTGACTCTGCACGACTCACCCATTTTCACTGCCCTCTCTGTATGTGCGCCTTCTGGCGCGCAGGACACGCGACGTTTCTCGATCAGTCGGAACCAAAAGGAAGGTCCTGGCCGGGATCGAACCGGCGACCTTCTGCGTGTGAAGCAGACGTGATAACCACTACACCACAGGACCGGTCGCTGACTCTGCACGACTCGCCCATTTCAGGACACGCGACGTTTCTCGATCAGTGGGAACCAAAAGGAAGGTCCTGGCCGGGATCGAACCGGCGACCTTCTGCGTGTGAAGCAGACGTGATAACCACTACACCACAGGACCGGTCGCTGACTCTGCACGACTCACCCATTTTCACTGCCCTCTCTGTATGTGCGCCTTCTGGCGCGCAGGACACGCGACGTTTCTCGATCAGTCGGAACCAAAAGGAAGGTCCTGGCCGGGATCGAACCGGCGACCTTCTGCGTGTGAAGCAGACGTGATAACCACTACACCACAGGACCGGTAGCTGACTCTGCACGACTCGCCCATTTCAGGACACGCGACGTTTCTCGATCAGTGGGAACCAAAAGGAAGGTCCTGGCCGGGATCGAACCGGCGACCTTCTGCGTGTGAAGCAGACGTGATAACCACTACACCACAGGACCGGTAGCTGACTCTGCACGACTCGCCCATTTCAGGACACGCGACGTTTCTCGATCAGTGGGAACCAAAAGGAAGGTCCTGGCCGGGATCGAACCGGCGGCCTTCTGCGTGTAAAGCAGACGCGATAATCACTACACCACAGGACCGGTCGCTGACTCTGCACGACTCGCCCATTTCAGGACACGCGACGTTTCTCGATCAGTGGGAACCAAAAGGAAAGTCCTGGCCGGGATCGAACCGGCGACCTTCTGCGTGTGAAGCAGACGTGATAACCACTACACCACAGGACCGGTAGCTGACTCTGCACGACTCGCCCATTTCAGGACACGCGACGTTTCTCGATCAGTGGGAACCAAAAGGAAGGTCCTGGCCGGGATCGAACCGGCGACCTTCTGCGTGTGAAGCAGACGTGATAACCACTACACCACAGGACCGGTCGCTGACTCTGCACGACTCACCCATTTTCACTGCCCTCTCTGTATGTGCGCCTTCTGGCGCGCAGGACACGCGACGTTTCTCGATCAGTCGGAACCAAAAGGAAGGTCCTGGCCGGGATCGAACCGGCGACCTTCTGCGTGTGAAGCAGACGTGATAACCACTACACCACAGGACCGGTAGCTGACTCTGCACGACTCGCCCATTTCAGGACACGCGACGTTTCTCGATCAGTGGGAACCAAAAGGAAGGTCCTGGCCGGGATCGAACCGGCGACCTTCTGCGTGTGAAGCAGACGTGATAACCACTACACCACAGGACCGGTAGCTGACTCTGCACGACTCGCCCATTTCAGGACACGCGACGTTTCTCGATCAGTGGGAACCAAAAGGAAGGTCCTGGCCGGGATCGAACCGGCGACCTTCTGCGTGTAAAGCAGACGTGATAACCACTACACCACAGGACCGGTCGCAACTCTGCACGACTCGCCCATTTTCACTGCCCTCTCTGTATGTGCGCCTTCTGGCGCGCAGGACACGCGACGTTTCTCGATCAGTCGGAACCAAAAGGAAGGTCCTGGCCGGGATCGAACCGGCGACCTTCTGCGTGTAAAGCAGACGTGATAACCACTACACCACAGGACCGGTCGCAACTCTGCACGACTCGCCCATTTTCACTGCCCTCTCTGTATGTGCGCCTTCTGGCGCGCAGGACACGCGACGTTTCTCGATCAGTCGGAACCAAAAGGAAGGTCCTGGCCGGGATCGAACCGGCGACCTTCTGCGTGTGAAGCAGACGTGATAACCACTACACCACAGGACCGGTCGCTGACTCTGCACGACTCGCCCATTTTCACTGCCCTCTCTGTATGTGCGCCTTCTGGAGCGCAGGACACGCGACGTTTCTCGATCAGTCGGAACCAAAAGGAAGGTCCTGGCTGGGATCGAACCGGCGACCTTCTGCGTGTGAAGCAGACGTGATAACCACTACACCACAGGACCGGTCGCTGACTCTGCACGACTCGCCCATTTTCACTGCCCTCTCTGTATGTGCGCCTTCTGGCGCGCAGGACACGCGACGTTTCTCGATCAGTGGGAACCAAAAGGAAGGTCCTGGCCGGGATCGAACCGGCAGCCTTCTGCGTGTAAAGCAGACGTGATAACCACTACACCACAGGACCGGTCGCTGACTCTGCACGACTCGCCCATTTTCACTGCCCTCTCTGTATGTGCGCCTTCTGCCGCGCAGGACACGCGACGTTTCTCGATCAGTGGGAACCAAAAGGAAGGTCCTGGCCGGGATCGAACCGGCGGCCTTCTGCGTGTAAAGCAGACGCGATAATCACTACACCACAGGACCGGTCGCTGACTCTGCACGACTCGCCCATTTCAGGACACGCGACGTTTCTCGATCAGTGGGAACCAAAAGGAAGGTCCTGGCCGGGATCGAACCGGCGACCTTCTGCGTGTGAAGCAGACGTGATAACCACTACACCACAGGACCGGTAGCTGACTCTGCACGACTCGCCCATTTCAGGACACGCGACGTTTCTCGATCAGTGGGAACCAAAAGGAAGGTCCTGGCCGGGATCGAACCGGCGACCTTCTGCTTGTGAAGCAGACGTGATAACCACTACACCACAGGACCGGTCGCTGACTCTGCACGACTCACCCATTTTCACTGCCCTCTCTGTATGTGCGCCTTCTGGCGCGCAGGACACGCGACTTTTCTCGATCAGTCGGAACCAAAAGGAAGGTCCTGGCCGGGATCGAACCGGCGACCTTCTGCGTGTGAAGCAGACGTGATAACCACTACACCACAGGACCGGTCGCTGACACTGCACGACTCGCCCATTTTCACTGCCCTCTCTGTATGTGCGCCTTCTGGCGCGCAGGACACGCGACGTTTCTCGATCAGTGGGAACCAAAAGGAAGGTCCTGGCCGGGATCGAACCGGTAGCCTTCTGCGTGTAAAGCAGACGTGATAACCACTACACCACAGGACCGGTCGCTGACTCTGCACGACTCACCCATTTTCACTGCCCTCTCTGTATGTGCGCCTCTGGCGCGCAGGACACGCGACGTTTCTCGATCAGTGGGAACCAAAAGGAAGGTCCTGGCCGGGATCGAACCGGCGACCTTCTGCGTGTGAAGCAGACGTGATAACCACTACACCACAGGACCGGTCGCTGATTCTGCACGACTCGCCCATTTTCACTGCCCTCTCTGTATGTGCGCCTTCTGGCGCGCAGGACACGCGACGTTTCTCGATCAGTGGGAACCAAAAGGAAGGTCCTGGCCGGGATCGAACCGGCGACCTTCTGCGTGTGAAGCAGACGTGATAACCACTACACCACAGGACCGGTCGCTGATTCTGCACGACTCGCCCATTTTCACTGCCCTCTCTGTATGTGCGCCTTCTGCCGCGCAGGACACGCGACGTTTCTCGATCAGTGGGAACCAAAAGGAAGGTCCTGGCCGGGATCGAACCGGCGGCCTTCTGCGTGTAAAGCAGACGCGATAATCACTACACCACAGGACCGGTCGCTGACTCTGCACGACTCGCCCATTTCAGGACACGCGACGTTTCTCGATCAGTGGGAACCAAAAGGAAGGTCCTGGCCGGGATCGAACCGGCGACCTTCTGCGTGTGAAGCAGACGTGATAACCACTACACCACAGGACCGGTCGCTGACTCTGCACGACTCACCCATTTTCACTGCCCTCTCTGTATGTGCGCCTTCTGGCGCGCAGGACACGCGACGTTTCTCGATCAGTCGGAACCAAAAGGAAGGTCCTGGCCGGGATCGAACCGGCGACCTTCTGCGTGTGAAGCAGACGTGATAACCACTACACCACAGGACCGGTAGCTGACTCTGCACGACTCGCCCATTTCAGGACACGCGACGTTTCTCGATCAGTGGGAACCAAAAGGAAGGTCCTGGCCGGGATCGAACCGGCGACCTTCTGCGTGTAAAGCAGACGTGATAACCACTACACCACAGGACCGGTCGCTGACTCTGCACGACTCGCCCATTTTCACTGCCCTCTCTGTATGTGCGCCTTCTGGCGCGCAGGACACGCGACGTTTCTCGATCAGTCGGAACCAAAAGGAAGGTCCTGGCCGGGATCGAACCGGCGACCTTCTGCGTGTGAAGCAGACGTGATAACCACTACACCACAGGACCGGTCGCTGACTCTGCACGACTCGCCGATTTTCACTGCCCTCTCTGTATGTGCGCCTTCTGGCGCGCAGGACACGCGACGTTTCTCGATCAGTGGGAACCAAAAGGAAGGTCCTGGCCGGGATCGAACCGGCAGCCTTCTGCGTGTAAAGCAGACGTGATAACCACTACACCACAGGACCGGTCGCTGACTCTGCACGACTCACCCATTTTCACTGCCCTCTCTGTATGTGCGCCTTCTGGCGCGCAGGACACGCGACGTTTCTCGATCAGTGGGAACCAAAAGGAAGGTCCTGGCCGGGATCGAACCGGCGACCTTCTGCGTGTGAAGCAGACGTGATAACCACTACACCACAGGACCGGTCGCTGATTCTGCACGACTCGCCCATTTTCACTGCCCTCTCTGTATGTGCGCCTTCTGCCGCGCAGGACACGCGACGTTTCTCGATCAGTGGGAACCAAAAGGAAGGTCCTGGCCGGGATCGAACCGGCGGCCTTCTGCGTGTAAAGCAGACGCGATAATCACTACACCACAGGACCGGTCGCTGACTCTGCACGACTCGCCCATTTCAGGACACGCGACGTTTCTCGATCAGTGGGAACCAAAAGGGAGGTCCTGGCCGGGATCGAACCGGCGACCTTCTGCGTGTGAAGCAGACGTGATAACCACTACACCACAGGACCGGTCGCTGACTCTGCACGACTCGCCCATTTTCACTGCCCTCTCTGTATGTGCGCCTTCTGGAGCGCAGGACACGCGACGTTTCTCGATCAGTCGGAACCAAAAGGAAGGTCCTGGCCGGGATCGAACCGGCGACCTTCTGCGTGTGAAGCAGACGTGATAACCACTACACCACAGGACCGGTCGCTGATTCTGCACGACTCGCCCATTTTCACTGCCCTCTCTGTATGTGCGCCTTCTGGCGCGCAGGACACGCGACGTTTCTCGATCAGTGGGAACCAAAAGGAAGGTCCTGGCCGGGATCGAACCGGCGACCTTCTGCGTGTGAAGCAGACGTGATAACCACTACACCACAGGACCGGTCGCTGATTCTGCACGACTCGCCCATTTTCACTGCCCTCTCTGTATGTGCGCCTTCTGGCGCGCAGGACACGCGACGTTTCTCGATCAGTGGGAACCAAAAGGAAGGTCCTGGCCGGGATCGAACCGGCGACCTTCTGCGTGTGAAGCAGACGTGATAACCACTACACCACAGGACCGGTCGCTGATTCTGCACGACTCGCCCATTTTCACTGCCCTCTCTGTATGTGCGCCTTCTGGCGCGCAGGACACGCGACGTTTCTCGATCAGTGGGAACCAAAAGGAAGGTCCTGGCCGGGATCGAACCGGCGACCTTCTGCGTGTGAAGCAGACGTGATAACCACTACACCACAGGACCGGTCGCTGATTCTGCACGACTCGCCCATTTTCACTGCCCTCTCTGTATGTGCGCCTTCTAGAGCGCAGGACACGCGACGTTTCTCGATCAGTCGGAACCAAAAGGAAGGTCCTGGCCGGGATCGAACCGGCGACCTTCTGCGTGTGAAGCAGACGTGATAACCACTACACCACAGGACCGGTCGCTGATTCTGCACGACTCGCCCATTTTCACTGCCCTCTCTGTATGTGCGCCTTCTGGCGCGCAGGACACGCGACGTTTCTCGATCAGTGGGAACCAAAAGGAAGGTCCTGGCCGGGATCGAACCGGCAGCCTTCTGCGTGTGAAGCAGACGTGATAACCACTACACCACAGGACCGGTCGCTGACTCTGCACGACTCGCCCATTTTCACTGCCCTCTCTGTATGTGCGCCTTCTGGCGCGCAGGACACGCGACGTTTCTCGATCAGTGGGAACCAAAAGGAAGGTCCTGGCCGGGATCGAACCGGCGACCTTCTGCGTGTGAAGCAGACGTGATAACCACTACACCACAGGACCGGTCGCTGATTCTGCACGACTCGCCCATTTTCACTGCCCTCTCTGTATGTGCGCCTTCTGCCGCGCAGGACACGCGACGTTTCTCGATCAGTGGGAACCAAAAGGAAGGTCCTGGCCGGGATCGAACCGGCGGCCTTCTGCGTGTAAAGCAGACGCGATAATCACTACACCACAGGACCGGTCGCTGACTCTGCACGACTCGCCCATTTCAGGACACGCGACGTTTCTCGATCAGTGGGAACCAAAAGGAAAGTCCTGGCCGGGATCGAACCGGCGACCTTCTGCGTGTGAAGCAGACGTGATAACCACTACACCACAGGACCGGTAGCTGACTCTGCACGACTCGCCCATTTCAGGACACGCGACGTTTCTCGATCAGTGGGAACCAAAAGGAAGGTCCTGGCCGGGATCGAACCGGCGGCCTTCTGCGTGTAAAGCAGACGCGATAATCACTACACCACAGGACCGGTCGCTGACTCTGCACGACTCGCCCATTTCAGGACACGCGACGTTTCTCGATCAGTGGGAACCAAAAGGAAAGTCCTGGCCGGGATCGAACCGGCGACCTTCTGCGTGTGAAGCAGACGTGATAACCACTACACCACAGGACCGGTAGCTGACTCTGCACGACTCGCCCATTTCAGGACACGCGACGTTTCTCGATCAGTGGGAACCAAAAGGAAGGTCCTGGCCGGGATCGAACCGGCGACCTTCTGCGTGTGAAGCAGACGTGATAACCACTACACCACAGGACCGGTCGCTGACTCTGCACGACTCGCCCATTTTCACTGCCCTCTCTGTATGTGCGCCTTCTGGCGCGCAGGACACGCGACGTTTCTCGATCAGTCGGAACCAAAAGGAAGGTCCTGGCCGGGATCGAACCGGCGACCTTCTGCGTGTGAAGCAGACGTGATAACCACTACACCACAGGACCGGTCGCTGACTCTGCACGACTCGCCCATTTTCACTGCCCTCTCTGTATGTGCGCCTTCTGGAGCGCAGGACACGCGACGTTTCTCGATCAGTCGGAACCAAAAGGAAGGTCCTGGCCGGGATCGAACCGGCGACCTTCTGCGTGTGAAGCAGACGTGATAACCACTACACCACAGGACCGGTCGCTGACTCTGCACGACTCGCCCATTTTCACTGCCCTCTCTGTATGTGCGCCTTCTGGCGCGCAGGACACGCGACGTTTCTCGATCAGTGGGAACCAAAAGGAAGGTCCTGGCCGGGATCGAACCGGCAGCCTTCTGCGTGTAAAGCAGACGTGATAACCACTACACCACAGGACCGGTCGCTGACTCTGCACGACTCACCCATTTTCACTGCCCTCTCTGTATGTGCGCCTTCTGCCGCGCAGGACACGCGACGTTTCTCGATCAGTGGGAACCAAAAGGAAGGTCCTGGCCGGGATCGAACCGGCGGCCTTCTGCGTGTAAAGCAGACGCGATAACCACTACACCACAGGACCGGTCGCTGACTCTGCACGACTCACCCATTTTCACTGCCCTCTCTGTATGTGCGCCTTCTGGCGCGCAGGACACGCGACGTTTCTCGATCAGTCGGAACCAAAAGGAAGGTCCTGGCCGGGATCGAACCGGCGACCTTCTGCGTGTGAAGCAGACGTGATAACCACTACACCACAGGACCGGTCGCTGACTCTGCACGACTCGCCCATTTCAGGACACGCGACGTTTCTCGATCAGTGGGAACCAAAAGGAAGGTCCTGGCCGGGATCGAACCGGCGACCTTCTGCGTGTGAAGCAGACGTGATAACCACTACACCACAGGACCGGTCGCTGACTCTGCACGACTCACCCATTTTCACTGCCCTCTCTGTATGTGCGCCTTCTGGCGCGCAGGACACGCGACGTTTCTCGATCAGTCGGAACCAAAAGGAAGGTCCTGGCCGGGATCGAACCGGCGACCTTCTGCGTGTGAAGCAGACGTGATAACCACTACACCACAGGACCGGTAGCTGACTCTGCACGACTCGCCCATTTCAGGACACGCGACGTTTCTCGATCAGTGGGAACCAAAAGGAAGGTCCTGGCCGGGATCGAACCGGCGACCTTCTGCGTGTGAAGCAGACGTGATAACCACTACACCACAGGACCGGTCGCTGACTCTGCACGACTCGCCCATTTTCACTGCCCTCTCTGTATGTGCGCCTTCTGGCGCGCAGGACACGCGACGTTTCTCGATCAGTGGGAACCAAAAGGAAGGTCCTGGCTGGGATCGAACCGGCGACCTTCTGCGTGTAAAGCAGACGTGATAACCACTACACCACAGGACCGGTCGCTGACTCTGCACGACTCACCCATTTTCACTGCCCTCTCTGTATGTGCGCCTTCTGCCGCGCAGGACACGCGACGTTTCTCGATCAGTGGGAACCAAAAGGAAGGTCCTGGCCGGGATCGAACCGGCGGCCTTCTGCGTGTAAAGCAGACGCGATAACCACTACACCACAGGACCGGTCGCTGACTCTGCACGACTCACCCATTTTCACTGCCCTCTCTGTATGTGCGCCTTCTGGCGCGCAGGACACGCGACGTTTCTCGATCAGTCGGAACCAAAAGGAAGGTCCTGGCCGGGATCGAACCGGCGACCTTCTGCGTGTGAAGCAGACGTGATAACCACTACACCACAGGACCGGTCGCTGACTCTGCACGACTCGCCCATTTCAGGACACGCGACGTTTCTCGATCAGTGGGAACCAAAAGGAAGGTCCTGGCCGGGATCGAACCGGCGACCTTCTGCGTGTGAAGCAGACGTGATAACCACTACACCACAGGACCGGTCGCTGACTCTGCACGACTCACCCATTTTCACTGCCCTCTCTGTATGTGCGCCTTCTGGCGCGCAGGACACGCGACGTTTCTCGATCAGTCGGAACCAAAAGGAAGGTCCTGGCCGGGATCGAACCGGCGACCTTCTGCGTGTGAAGCAGACGTGATAACCACTACACCACAGGACCGGTAGCTGACTCTGCACGACTCGCCCATTTCAGGACACGCGACGTTTCTCGATCAGTGGGAACCAAAAGGAAGGTCCTGGCCGGGATCGAACCGGCGACCTTCTGCGTGTGAAGCAGACGTGATAACCACTACACCACAGGACCGGTAGCTGACTCTGCACGACTCGCCCATTTCAGGACACGCGACGTTTCTCGATCAGTGGGAACCAAAAGGAAGGTCCTGGCCGGGATCGAACCGGCGGCCTTCTGCGTGTAAAGCAGACGCGATAATCACTACACCACAGGACCGGTCGCTGACTCTGCACGACTCGCCCATTTCAGGACACGCGACGTTTCTCGATCAGTGGGAACCAAAAGGAAAGTCCTGGCCGGGATCGAACCGGCGACCTTCTGCGTGTGAAGCAGACGTGATAACCACTACACCACAGGACCGGTAGCTGACTCTGCACGACTCGCCCATTTCAGGACACGCGACGTTTCTCGATCAGTGGGAACCAAAAGGAAGGTCCTGGCCGGGATCGAACCGGCGACCTTCTGCGTGTGAAGCAGACGTGATAACCACTACACCACAGGACCGGTCGCTGACTCTGCACGACTCACCCATTTTCACTGCCCTCTCTGTATGTGCGCCTTCTGGCGCGCAGGACACGCGACGTTTCTCGATCAGTCGGAACCAAAAGGAAGGTCCTGGCCGGGATCGAACCGGCGACCTTCTGCGTGTGAAGCAGACGTGATAACCACTACACCACAGGACCGGTAGCTGACTCTGCACGACTCGCCCATTTCAGGACACGCGACGTTTCTCGATCAGTGGGAACCAAAAGGAAGGTCCTGGCCGGGATCGAACCGGCGACCTTCTGCGTGTGAAGCAGACGTGATAACCACTACACCACAGGACCGGTAGCTGACTCTGCACGACTCGCCCATTTCAGGACACGCGACGTTTCTCGATCAGTGGGAACCAAAAGGAAGGTCCTGGCCGGGATCGAACCGGCGACCTTCTGCGTGTAAAGCAGACGTGATAACCACTACACCACAGGACCGGTCGCAACTCTGCACGACTCGCCCATTTTCACTGCCCTCTCTGTATGTGCGCCTTCTGGCGCGCAGGACACGCGACGTTTCTCGATCAGTCGGAACCAAAAGGAAGGTCCTGGCCGGGATCGAACCGGCGACCTTCTGCGTGTAAAGCAGACGTGATAACCACTACACCACAGGACCGGTCGCAACTCTGCACGACTCGCCCATTTTCACTGCCCTCTCTGTATGTGCGCCTTCTGGCGCGCAGGACACGCGACGTTTCTCGATCAGTCGGAACCAAAAGGAAGGTCCTGGCCGGGATCGAACCGGCGACCTTCTGCGTGTGAAGCAGACGTGATAACCACTACACCACAGGACCGGTCGCTGACTCTGCACGACTCGCCCATTTTCACTGCCCTCTCTGTATGTGCGCCTTCTGGAGCGCAGGACACGCGACGTTTCTCGATCAGTCGGAACCAAAAGGAAGGTCCTGGCTGGGATCGAACCGGCGACCTTCTGCGTGTGAAGCAGACGTGATAACCACTACACCACAGGACCGGTCGCTGACTCTGCACGACTCGCCCATTTTCACTGCCCTCTCTGTATGTGCGCCTTCTGGCGCGCAGGACACGCGACGTTTCTCGATCAGTGGGAACCAAAAGGAAGGTCCTGGCCGGGATCGAACCGGCAGCCTTCTGCGTGTAAAGCAGACGTGATAACCACTACACCACAGGACCGGTCGCTGACTCTGCACGACTCGCCCATTTTCACTGCCCTCTCTGTATGTGCGCCTTCTGCCGCGCAGGACACGCGACGTTTCTCGATCAGTGGGAACCAAAAGGAAGGTCCTGGCCGGGATCGAACCGGCGGCCTTCTGCGTGTAAAGCAGACGCGATAATCACTACACCACAGGACCGGTCGCTGACTCTGCACGACTCGCCCATTTCAGGACACGCGACGTTTCTCGATCAGTGGGAACCAAAAGGAAGGTCCTGGCCGGGATCGAACCGGCGACCTTCTGCGTGTGAAGCAGACGTGATAACCACTACACCACAGGACCGGTAGCTGACTCTGCACGACTCGCCCATTTCAGGACACGCGACGTTTCTCGATCAGTGGGAACCAAAAGGAAGGTCCTGGCCGGGATCGAACCGGCGACCTTCTGCTTGTGAAGCAGACGTGATAACCACTACACCACAGGACCGGTCGCTGACTCTGCACGACTCACCCATTTTCACTGCCCTCTCTGTATGTGCGCCTTCTGGCGCGCAGGACACGCGACTTTTCTCGATCAGTCGGAACCAAAAGGAAGGTCCTGGCCGGGATCGAACCGGCGACCTTCTGCGTGTGAAGCAGACGTGATAACCACTACACCACAGGACCGGTCGCTGACACTGCACGACTCGCCCATTTTCACTGCCCTCTCTGTATGTGCGCCTTCTGGCGCGCAGGACACGCGACGTTTCTCGATCAGTGGGAACCAAAAGGAAGGTCCTGGCCGGGATCGAACCGGTAGCCTTCTGCGTGTAAAGCAGACGTGATAACCACTACACCACAGGACCGGTCGCTGACTCTGCACGACTCACCCATTTTCACTGCCCTCTCTGTATGTGCGCCTCTGGCGCGCAGGACACGCGACGTTTCTCGATCAGTGGGAACCAAAAGGAAGGTCCTGGCCGGGATCGAACCGGCGACCTTCTGCGTGTGAAGCAGACGTGATAACCACTACACCACAGGACCGGTCGCTGATTCTGCACGACTCGCCCATTTTCACTGCCCTCTCTGTATGTGCGCCTTCTGGCGCGCAGGACACGCGACGTTTCTCGATCAGTGGGAACCAAAAGGAAGGTCCTGGCCGGGATCGAACCGGCGACCTTCTGCGTGTGAAGCAGACGTGATAACCACTACACCACAGGACCGGTCGCTGATTCTGCACGACTCGCCCATTTTCACTGCCCTCTCTGTATGTGCGCCTTCTGGCGCGCAGGACACGCGACGTTTCTCGATCAGTGGGAACCAAAAGGAAGGTCCTGGCCGGGATCGAACCGGCAGCCTTCTGCGTGTGAAGCAGACGTGATAACCACTACACCACAGGACCGGTCGCTGATTCTGCACGACTCGCCCATTTTCACTGCCCTCTCTGTATGTGCGCCTTCTAGAGCGCAGGACACGCGACGTTTCTCGATCAGTCGGAACCAAAAGGAAGGTCCTGGCCGGGATCGAACCGGCGACCTTCTGCGTGTGAAGCAGACGTGATAACCACTACACCACAGGACCGGTCGCTGATTCTGCACGACTCGCCCATTTTCACTGCCCTCTCTGTATGTGCGCCTTCTGGCGCGCAGGACACGCGACGTTTCTCGATCAGTGGGAACCAAAAGGAAGGTCCTGGCCGGGATCGAACCGGCGACCTTCTGCGTGTGAAGCAGACGTGATAACCACTACACCACAGGACCGGTCGCTGATTCTGCACGACTCGCCCATTTTCACTGCCCTCTCTGTATGTGCGCCTTCTGCCGCGCAGGACACGCGACGTTTCTCGATCAGTGGGAACCAAAAGGAAGGTCCTGGCCGGGATCGAACCGGCGGCCTTCTGCGTGTAAAGCAGACGCGATAATCACTACACCACAGGACCGGTCGCTGACTCTGCACGACTCGCCCATTTCAGGACACGCGACGTTTCTCGATCAGTGGGAACCAAAAGGAAGGTCCTGGCCGGGATCGAACCGGCGACCTTCTGCGTGTGAAGCAGACGTGATAACCACTACACCACAGGACCGGTCGCTGACTCTGCACGACTCACCCATTTTCACTGCCCTCTCTGTATGTGCGCCTTCTGGCGCGCAGGACACGCGACGTTTCTCGATCAGTCGGAACCAAAAGGAAGGTCCTGGCCGGGATCGAACCGGCGACCTTCTGCGTGTGAAGCAGACGTGATAACCACTACACCACAGGACCGGTAGCTGACTCTGCACGACTCGCCCATTTCAGGACACGCGACGTTTCTCGATCAGTGGGAACCAAAAGGAAGGTTCTGGCCGGGATCGAACCGGCGACCTTCTGCGTGTAAAGCAGACGTGATAACCACTACACCACAGGACCGGTCGCTGACTCTGCACGACTCGCCCATTTTCACTGCCCTCTCTGTATGTGCGCCTTCTGGCGCGCAGGACACGCGACGTTTCTCGATCAGTCGGAACCAAAAGGAAGGTCCTGGCCGGGATCGAACCGGCGACCTTCTGCGTGTGAAGCAGACGTGATAACCACTGCACCACAGGACCGGTCGCTGACTCTGCACGACTCGCCGATTTTCACTGCCCTCTCTGTATGTGCGCCTTCTGGCGCGCAGGACACGCGACGTTTCTCGATCAGTGGGAACCAAAAGGAAGGTCCTGGCCGGGATCGAACCGGCAGCCTTCTGCGTGTAAAGCAGACGTGATAACCACTACACCACAGGACCGGTCGCTGACTCTGCACGACTCACCCATTTTCACTGCCCTCTCTGTATGTGCGCCTTCTGGCGCGCAGGACACGCGACGTTTCTCGATCAGTGGGAACCAAAAGGAAGGTCCTGGCCGGGATCGAACCGGCGACCTTCTGCGTGTGAAGCAGACGTGATAACCACTACACCACAGGACCGGTCGCTGATTCTGCACGACTCGCCCATTTTCACTGCCCTCTCTGTATGTGCGCCTTCTGCCGCGCAGGACACGCGACGTTTCTCGATCAGTGGGAACCAAAAGGAAGGTCCTGGCCGGGATCGAACCGGCGGCCTTCTGCGTGTAAAGCAGACGCGATAATCACTACACCACAGGACCGGTCGCTGACTCTGCACGACTCGCCCATTTCAGGACACGCGACGTTTCTCGATCAGTGGGAACCAAAAGGGAGGTCCTGGCCGGGATCGAACCGGCGACCTTCTGCGTGTGAAGCAGACGTGATAACCACTACACCACAGGACCGGTCGCTGACTCTGCACGACTCGCCCATTTTCACTGCCCTCTCTGTATGTGCGCCTTCTGGAGCGCAGGACACGCGACGTTTCTCGATCAGTCGGAACCAAAAGGAAGGTCCTGGCCGGGATCGAACCGGCGACCTTCTGCGTGTGAAGCAGACGTGATAACCACTACACCACAGGACCGGTCGCTGATTCTGCACGACTCGCCCATTTTCACTGCCCTCTCTGTATGTGCGCCTTCTGGCGCGCAGGACACGCGACGTTTCTCGATCAGTGGGAACCAAAAGGAAGGTCCTGGCCGGGATCGAACCGGCGACCTTCTGCGTGTGAAGCAGACGTGATAACCACTACACCACAGGACCGGTCGCTGATTCTGCACGACTCGCCCATTTTCACTGCCCTCTATGTATGTGCGCCTTCTGGCGCGCAGGACACGCGACGTTTCTCGATCAGTGGGAACCAAAAGGAAGGTCCTGGCCGGGATCGAACCGGCGACCTTCTGCGTGTGAAGCAGACGTGATAACCACTACACCACAGGACCGGTCGCTGATTCTGCACGACTCGCCCATTTTCACTGCCCTCTCTGTATGTGCGCCTTCTGGCGCGCAGGACACGCGACGTTTCTCGATCAGTGGGAACCAAAAGGAAGGTCCTGGCCGGGATCGAACCGGCGACCTTCTGCGTGTGAAGCAGACGTGATAACCACTACACCACAGGACCGGTCGCTGATTCTGCACGACTCGCCCATTTTCACTGCCCTCTCTGTATGTGCGCCTTCTAGAGCGCAGGACACGCGACGTTTCTCGATCAGTCGGAACCAAAAGGAAGGTCCTGGCCGGGATCGAACCGGCGACCTTCTGCGTGTGAAGCAGACGTGATAACCACTACACCACAGGACCGGTCGCTGATTCTGCACGACTCGCCCATTTTCACTGCCCTCTCTGTATGTGCGCCTTCTGGCGCGCAGGACACGCGACGTTTCTCGATCAGTGGGAACCAAAAGGAAGGTCCTGGCCGGGATCGAACCGGCAGCCTTCTGCGTGTGAAGCAGACGTGATAACCACTACACCACAGGACCGGTCGCTGACTCTGCACGACTCGCCCATTTTCACTGCCCTCTCTGTATGTGCGCCTTCTGGCGCGCAGGACACGCGACGTTTCTCGATCAGTGGGAACCAAAAGGAAGGTCCTGGCCGGGATCGAACCGGCGACCTTCTGCGTGTGAAGCAGACGTGATAACCACTACACCACAGGACCGGTCGCTGATTCTGCACGACTCGCCCATTTTCACTGCCCTCTCTGTATGTGCGCCTTCTGCCGCGCAGGACACGCGACGTTTCTCGATCAGTGGGAACCAAAAGGAAGGTCCTGGCCGGGATCGAACCGGCGGCCTTCTGCGTGTAAAGCAGACGCGATAATCACTACACCACAGGACCGGTCGCTGACTCTGCACGACTCGCCCATTTCAGGACACGCGACGTTTCTCGATCAGTGGGAACCAAAAGGAAGGTCCTGGCCGGGATCGAACCGGCGACCTTCTGCGTGTGAAGCAGACGTGATAACCACTACACCACAGGACCGGTCGCTGACTCTGCACGACTCACCCATTTTCACTGCCCTCTCTGTATGTGCGCCTTCTGGCGCGCAGGACACGCGACGTTTCTCGATCAGTCGGAACCAAAAGGAAGGTCCTGGCCGGGATCGAACCGGCGACCTTCTGCGTGTGAAGCAGACGTGATAACCACTACACCACAGGACCGGTAGCTGACTCTGCACGACTCGCCCATTTCAGGACACGCGACGTTTCTCGATCAGTGGGAACCAAAAGGAAGGTCCTGGCCGGGATCGAACCGGCGACCTTCTGCGTGTAAAGCAGACGTGATAACCACTACACCACAGGACCGGTCGCTGACTCTGCACGACTCGCCCATTTTCACTGCCCTCTCTGTATGTGCGCCTTCTGGCGCGCAGGACACGCGACGTTTCTCGATCAGTCGGAACAAAAAGGAAGGTCCTGGCCGGGATCGAACCGGCGACCTTCTGCGTGTGAAGCAGACGTGATAACCACTACACCACAGGACCGGTCGCTGACTCTGCACGACTCGCCCATTTTCACTGCCCTCTCTGTATGTGCGCCTTCTGGCGCGCAGGACACGCGACGTTTCTCGATCAGTGGGAACCAAAAGGAAGGTCCTGGCCGGGATCGAACCGGCAGCCTTCTGCGTGTAAAGCAGACGTGATAACCACTACACCACAGGACCGGTCGCTGACTCTGCACGACTCACCCATTTTCACTGCCCTCTCTGTATGTGCGCCTTCTGGCGCGCAGGACACGCGACGTTTCTCGATCAGTGGGAACCAAAAGGAAGGTCCTGGCCGGGATCGAACCGGCGACCTTCTGCGTGTGAAGCAGACGTGATAACCACTACACCACAGGACCGCTCGCTGATTCTGCACGACTCGCCCATTTTCACTGCCCTCTCTGTATGTGCGCCTTCTGCCGCGCAGGACACGCGACGTTTCTCGATCAGTGGGAACCAAAAGGAAGGTCCTGGCCGGGATCGAACCGGCGGCCTTCTGCGTGTAAAGCAGACGCGATAATCACTACACCACAGGACCGGTCGCTGACTCTGCACGGCTCGCCCATTTCAGGACACGCGACGTTTCTCGATCAGTGGGAACCAAAAGGAAGGTCCTGGCCGGGATCGAACCGGCGACCTTCTGCGTGTGAAGCAGACGTGATAACCACTACACCACAGGACCGGTCGCTGACTCTGCACGACTCGCCCATTTCAGGACACGCAACGTTTCTCGATCAGTCGGAACCAAAAGGAAGGTCCTGGCCGGGATCGAACCGGCGACCTTCTGCGTGTGAAGCAGACGTGATAACCACTACACCACAGGACCGGTCGCTGACTCTGCACGACTCGCCCATTTTCACTGCCCTCTCTGTATGTGCGCCTTCTGGAGCGCAGGACACGCGACGTTTCTCGATCAGTCGGAAACAAAAGGAAGGTCCTGGCCGGGATCGAACCGGCGACCTTCTGCGTGTGAAGCAGACGTGATAACCACTACACCACAGGACCGGTCGCTGACTCTGCACGACTCGC
The DNA here is from genome assembly GCA_947359475.1 of Heligmosomoides polygyrus bakeri. NCBI lineage: Eukaryota > Metazoa > Nematoda > Chromadorea > Rhabditida > Heligmosomidae > Heligmosomoides > Heligmosomoides polygyrus. The sequence continues at coordinate 15,725,103 of OX375869.1, read as the reverse complement.
CCATTTTCACTGCCCTCTCTGTATGTGCGCCTTCTGGCGCGCAGGACACGCGACGTTTCTCGATCAGTGGGAACCAAAAGGAAGGTCCTGGCCGGGATCGAACCGGCAGCCTTCTGCGTGTAAAGCAGACGTGATAACCACTACACCACAGGACCGGTCGCTGACTCTGCACGACTCACCCATTTTCACTGCCCTCTCTGTATGTGCGCCTTCTGGCGCGCAGGACACGCGACGTTTCTCGATCAGTGGGAACCAAAAGGAAGGTCCTGGCCGGGATCGAACCGGCGGCCTTCTGCGTGTAAAGCAGACGCGATAATCACTACACCACAGGACCGGTCGCTGACTCTGCACGACTCGCCCATTTCAGGACACGCGACGTTTCTCGATCAGTGGGAACCAAAAGGAAGGTCCTGGCCGGGATCGAACCGGCGACCTTCTGCGTGTGAAGCAGACGTGATAACCACTACACCACAGGACCGGTCGCTGACTCTGCACGACTCACCCATTTTCACTGCCCTCTCTGTATGTGCGCCTTCTGGCGCGCAGGACACGCGACGTTTCTCGATCAGTCGGAACCAAAAGGAAGGTCCTGGCCGGGATCGAACCGGCGACCTTCTGCGTGTGAAGCAGATGTGATAACCACTACACCACAGGACCGGTAGCTGACTCTGCACGACTCGCCCATTTCAGGACACGCGACGTTTCTCGATCAGTGGGAACCAAAAGGAAGGTCCTGGCCGGGATCGAACCGGCGACCTTCTGCGTGTAAAGCAGACGTGATAACCACTACACCACAGGACCGGTCGCTGACTCTGCACGACTCGCCCATTTTCACTGCCCTCTCTGTATGTGCGCCTTCTGGCGCGCAGGACACGCGACGTTTCTCGATCAGTCGGAACCAAAAGGAAGGTCCTGGCCGGGATCGAACCGGCGACCTTCTGCGTGTGAAGCAGACGTGATAACCACTACACCACAGGACCGGTCGCTGATTCTGCACGACTCGCCCATTTTCACTGCCCTCTCTGTATGTGCGCCTTCTGCCGCGCAGGACACGCGACGTTTCTCGATCAGTGGGAACCAAAAGGAAGGTCCTGGCCGGGATCGAACCAGCGGCCTTCTGCGTGTAAAGCAGACGCGATAATCACTACACCACAGGACCGGTCGCTGACTCTGCACGACTCGCCCATTTCAGGACACGCGACGTTTCTCGATCAGTGGGAACCAAAAGGAAGGTCCTGGCCGGGATCGAACCGGCGACCTTCTGCGTGTGAAGCAGACGTGATAACCACTACACCACAGGACCGGTAGCTGACTCTGCACGACTCGCCCATTTCAGGACACGCGACGTTTCTCGATCAGTGGGAACCAAAAGGAAGGTCCTGGCCGGGATCGAACCGGCGACCTTCTGCGTGTGAAGCAGACGTGATAACCACTACACCACAGGACCGGTCGCTGACTCTGCACGACTCACCCATTTTCACTGCCCTCTCTGTATGTGCGCCTTCTGGCGCGCAGGACACGCGACGTTTCTCGATCAGTCGGAACCAAAAGGAAGGTCCTGGCCGGGATCGAACCGGCGACCTTCTGCGTGTGAAGCAGACGTGATAACCATTACACCACAGGACCGGTAGCTGACTCTGCACGACTCGCCCATTTTCACTGCCCTCTCTGTATGTGCGCCTTCTGCCGCGCAGGACACGCGACGTTTCTCGATCAGTGGGAACCAAAAGGAAGGTCCTGGCCGGGATCGAACCGACGACCTTCTGCGTGTGAAGCAGACGTGATAACCACTACACCACAGGACCGGTAGCTGACTCTGCACGACTCGCCCATTTTCACTGCCCTCTCTGTATGTGCGCCTTCTGGCGCGCTGGACACGCGACGTTTCTCGATCAGTGGGAACCGAAAGGAAGGTCCTGGCCGGGATCGAACCGGCGACCTTCTGCGTGTGAAGCAGACGTGATAACCACTACACTACAGGACCGGTCGCTGACTCTGCACGACTCGCCCATTTTCACTGCCCTCTCTGTATGTGCGCCTTCTGGCGCGCAGAACACGCGACGTTTCTCGATCAGTGGGAACCAAAAGGAAGGTCCTGGGCGGGATCGAACCGGCGGCCTTCTGCGTGTAAAGCAGACGTGATAACCACTACACCACAGGACCGGTAGCTGACTCTGCACGACTCGCCCATTTCAGGACACGCGACGTTTCTCGATCAGTGGGAACCAAAAGGAAGGTCCTGGCCGGGATCGAACAGGCGACCTTCTGCGTGTAAAGCAGACGTGATAACCACTACACCACAGGACCGGTCGCTGACTCTGCACGACTCGCCCATTTTCACTGCCCTCTCTGTATGTGCGCCTTCTGGCGCGCAGGACACGCGACGTTTCTCGATCAGTCGGAACCAAAAGGAAGGTCCTGGCTGGGATCGAACCGGCGATCTTCTGCGTGTGAAGCAGACGTGATAACCACTACACCACAGGACTGGTCGCTGACTCTGCACGACTCGCCCATTTTCACTGCCCTCTCTGTATGTGCGCCTTCTGGCGCGCAGGACACGCGACGTTTCTCGATCAGTCGGAACCAAAAGGAAGGTCCTGGCCGGGATCGAACCGGCGACCTTCTGCGTGTGAAGCAGACGTGATAACCACTACACCACAGGACCGGTCGCTGACTCTGCACGACTCACCCATTTTCACTGCCCTCTCTGTATGTGCGCCTTCTGGCGCGCAGGACACGCGACGTTTCTCGATCAGTGGGAACCGAAAGGAAGGTCCTGGCCGGGATCGAACCGGCGACCTTCTGCGTGTAAAGCAGACGTGATAACCACTACACCACAGGACCGGTCGCTGACTCTGCACGGCTCGCCCATTTTCACTGCCCTCTCTGTATGTGCGCCTTCTGGCGCGCAGGACACGCGACGTTTCTCGATCAGTGGGAACCAAAAGGAAGGTCCTGGCCGGGATCGAACCGGCGACCTTCTGCGTGTGAAGCAGACGTGATAACCACTACACTACAGGACCGGTCGCTGACTCTGCACGACTCGCCCATTTTCACTGCCCTCTCTGTATGTGCGCCTTCTGGCGCGCAGGACACGCGACGTTTCTCGATCAGTGGGAACCGAAAGGAAGGTCCTGGCCGGGATCGAACCGGCGACCTTCTGCGTGTAAAGCAGACGTGATAACCACTACACCACAGGACCGGTAGCTGACTCTGCACGACTCGCCCATTTCAGGACACGCGACGTTTCTCGATCAGTGGGAACCAAAAGGAAGGTCCTGGCCGGGATCGAACCGGCGACCTTCTGCGTGTGAAGCAGACGTGATAACCATTACACCACAGGACCGGTCGCTGATTCTGCACGACTCGCCCATTTTCACTGCCCTCTCTGTATGTGCGCCTTCTGCCGCGCAGGACACGCGACGTTTCTCGATCAGTGGGAACCAAAAGGAAGGTCCTGGCCGGGATCGAACCGGCGGCCTTCTGCGTGTAAAGCAGACGCGATAATCACTACACCACAGGACCGGTCGCTGACTCTGCACGACTCGCCCATTTCAGGACACGCGACGTTTCTCGATCAGTGGGAACCAAAAGGAAGGTCCTGGCCGGGATCGAACCGGCGACCTTCTGCGTGTGAAGCAGACGTGATAACCACTACACCACAGGACCGGTCGCTGACACTGCACGACTCACCCATTTTCACTGCCCTCTCTGTATGTGCGCCTTCTGGCGCGCAGGACACGCGACGTTTCTCGATCAGTGGGAACCGAAAGGAAGGTCCTGGCCGGGATCGAACCGGCGACCTTCTGCGTGTAAAGCAGACGTGATAACCACTACACCACAGGACCGGTCGCTGACTCTGCACGACTCGCCCATTTTCACTGCCCTCTCTGTATGTGCGCCTTCTGGCGCGCAGGACACGCGACGTTTCTCGATCAGTGGGAACCAAAAGGAAGGTCCTGGCCGGGATCGAACCGGCGACCTTCTGCGTGTGAAGCAGACGTGATAACCACTACACTACAGGACCGGTCGCTGACTCTGCACGACTCGCCCATTTTCACTGCCCTCTCTGTATGTGCGCCTTCTGGCGCGCAGGACACGCGACGTTTCTCGATCAGTGGGAACCGAAAGGAAGGTCCTGGCCGGGATCGAACCGGCGACCTTCTGCGTGTAAAGCAGACGTGATAACCACTACACCACAGGACCGGTAGCTGACTCTGCACGACTCGCCCATTTCAGGACACGCGACGTTTCTCGATCAGTGGGAACCAAAAGGAAGGTCCTGGCCGGGATCGAACCGGCGACCTTCTGCGTGTGAAGCAGACGTGATAACCATTACACCACAGGACCGGTCGCTGATTCTGCACGACTCGCCCATTTTCACTGCCCTCTCTGTATGTGCGCCTTCTGCCGCGCAGGACACGCGACGTTTCTCGATCAGTGGGAACCAAAAGGAAGGTCCTGGCCGGGATCGAACCGGCGGCCTTCTGCGTGTAAAGCAGACGCGATAATCACTACACCACAGGACCGGTCGCTGACTCTGCACGACTCGCCCATTTCAGGACACGCGACGTTTCTCGATCAGTGGGAACCAAAAGGAAGGTCCTGGCCGGGATCGAACCGGCGACCTTCTGCGTGTGAAGCAGACGTGATAACCACTACACCACAGGACCGGTCGCTGACACTGCACGACTCGCCCATTTTCACTGCCCTCTCTGTATGTGCGCCTTCTGGCGCGCAGGACACGCGACGTTTCTCGATCAGTGGGAACCAAAAGGAAGGTCCTGGCCGGGATCGAACCGGTAGCCTTCTGCGTGTAAAGCAGACGTGATAACCACTACACCACAGGACCGGTCGCTGACTCTGCACGACTCACCCATTTTCACTGCCCTCTCTGTATGTGCGCCTCTGGCGCGCAGGACACGCGACGTTTCTCGATCAGTCGGAACCAAAAGGAAGGTCCTGGCCGGGATCGAACCGGCGACCTTCTGCGTGTGAAGCAGACGTGATAACCATTACACCACAGGACCGGTCGCTGATTCTGCACGACTCGCCCATTTTCACTGCCCTCTCTGTATGTGCGCCTTCTGCCGCGCAGGACACGCGACGTTTCTCGATCATTGGGAACCAAAAGGAAGGTCCTGGCCGGGATCGAACCGGCGGCCTTCTGCGTGTAAAGCAGACGCGATAATCACTACACCACAGGACCGGTCGCTGACTCTGCACGACTCGCCCATTTTCACTGCCCTCTCTGTATGTGCGCCTTCTGCCGCGCAGGACACGCGACGTTTCTCGATCAGTGGGAACCGAAAGGAAGGTCCTGGCCGGGATCGAACCGGCGACCTTCTGCGTGTAAAGCAGACGTGATAACCACTACACCACAGGACCGGTCGCTGACTCTGCACGACTCGCCCATTTCAGGACACGCGACGTTTCTCGATCAGTGGGAACCAAAAGGAAGGTCCTGGCCGGGATCGAACCGGCGACCTTCTGCGTGTGAAGCAGACGTGATAACCATTACACCACAGGACCGGTCGCTGATTCTGCACGACTCGCCCATTTTCACTGCCCTCTCTGTATGTGCGCCTTCTGCCGCGCAGGACACGCGACGTTTCTCGATCAGTGGGAACCGAAAGGAAGGTCCTGGCCGGGATCGAACCGGCGGCCTTCTGCGTGTAAAGCAGACGCGATAATCACTACACCACAGGACCGGTCGCTGACTCTGCACGACTCGCCCATTTCAGGACACGCGACGTTTCTCGATCAGTGGGAACCAAAAGGAAGGTCCTGGCCGGGATCGAACCGGCGACCTTCTGCGTGTGAAGCAGACGTGATAACCACTACACCACAGGACCGGTCGCTGACACTGCACGACTCGCCCATTTTCACTGCCCTCTCTGTATGTGCGCCTTCTGGCGCGCAGGACACGCGACGTTTCTCGATCAGTGGGAACCAAAAGGAAGGTCCTGGCCGGGATCGAACCGGTAGCCTTCTGCGTGTAAAGCAGACGTGATAACCACTACACCACAGGACCGGTCGCTGACTCTGCACGACTCACCCATTTTCACTGCCCTCTCTGTATGTGCGCCTCTGGCGCGCAGGACACGCGACGTTTCTCGATCAGTCGGAACCAAAAGGAAGGTCCTGGCCGGGATCGAACCGGCGACCTTCTGCGTGTGAAGCAGACGTGATAACCATTACACCACAGGACCGGTCGCTGATTCTGCACAACTCGCCCATTTTCACTGCCCTCTCTGTATGTGCGCCTTCTGCCGCGCAGGACACGCGACGTTTCTCGATCAGTGGGAACCAAAAGGAAGGTCCTGGCCGGGATCGAACCGGCGGCCTTCTGCGTGTAAAGCAGACGCGATAATCACTACACCACAGGACCGGTCGCTGACTCTGCACGACTCGCCCATTTCAGGACACGCGACGTTTCTCGATCAGTGGGAACCAAAAGGAAGGTCCTGGCCGGGATCGAACCGGCGACCTTCTGCGTGTGAAGCAGACGTGATAACCACTACACCACAGGACCGGTCGCTGACACTGCACGACTCGCCCATTTTCACTGCCCTCTCTGTATGTGCGCCTTCTGGCGCGCAGGACACGCGACGTTTCTCGATCAGTGGGAACCAAAAGGAAGGTCCTGGCCGGGATCGAACCGGTAGCCTTCTGCGTGTAAAGCAGACGTGATAACCACTACACCACAGGACCGGTCGCTGACTCTGCACGACTCACCCATTTTCACTGCCCTCTCTGTATGTGCGCCTCTGGCGCGCAGGACACGCGACGTTTCTCGATCAGTGGGAACCAAAAGGAAGGTCCTGGCCGGGATCGAACCGGCGACCTTCTGCGTGTGAAGCAGACGTGATAACCATTACACCACAGGACCGGTCGCTGATTCTGCACGACTCGCCCATTTTCACTGCCCTCTCTGTATGTGCGCCTTCTGCCGCGCAGGACACGCGACGTTTCTCGATCAGTGGGAACCAAAAGGAAGGTCCTGGCCGGGATCGAACCGGCGGCCTTCTGCGTGTAAAGCAGACGCGATAATCACTACACCACAGGACCGGTCGCTGACTCTGCACGACTCGCCCATTTCAGGACACGCGACGTTTCTCGATCAGTGGGAACCAAAAGGAAGGTCCTGGCCGGGATCGAACCGGCGACCTTCTGCGTGTGAAGCAGACGTGATAACCACTACACCACAGGACCGGTCGCTGACACTGCACGACTCGCCCATTTTCACTGCCCTCTCTGTATGTGCGCCTTCTGCCGCGCAGGACACGCGACGTTTCTCGATCAGTGGGAACCAAAAGGAAGGTCCTGGCCGGGATCGAACCGGCGGCCTTCTGCGTGTAAAGCAGACGCGATAATCACTACACCACAGGACCGGTCGCTGACTCTGCACGACTCGCCCATTTCAGGACACGCGACGTTTCTCGATCAGTGGGAACCAAAAGGAAGGTCCTGGCCGGGATCGAACCGGCGACCTTCTGCGTGTGAAGCAGACGTGATAACCACTACACCACAGGACCGGTCGCTGACACTGCACGACTCGCCCATTTTCACTGCCCTCTCTGTATGTGCGCCTTCTGGCGCGCAGGACACGCGACGTTTCTCGATCAGTGGGAACCAAAAGGAAGGTCCTGGCCGGGATCGAACCGGTAGCCTTCTGCGTGTAAAGCAGACGTGATAACCACTACACCACAGGACCGGTCGCTGACTCTGCACGACTCACCCATTTTCACTGCCCTCTCTGTATGTGCGCCTCTGGCGCGCAGGACACGCGACGTTTCTCGATCAGTCGGAACCAAAAGGAAGGTCCTGGCCGGGATCGAACCGGCGACCTTCTGCGTGTGAAGCAGACGTGATAACCATTACACCACAGGACCGGTCGCTGATTCTGCACAACTCGCCCATTTTCACTGCCCTCTCTGTATGTGCGCCTTCTGCCGCGCAGGACACGCGACGTTTCTCGATCAGTGGGAACCAAAAGGAAGGTCCTGGCCGGGATCGAACCGGCGGCCTTCTGCGTGTAAAGCAGACGCGATAATCACTACACCACAGGACCGGTCGCTGACTCTGCACGACTCGCCCATTTCAGGACACGCGACGTTTCTCGATCAGTGGGAACCAAAAGGAAGGTCCTGGCCGGGATCGAACCGGCGACCTTCTGCGTGTGAAGCAGACGTGATAACCACTACACCACAGGACCGGTCGCTGACACTGCACGACTCGCCCATTTTCACTGCCCTCTCTGTATGTGCGCCTTCTGGCGCGCAGGACACGCGACGTTTCTCGATCAGTGGGAACCAAAAGGAAGGTCCTGGCCGGGATCGAACCGGTAGCCTTCTGCGTGTAAAGCAGACGTGATAACCACTACACCACAGGACCGGTCGCTGACTCTGCACGACTCACCCATTTTCACTGCCCTCTCTGTATGTGCGCCTCTGGCGCGCAGGACACGCGACGTTTCTCGATCAGTGGGAACCAAAAGGAAGGTCCTGGCCGGGATCGAACCGGCGACCTTCTGCGTGTGAAGCAGACGTGATAACCATTACACCACAGGACCGGTCGCTGATTCTGCACGACTCGCCCATTTTCACTGCCCTCTCTGTATGTGCGCCTTCTGCCGCGCAGGACACGCGACGTTTCTCGATCAGTGGGAACCAAAAGGAAGGTCCTGGCCGGGATCGAACCGGCGGCCTTCTGCGTGTAAAGCAGACGCGATAATCACTACACCACAGGACCGGTCGCTGACTCTGCACGACTCGCCCATTTCAGGACACGCGACGTTTCTCGATCAGTGGGAACCAAAAGGAAGGTCCTGGCCGGGATCGAACCGGCGACCTTCTGCGTGTGAAGCAGACGTGATAACCACTACACCACAGGACCGGTCGCTGACACTGCACGACTCGCCCATTTTCACTGCCCTCTCTGTATGTGCGCCTTCTGGCGCGCAGGACACGCGACGTTTCTCGATCAGTGGGAACCAAAAGGAAGGTCCTGGCCGGGATCGAACCGGTAGCCTTCTGCGTGTAAAGCAGACGTGATAACCACTACACCACAGGACCGGTCGCTGACTCTGCACGACTCACCCATTTTCACTGCCCTCTCTGTATGTGCGCCTCTGGCGCGCAGGACACGCGACGTTTCTCGATCAGTCGGAACCAAAAGGAAGGTCCTGGCCGGGATCGAACCGGCGACCTTCTGCGTGTGAAGCAGACGTGATAACCATTACACCACAGGACCGGTCGCTGATTCTGCACGACTCGCCCATTTTCACTGCCCTCTCTGTATGTGCGCCTTCTGCCGCGCAGGACACGCGACGTTTCTCGATCAGTGGGAACCAAAAGGAAGGTCCTGGCCGGGATCGAACCGGCGGCCTTCTGCGTGTAAAGCAGACGCGATAATCACTACACCACAGGACCGGTCGCTGACTCTGCACGACTCGCCCATTTCAGGACACGCGACGTTTCTCGATCAGTGGGAACCAAAAGGAAGGTCCTGGCCGGGATCGAACCGGCGACCTTCTGCGTGTGAAGCAGACGTGATAACCACTACACCACAGGACCGGTCGCTGACACTGCACGACTCGCCCATTTTCACTGCCCTCTCTGTATGTGCGCCTTCTGGCGCGCAGGACACGCGACGTTTCTCGATCAGTGGGAACCAAAAGGAAGGTCCTGGCCGGGATCGAACCGGTAGCCTTCTGCGTGTAAAGCAGACGTGATAACCACTACACCACAGGACCGGTCGCTGACTCTGCACGACTCACCCATTTTCACTGCCCTCTCTGTATGTGCGCCTCTGGCGCGCAGGACACGCGACGTTTCTCGATCAGTCGGAACCAAAAGGAAGGTCCTGGCCGGGATCGAACCGGCGACCTTCTGCGTGTAAAGCAGACGTGATAACCACTACACCACAGGACCGGTCGCTGACTCTGCACGACTCGCCCATTTTCACTGCCCTCTCTGTATGTGCGCCTTCTGGCGCGCAGAACACGCGACGTTTCTCGATCAGTGGGAACCAAAAGGAAGGTCCTGGCCGGGATCGAACCGGCGACCTTCTGCGTGTAAAGCAGACGTGATAACCACTACACCACAGGACCGGTCGCTGACTCTGCACGACTCGCCCATTTCAGGACACGCGACGTTTCTCGATCAGTGGGAACCAAAAGGAAGGTCCTGGCCGGGATCGAACCGGCGACCTTCTACGTGTGAAGCAGACGTGATAACCATTACACCACAGGACCGGTCGCTGACTCTGCACGACTCGCCCATTTTCACTGCCCTCTCTGTATGTGCGCCTTCTGCCGCGCAGGACACGCGACGTTTCTCGATCAGTGGGAACCAAAAGGAAGGTCCTGGCCGGGATCGAACCGGCGGCCTTCTGCGTGTAAAGCAGACGCGATAATCACTACACCACAGGACCGGTCGCTGACTCTGCACGACTCGCCCATTTCAGGACACGCGACGTTTCTCGATCAGTGGGAACCAAAAGGAAGGTCCTGGCCGGGATCGAACCGGCGACCTTCTGCGTGTGAAGCAGACGTGATAACCACTACACCACAGGACCGGTCGCTGACTCTGCACGACTCGCCCATTTTCACTGCCCTCTCTGTATGTGCGCCTTCTGGCGCGCAGGACACGCGACGTTTCTCGATCAGTGGGAACCAAAAGGAAGGTCCTGGCCGGGATCGAACCGGCGACCTTCTGCGTGTGAAGCAGACGTGATAACCACTACACTACAGGACCGGTCGCTGACTCTGCACGACTCGCCCATTTTCACTGCCCTCTCTGTATGTGCGCCTTCTGGCGCGCAGGACACGCGACGTTTCTCGATCAGTGGGAACCGAAAGGAAGGTCCTGGCCGGGATCGAACCGGCGACCTTCTGCGTGTAAAGCAGACGTGATAACCACTACACCACAGGACCGGTAGCTGACTCTGCACGACTCGCCCATTTCAGGACACGCGACGTTTCTCGATCAGTGGGAACCAAAAGGAAGGTCCTGGCCGGGATCGAACCGGCGACCTTCTGCGTGTGAAGCAGACGTGATAACCATCACACCACAGGACCGGTCGCTGATTCTGCACGACTCGCCCATTTTCACTGCCCTCTCTGTATGTGCGCCTTCTGCCGCGCAGGACACGCGACGTTTCTCGATCAGTGGGAACCAAAAGGAAGGTCCTGGCCGGGATCGAACCGGCGGCCTTCTGCGTGTAAAGCAGACGCGATAATCACTACACCACAGGACCGGTCGCTGACTCTGCACGACTCGCCCATTTCAGGACACGCGACGTTTCTCGATCAGTGGGAACCAAAAGGAAGGTCCTGGCCGGGATCGAACCGGCGACCTTCTGCGTGTGAAGCAGACGTGATAACCACTACACCACAGGACCGGTCGCTGACTCTGCACGACTCGCCCATTTTCACTGCCCTCTCTGTATGTGCGCCTTCTGGCGCGCAGGACACGCGACGTTTCTCGATCAGTGGGAACCGAAAGGAAGGTCCTGGCCGGGATCGAACCGGCGACCTTCTGCGTGTAAAGCAGACGTGATAACCACTACACCACAGGACCGGTAGCTGACTCTGCACGACTCGCCCATTTCAGGACACGCGACGTTTCACGATCAGTGGGAACCAAAAGGAAGGTCCTGGCCGGGATCGAACCGGCGACCTTCTGCGTGTAAAGCAGACGTGATAACCACTACACCACAGGACCGGTCGCTGACTCTGCACGACTCGCCCATTTTCACTGCCCTCTCTGTATGTGCGCCTTCTGGCGCGCAGGACACGCGACGTTTCTCGATCAGTCGGAACCAAAAGGAAGGTCCTGGCCGGGATCGAACCGGTAGCCTTCTGCGTGTAAAGCAGACGTGATAACCACTACACCACAGGACCGGTCGCTGACTCTGCACGACTCACCCATTTTCACTGCCCTCTCTGTATGTGCGCCTCTGGCGCGCAGGACACGCGACGTTTCTCGATCAGTCGGAACCAAAAGGAAGGTCCTGGCCGGGATCGAACCGGCGACCTTCTGCGTGTAAAGCAGACGTGATAACCACTACACCACAGGACCGGTCGCTGACTCTGCACGACTCGCCCATTTTCACTGCCCTCTCTGTATGTGCGCCTTCTGGCGCGCAGGACACGCGACGTTTCTCGATCAGTCGGAACCAAAAGGAAGGTCCTGGCCGGGATCGAACCGGCGACCTTCTGCGTGTAAAGCAGACGTGATAACCACTACACCACAGGACCGGTCGCTGACTCTGCACGACTCGCCCATTTTCACAGCCCTCTCTGTATGTGCGCCTTCTGGCGCGCAGGACACGCGACGTTTCTCGATCAGTGGGAACCGAAAGGAAGGTCCTGGCCGGGATCGAACCGGCGACCTTCTGCGTGTAAAGCAGACGTGATAACCACTACACCACAGGACCGGTCGCTGACTCTGCACGACTCGCCCATTTTCACTGCCCTCTCTGTATGTGCGCCTTCTGGCGCGCTGGACACGCGACGTTTTTCGATCAGTGGGAACCAAAAGGAAGGTCCTGGCCGGGATCGAACCGGCGACCTTCTGCGTGTGAAGCAGACGTGATAACCACTACACTACAGGACCGGTCGCTGACTCTGCACGACTCGCCCATTTTCACTGCCCTCTCTGTATGTGCGCCTTCTGGCGCGCAGGACACGCGACGTTTCTCGATCAGTGGGAACCGAAAGGAAGGTCCTGGCCGGGATCGAACCGGCGACCTTCTGCGTGTAAAGCAGACGTGATAACCACTACACCACAGGACCGGTAGCTGACTCTGCACGACTCGCCCATTTCAGGACACGCGACGTTTCTCGATCAGTGGGAACCAAAAGGAAGGTCCTGGCCGGGATCGAACCGGCGACCTTCTGCGTGTGAAGCAGACGTGATAACCACTACACCACAGGACCGGTCGCTGACTCTGCACGACTCGCCCATTTTCACTGCCCTCTCTGTATGTGCGCCTTCTGGCGCGCAGGACACGCGACGTTTCTCGATCAGTCGGAACCAAAAGGAAGGTCCTGGCCGGGATCGAACCGGCGACCTTCTGCGTGTAAAGCAGACGTGATAACCACTACACCACAGGACCGGTCGCTGACTCTGCACGACTCGCCCATTTTCACAGCCCTCTCTGTATGTGCGCCTTCTGGCGCGCAGGACACGCGACGTTTCTCGATCAGTGGGAACCGAAAGGAAGGTCCTGGCCGGGATCGAACCGGCGACCTTCTGCGTGTAAAGCAGACGTGATAACCACTACACCACAGGACCGGTCGCTGACTCTGCACGACTCGCCCATTTTCACTGCCCTCTCTGTATGTGCGCCTTCTGGCGCGCTGGACACGCGACGTTTTTCGATCAGTGGGAACCAAAAGGAAGGTCCTGGCCGGGATCGAACCGGCGACCTTCTGCGTGTGAAGCAGACGTGATAACCACTACACTACAGGACCGGTCGCTGACTCTGCACGACTCGCCCATTTTCACTGCCCTCTCTGTATGTGCGCCTTCTGGCGCGCAGGACACGCGACGTTTCTCGATCAGTCGGAACCAAAAGGAAGGTCCTGGCCGGGATCGAACCGGCGACCTTCTGCGTGTGAAGCAGACGTGATAACCACTACACCACAGGACCGGTCGCTGACTCTGCACGACTCACCCATTTTCACTGCCCTCTCTGTATGTGCGCCTTCTGGCGCGCAGGACACGCGACGTTTCTCGATCAGTGGGAACCGAAAGGAAGGTCCTGGCCGGGATCGAACCGGCGACCTTCTGCGTGTAAAGCAGACGTGATAACCACTACACCACAGGACCGGTCGCTGACTCTGCACGACTCGCCCATTTTCACTGCCCTCTCTGTATGTGCGCCTTCTGGCGCGCAGGACACGCGACGTTTCTCGATCAGTCGGAACCAAAAGGAAGGTCCTGGCCGGGATCGAACCGGCGACCTTCTGCGTGTAAAGCAGACGCGATAATCACTACACCACAGGACCGGTCGCTGACTCTGCACGACTCGCCCATTTCAGGACACGCGACGTTTCTCGATCAGTGGGAACCAAAAGGAAGGTCCTGGCCGGGATCGAACCGGCGGCCTTCTGCGTGTAAAGCAGACGCGATAATCACTACACCACAGGACCGGTCGCTGACTCTGCACGACTCGCCCATTTCAGGACACGCGACGTTTCTCGATCAGTGGGAACCAAAAGGAAGGTCCTGGCCGGGATCGAACCGGCGACCTTCTGCGTGTGAAGCAGACGTGATAACCACTACACCACAGGACCGGTAGCTGACTCTGCACGACTCGCCCATTTCAGGACACGCGACGTTTCTCGATCAGTGGGAACCGAAAGGAAGGTCCTGGCCGGGATCGAACCGGCGACCTTCTGCGTGTAAAGCAGACGTGATAACCACTACACCACAGGACCGGTAGCTGACTCTGCACGACTCGCCCATTTCAGGACACGCGACGTTTCTCGATCAGTGGGAACCAAAAGGAAGGTCCTGGCCGGGATCGAACCGGCGACCTTCTGCGTGTGAAGCAGACGTGATAACCACTACACCACAGGACCGGTCGCTGACTCTGCACGACTCACCCATTTTCACTGCCCTCTCTGTATGTGCGCCTTCTGGCGCGCAGGACACGCGACGTTTCTCGATCAGTGGGAACCGAAAGGAAGGTCCTGGCCGGGATCGAACCGGCGACCTTCTGCGTGTAAAGCAGACGTGATAACCACTACACCACAGGACCGGTCGCTGACTCTGCACGACTCGCCCATTTTCACTGCCCTCTCTGTATGTGCGCCTTCTGGCGCGCAGGACACGCGACGTTTCTCGATCAGTCGGAAGCAAAAGGAAGGTCCTGGCCGGGATCGAACCGGCGACCTTCTGCGTGTAAAGCAGACGCGATAATCACTACACCACAGGACCGGTCGCTGACTCTGCACGACTCGCCCATTTCAGGACACGCGACGTTTCTCGATCAGTGGGAACCAAAAGGAAGGTCCTGGCCGGGATCGAACCGGCGGCCTTCTGCGTGTAAAGCAGACGCGATAATCACTACACCACAGGACCGGTCGCTGACTCTGCACGACTCGCCCATTTCAGGACACGCGACGTTTCTCGATCAGTGGGAACCAAAAGGAAGGTCCTGGCCGGGATCGAACCGGCGACCTTCTGCGTGTGAAGCAGACGTGATAACCACTACACCACAGGACCGGTAGCTGACTCTGCACGACTCGCCCATTTCAGGACACGCGACGTTTCTCGATCAGTGGGAACCAAAAGGAAGGTCCTGGCCGGGATCGAACCGGCGACCTTCTGCGTGTGAAGCAGACGTGATAACCACTACACCACAGGACCGGTCGCTGACTCTGCACGACTCACCCATTTTCACTGTCCTCTCTGTATGTGCGCCTTCTGGCGCGCAGGACACGCGACGTTTCTCGATCAGTCGGAACCAAAAGGAAGGTCCTGGCCGGGATCGAACCGGCGACCTTCTGCGTGTGAAGCAGACGTGATAACCACTACACCACAGGACCGGTAGCTGACTCTGCACGACTCGCCCATTTCAGGACACGCGACGTTTCTCGATCAGTGGGAACCAAAAGGAAGGTCCTGGCCGGGATCGAACCGGCGACCTTCTGCGTGTAAAGCAGACGTGATAACCACTACACCACAGGACCGGTCGCTGACTCTGCACGACTCGCCCATTTTCACTGCCCTCTCTGTATGTGCGCCTTCTGGCGCGCAGGACACGCGACGTTTCTCGATCAGTGGGAACCAAAAGGAAGGTCCTGGCCGGGATCGAACCGGCGACCTTCTGCGTGTGAAGCAGACGTGATAACCACTACACCACAGGACCGGTCGCTGATTCTGCACGACTCGCCCGTTTTCACTGCCCTCTCTGTATGTGCGCCTTCTGCCGCGCAGGACACGCGACGTTTCTCGATCAGTGGGAACCAAAAGGAAGGTCCTGGCCGGGATCGAACCGGCGGCCTTCTGCGTGTAAAGCAGACGCGATAATCACTACACCACAGGACCGGTCGCTGACTCTGCACGACTCGCCCATTTCAGGACACGCGACGTTTCTCGATCAGTCGGAACCAAAAGGAAGGTCCTGGCCGGGATCGAACCGGCGACCTTCTGCGTGTAAAGCAGACGTGATAACCACTACACCACAGGACCGGTCGCTGACTCTGCACGACTCGCCCATTTTCACAGCCCTCTCTGTATGTGCGCCTTCTGGCGCGCAGGACACGCGACGTTTCTCGATCAGTGGGAACCGAAAGGAAGGTCCTGGCCGGGATCGAACCGGCGACCTTCTGCGTGTAAAGCAGACGTGATAACCACTACACCACAGGACCGGTCGCTGACTCTGCACGACTCGCCCATTTTCACTGCCCTCTCTGTATGTGCGCCTTCTGGCGCGCTGGACACGCGACGTTTCTCGATCAGTGGGAACCGAAAGGAAGGTCCTGGCCGGGATCGAACCGGCGACCTTCTGCGTGTGAAGCAGACGTGATAACCACTACACTACAGGACCGGTCGCTGACTCTGCACGACTCGCCCATTTTCACTGCCCTCTCTGTATGTGCGCCTTCTGGCGCGCAGGACACGCGACGTTTCTCGATCAGTGGGAACCGAAAGGAAGGTCCTGGCCGGGATCGAACCGGCGACCTTCTGCGTGTAAAGCAGACGTGATAACCACTACACCACAGGACCGGTAGCTGACTCTGCACGACTCGCCCATTTCAGGACACGCGACGTTTCTCGATCAGTGGGAACCAAAAGGAAGGTCCTGGCCGGGATCGAACCGGCGACCTTCTGCGTGTGAAGCAGACGTGATAACCACTACACTACAGGACCGGTCGCTGACTCTGCACGACTCGCCCATTTTCACTGCCCTCTCTGTATGTGCGCCTTCTGGCGCGCGGGACACGCGACGTTTCTCGATCAGTGGGAACCGAAAGGAAGGTCCTGGCCGGGATCGAACCGGCGACCTTCTGCGTGTAAAGCAGACGTGATAACCACTACACCACAGGACCGGTAGCTGACTCTGCACGACTCGCCCATTTCAGGACACGCGACGTTTCTCGATCAGTGGGAACCAAAAGGAAGGTCCTGGCCGGGATCGAACCGGCGACCTTCTGCGTGTGAAGCAGACGTGATAACCACTACACCACAGGACCGGTCGCTGACTCTGCACGACTCGCCCATTTTCACTGCCCTCTCTGTATGTGCGCCTTCTGGCGCGCAGGACACGCGACGTTTCTCGATCAGTCGGAACCAAAAGGAAGGTCCTGGCCGGGATCGAACCGGCGACCTTCTGCGTGTAAAGCAGACGTGATAACCACTACACCACAGGACCGGTCGCTGACTCTGCACGACTCGCCCATTTTCACAGCCCTCTCTGTATGTGCGCCTTCTGGCGCGCAGGACACGCGACGTTTCTCGATCAGTGGGAACCGAAAGGAAGGTCCTGGCCGGGATCGAACCGGCGACCTTCTGCGTGTAAAGCAGACGTGATAACCACTACACCACAGGACCGGTCGCTGACTCTGCACGACTCGCCCATTTTCACTGCCCTCTCTGTATGTGCGCCTTCTGGCGCGCTGGACACGCGACGTTTTTCGATCAGTGGGAACCAAAAGGAAGGTCCTGGCCGGGATCGAACCGGCGACCTTCTGCGTGTGAAGCAGACGTGATAACCACTACACTACAGGACCGGTCGCTGACTCTGCACGACTCGCCCATTTTCACTGCCCTCTCTGTATGTGCGCCTTCTGGCGCGCAGGACACGCGACGTTTCTCGATCAGTCGGAACCAAAAGGAAGGTCCTGGCCGGGATCGAACCGGCGACCTTCTGCGTGTGAAGCAGACGTGATAACCACTACACCACAGGACCGGTCGCTGACTCTGCACGACTCACCCATTTTCACTGCCCTCTCTGTATGTACGCCTTCTGGCGCGCAGGACACGCGACGTTTCTCGATCAGTGGGAACCGAAAGGAAGGTCCTGGCCGGGATCGAACCGGCGACCTTCTGCGTGTAAAGCAGACGTGATAACCACTACACCACAGGACCGGTCGCTGACTCTGCACGACTCGCCCATTTTCACTGCCCTCTCTGTATGTGCGCCTTCTGGCGCGCAGGACACGCGACGTTTCTCGATCAGTCGGAACCAAAAGGAAGGTCCTGGCCGGGATCGAACCGGCGACCTTCTGCGTGTAAAGCAGACGCGATAATCACTACACCACAGGACCGGTCGCTGACTCTGCACGACTCGCCCATTTCAGGACACGCGACGTTTCTCGATCAGTGGGAACCAAAAGGAAGGTCCTGGCCGGGATCGAACCGGCGGCCTTCTGCGTGTAAAGCAGACGCGATAATCACTACACCACAGGACCGGTCGCTGACTCTGCACGACTCGCCCATTTCAGGACACGCGACGTTTCTCGATCAGTGGGAACCAAAAGGAAGGTCCTGGCCGGGATCGAACCGGCGACCTTCTGCGTGTGAAGCAGACGTGATAACCACTACACCACAGGACCGGTAGCTGACTCTGCACGACTCGCCCATTTCAGGACACGCGACGTTTCTCGATCAGTGGGAACCAAAAGGAAGGTCCTGGCCGGGATCGAACCGGCGACCTTCTGCGTGTGAAGCAGACGTGATAACCACTACACCACAGGACCGGTCGCTGACTCTGCACGACTCACCCATTTTCACTGTCCTCTCTGTATGTGCGCCTTCTGGCGCGCAGGACACGCGACGTTTCTCGATCAGTCGGAACCAAAAGGAAGGTCCTGGCCGGGATCGAACCGGCGACCTTCTGCGTGTGAAGCAGACGTGATAACCACTACACCACAGGACCGGTAGCTGACTCTGCACGACTCGCCCATTTCAGGACACGCGACGTTTCTCGATCAGTGGGAACCAAAAGGAAGGTCCTGGCCGGGATCGAACCGGCGACCTTCTGCGTGTAAAGCAGACGTGATAACCACTACACCACAGGACCGGTCGCTGACTCTGCACGACTCGCCCATTTTCACTGCCCTCTCTGTATGTGCGCCTTCTGGCGCGCAGGACACGCGACGTTTCTCGATCAGTGGGAACCAAAAGGAAGGTCCTGGCCGGGATCGAACCGGCGACCTTCTGCGTGTGAAGCAGACGTGATAACCACTACACCACAGGACCGGTCGCTGATTCTGCACGACTCGCCCGTTTTCACTGCCCTCTCTGTATGTGCGCCTTCTGCCGCGCAGGACACGCGACGTTTCTCGATCAGTGGGAACCAAAAGGAAGGTCCTGGCCGGGATCGAACCGGCGGCCTTCTGCGTGTAAAGCAGACGCGATAATCACTACACCACAGGACCGGTCGCTGACTCTGCACGACTCGCCCATTTCAGGACACGCGACGTTTCTCGATCAGTCGGAACCAAAAGGAAGGTCCTGGCCGGGATCGAACCGGCGACCTTCCGCGTGTGAAGCAGACGTGATAACCACTACACCACAGGACCGGTCGCTGACTCTGCACGACTCGCCCATTTTCACTGCCCTCTCTGTATGTGCGCCTTCTGGCGCGCAGGACACGCGACGTTTCTCGATCAGTGGGAACCGAAAGGAAGGTCCTGGCCGGGATCGAACCGGCGACCTTCTGCGTGTAAAGCAGACGTGATAACCACTACACCACAGGACCGGTCGCTGACTCTGCACGACTCGCCCATTTTCACTGCCCTCTCTGTATGTGCGCCTTCTGGCGCGCAGGACACGCGACGTTTTTCGATCAGTGGGAACCGAAAGGAAGGTCCTGGCCGGGATCGAACCGGCGACCTTCTGCGTGTAAAGCAGACGTGATAACCACTACACCACAGGACCGGTCGCTGACTCTGCACGACTCACCCATTTTCACTGCCCTCTCTGTATGTGCGCCTTCTGGCGCGCAGGACACGCGACGTTTCTCGATCAGTGGGAACCGAAAGGAAGGTCCTGGCCGGGATCGAACCGGCGACCTTCTGCGTGTAAAGCAGACGTGATAACCACTACACCACAGGACCGGTCGCTGACTCTGCACGACTCGCCCATTTTCACTGCCCTCTCTGTATGTGCGCCTTCTGGCGCGCAGGACACGCGACGTTTCTCGATCAGTGGGAACCAAAAGGAAGGTCCTGGCCGGGATCGAACCGGCGACCTTCTGCGTGTGAAGCAGACGTGATAACCACTACACCACAGGACCGGTCGCTGACTCTGCACGACTCGCCCATTTTCACTGCCCTCTCTGTATGTGCGCCTTCTGGCGCGCAGGACACGCGACGTTTCTCGATCAGTCGGAACCAAAAGGAAGGTCCTGGCTGGGATCGAACCGGCGACCTTCTGCGTGTGAAGCAGACGTGATAACCACTACACCACAGGACTGGTCGCTGACTCTGCACGACTCACCCGTTTTCACTGCCCTCTCTGTATGTGCGCCTTCTGGCGCGCAGGACACGCGACGTTTCACGATCAGTGGGAACCGAAAGGAAGGTCCTGGCCGGGATCGAACCGGCGACCTTCTGCGTGTAAAGCAGACGTGATAACCACTACACCACAGGACCGGTCGCTGACTCTGCACGACTCGCCCGTTTTCACTGCCCTCTCTGTATGAGCGCCTTCTGGCGCGCAGGACACGCGACGTTTCTCGATCAGTCGGAACCAAAAGGAAGGTCCTGGCCGGGATCGAACCGGCGACCTTCTGCGTGTGAAGCAGACGTGATAACCACTACACCACAGGACCGGTCGCTGACTCTGCACGACTCACCCATTTTCACTGCCCTCTCTGTATGTGCGCCTTCTGGCGCGCAGGACACGCGACGTTTCTCGATCAGTGGGAACCGAAAGGAAGGTCCTGGCCGGGATCGAACCGGCGACCTTCTGCGTGTAAAGCAGACGTGATAACCACTACACCACAGGACCGGTCGCTGACTCTGCACGACTCGCCCATTTTCACTGCCCTCTCTGTATGTGCGCCTCTGGCGCGCAGGACACGCGACGTTTCTCGATCAGTCGGAACCAAAAGGAAGGTCCTGGCCGGGATCGAACCGGCGACCTTCTGCGTGTGAAGCAGACGTGATAACCACTACACCACAGGACCGGTCGCTGACTCTGCACGACTCGCCCATTTTTACTGCCCTCTCTGTATGTGCGCCTTCTGGCGCGCAGGACACGCGACGTTTCTCGATCAGTGGGAACCGAAAGGAAGGTCCTGGCCGGGATCGAACCGGCGACCTTCTGCGTGTAAAGCAGACGTGATAACCACTACACCACAGGACCGGTCGCTGACTCTGCACGACTCGCCCATTTTCACTGCCCTCTCTGTATGTGCGCCTTCTGGCGCGCAGGACACGCGACGTTTCTCGATCAGTGGGAACCAAAAGGAAGGTCCTGGCCGGGATCGAACCGGCGACCTTCTGCGTGTGAAGCAGACGTGATAACCACTACACCACAGGACCGGTCGCTGACTCTGCACGACTCGCCCATTTTCACTTCCCTCTCTGTATGTGCGCCTTCTGGCGAGCAGGACACGCGACGTTTCTCGATCAGTCGGAACCAAAAGGAAGGTCCTGGCCGGGATCGAACCGGCGACCTTCTGCGTGTGAAGCAGACGTGATAACCACTACACCACAGGACCGGTCGCTGACTCTGCACGACTCGCCCATTTTCACTGCCCTCTCTGTATGTGCGCCTTCTGGCGCGCAGGACACGCGACGTTTCTCGATCAGTGGGAACCGAAAGGAAGGTCCTGGCCGGGATCGAACCGGCGACCTTCTGCGTGTAAAGCAGACGTGATAACCACTACACCACAGGACCGGTCGCTGACTCTGCACGACTCGCCCATTTTCACTGCCCTCTCTGTATGTGCGCCTTCTGGCGCGCAGGACACGCGACGTTTCTCGATCAGTGGGAACCAAAAGGAAGGTCCTGGCCGGGATCGAACCGGCGACCTTCTGCGTGTGAAGCAGACGTGATAACCACTACACCACAGGACCGGTCGCTGACTCTGCACGACTCGCCCATTTTCACTGCCCTCTCTGTATGTGCGCCTTCTGGCGCGCAGGACACGCGACGTTTCTCGATCAGTGGGAACCGAAAGGAAGGTCCTGGCCGGGATCGAACCGGCGACCTTCTGCGTGTAAAGCAGACGTGATAACCACTACACCACAGGACCGGTCGCTGACTCTGCACGACTCGCCCATTTTCACTGCCCTCTCTGTATGTGCGCCTTCTGGCGCGCAGGACACGCGACGTTTCTCGATCAGTGGGAACCAAAAGGAAGGTCCTGGCCGGGATCGAACCGGCGACCTTCTGCGTGTGAAGCAGACGTGATAACCACTACACCACAGGACCGGTCGCTGACTCTGCACGACTCGCCCATTTTCACTGCCCTCTCTGTATGTGCGCCTTCTGGCGCGCAGGACACGCGACGTTTCTCGATCAGTGGGAACCGAAAGGAAGGTCCTGGCCGGGATCGAACCGGCGACCTTCTGCGTGTAAAGCAGACGTGATAACCACTACACCACAGGACCGGTCGCTGACTCTGCACGACTCGCCCATTTTCACTGCCCTCTCTGTATGTGCGCCTTCTGGCGCGCAGGACACGCGACGTTTCTCGATCAGTCGGAACCAAAAGGAAGGTCCTGGCTGGGATCGAACCGGCGACCTTCTGCGTGTGAAGCAGACGTGATAACCACTACACCACAGGACTGGTCGCTGACTCTGCACGACTCGCCCGTTTTCACTGCCCTCTCTGTATGTACGCCTTCTGGCGCGCAGGACACGCGACGTTTCTCGATCAGTGGGAACCGAAAGGAAGGTCCTGGCCGGGATCGAACCGGCGACCTTCTGCGTGTAAAGCAGACGTGATAACCACTACACCACAGGACCGGTCGCTGACTCTGCACGACTCGCCCATTTTCACTGCCCTCTCTGTATGTGCGCCTTCTGGCGCGCAGGACACGCGACGTTTCTCGATCAGTGGGAACCGAAAGGAAGGTCCTGGCCGGGATCGAACCGGCGACCTTCTGCGTGTAAAGCAGACGTGATAACCACTACACCACAGGACCGGTCGCTGACTCTGCACGACTCGCCCATTTTCACTGCCCTCTCTGTATGTGCGCCTTCTGGCGCGCAGGACACGCGACGTTTCTCGATCAGTCGGAACCAAAAGGAAGGTCCTGGCTGGGATCGAACCGGCGACCTTCTGCGTGTGAAGCAGACGTGATAACCACTACACCACAGGACTGGTCGCTGACTCTGCACGACTCGCCCGTTTTCACTGCCCTCTCTGTATGTGCGCCTTCTGGCGCGCAGGACACGCGACGTTTCTCGATCAGTGGGAACCAAAAGGAAGGTCCTGGCCGGGATCGAACCGGCGACCTTCTGCGTGTGAAGCAGACGTGATAACCACTACACCACAGGACCGGTCGCTGACTCTGCACGACTCGCCCATTTTCACTGCCCTCTCTGTATGTGCGCCTTCTGGCGCGCAGGACACGCGACGTTTCTCGATCAGTGGGAACCGAAAGGAAGGTCCTGGCCGGGATCGAACCGGCGACCTTCTGCGTGTAAAGCAGACGTGATAACCACTACACCACAGGACCGGTCGCTGACTCTGCACGACTCGCCCATTTTCACTGCCCTCTCTGTATGTGCGCCTTCTGGCGCGCAGGACACGCGACGTTTCTCGATCAGTCGGAACCAAAAGGAAGGTCCTGGCTGGGATCGAACCGGCGACCTTCTGCGTGTGAAGCAGACGTGATAACCACTACACCACAGGACCGGTCGCTGACTCTGCACGACTCGCCCGTTTTCACTGCCCTCTCTGTATGTGCGCCTTCTGGCGCGCAGGACACGCGACGTTTCTCGATCAGTCGGAACCAAAAGGAAGGTCCTGGCCGGGATCGAACCGGCGACCTTCTGCGTGTGAAGCAGACGTGATAACCACTACACCACAGGACCGGTCGCTGACTCTGCACGACTCACCCATTTTCACTGCCCTCTCTGTATGTGCGCCTTCTGGCGCGCAGGACACGCGACGTTTCTCGATCAGTGGGAACCGAAAGGAAGGTCCTGGCCGGGATCGAACCGGCGACCTTCTGCGTGTAAAGCAGACGTGATAACCACTACACCACAGGACCGGTCGCTGACTCTGCACGACTCGCCCGTTTTCACTGCCCTCTCTGTATGTGCGCCTTCTGGCGCGCAGGACACGCGACGTTTCTCGATCAGTCGGAACCAAAAGGAAGGTCCTGGCCGGGATCGAACCGGCGACCTTCTGCGTGTGAAGCAGACGTGATAACCACTACACCACAGGACCGGTCGCTGACTCTGCACGACTCACCCATTTTCACTGCCCTCTCTGTATGTGCGCCTTCTGGCGCGCAGGACACGCGACGTTTCTCGATCAGTGGGAACCGAAAGGAAGGTCCTGGCCGGGATCGAACCGGCGACCTTCTGCGTGTAAAGCAGACGTGATAACCACTACACCACAGGACCGGTCGCTGACTCTGCACGACTCGCCCATTTTCACTGCCCTCTCTGTATGTGCGCCTTCTGGCGCGCAGGACACGCGACGTTCCTCGATCAGTGGGAACCAAAAGGAAGGTCCTGGCCGGGATCGAACCGGCGACCTTCTGCGTGTAAAGCAGACGTGATAACCACTACACCACAGGACCGGTCGCTGACTCTGCACGACTCGCCCATTTTCACTGCCCTCTCTGTATGTGCGCCTTCTGGCGCGCAGGACACGCGACGTTTCTCGATCAGTCGGAACCAAAAGGAAGGTCCTGGCTGGGATCGAACCGGCGACCTTCTGCGTGTGAAGCAGACGTGATAACCACTACACCACAGGACCGGTCGCTGACTCTGCACGACTCGCCCGTTTTCACTGCCCTCTCTGTATGTGCGCCTTCTGGCGCGCAGGACACGCGACGTTTCTCGATCAGTCGGAACCAAAAGGAAGGTCCTGGCCGGGATCGAACCGGCGACCTTCTGCGTGTGAAGCAGACGTGATAACCACTACACCACAGGACCGGTCGCTGACTCTGCACGACTCACCCATTTTCACTGCCCTCTCTGTATGTGCGCCTTCTGGCGCGCAGGACACGCGACGTTTCTCGATCAGTGGGAACCGAAAGGAAGGTCCTGGCCGGGATCGAACCGGCGACCTTCTGCGTGTAAAGCAGACGTGATAACCACTACACCACAGGACCGGTCGCTGACTCTGCACGACTCGCCCGTTTTCACTGCCCTCTCTGTATGTGCGCCTTCTGGCGCGCAGGACACGCGACGTTTCTCGATCAGTCGGAACCAAAAGGAAGGTCCTGGCCGGGATCGAACCGGCGACCTTCTGCGTGTGAAGCAGACGTGATAACCACTACACCACAGGACCGGTCGCTGACTCTGCACGACTCACCCATTTTCACTGCCCTCTCTGTATGTGCGCCTTCTGGCGCGCAGGACACGCGACGTTTCTCGATCAGTGGGAACCGAAAGGAAGGTCCTGGCCGGGATCGAACCGGCGACCTTCTGCGTGTAAAGCAGACGTGATAACCACTACACCACAGGACCGGTCGCTGACTCTGCACGACTCGCCCATTTTCACTGCCCTCTCTGTATGTGCGCCTTCTGGCGCGCAGGACACGCGACGTTCCTCGATCAGTGGGAACCAAAAGGAAGGTCCTGGCCGGGATCGAACCGGCGACCTTCTGCGTGTGAAGCAGACGTGATAACCACTACACCACAGGACCGGTCGCTGACTCTGCACGACTCGCCCATTTTCACTGCCCTCTCTGTATGTGCGCCTCTGGCGCGCAGGACACGCGACGTTTCTCGATCAGTCGGAACCAAAAGGAAGGTCCTGGCCGGGATCGAACCGGCGACCTGCGTGTAAAGCAGACGTGATAACCACTACACCACAGGACCGATCGCTGACTCTGCACGACTCGCCCATTTTCACTGCCCTCTCTGTATGTGCGCCTTCTGGCGCGCAGGACACGCGACGTTTCTCGATCAGTCGGAACCAAAAGGAAGGTCCTGGCCGGGATCGAACCGGCGACCTTCTGCGTGTAGAGCAGACGTGATAACCACTACACCACAGGACCGGTCGCTGACTCTGCACGACTCGCCCATTTTCACTGCCCTCTCTGTATGTGCGCCTTCTGGCGCGCAGGACACGCGACGTTTCTCGATCAGTGGGAACCGAAAGGAAGGTCCTGGCCGGGATCGAACCGGCGACCTTCTGCGTGTAAAGCAGACGTGATAACCACTACACCACAGGACCGGTCGCTGACTCTGCACGACTCGCCCATTTTCACTGCCCTCTCTGTATGTGCGCCTTCTGGCGCGCAGGACACGCGACGTTTCTCGATCAGTGGGAACCAAAAGGAAGGTCCTGGCCGGGATCGAACCGGCGACCTTCTGCGTGTGAAGCAGACGTGATAACCACTACACCACAGGACCGGTCGCTGACTCTGCACGACTCGCCCATTTTCACTGCCCTCTCTGTATGTGCGCCTCTGGCGCGCAGGACACGCGACGTTTCTCGATCAGTCGGAACCAAAAGGAAGGTCCTGGCTGGGATCGAACCGGCGACCTTCTGCGTGTGAAGCAGACGTGATAACCACTACACCACAGGACTGGTCGCTGACTCTGCACGACTCGCCCATTTTCACTGCCCTCTCTGTATGTGCGCCTTCTGGCGCGCAGGACACGCGACGTTTCTCGATCAGTCGGAACCAAAAGGAAGGTCCTGGCCGGGATCGAACCGGCGACCTTCTGCGTGTAAAGCAGACGTGATAACCACTACACCACAGGACCGGTCGCTGACTCTGCACGACTCACCCATTTTCACTGCCCTCTCTGTATGTGCGCCTTCTGGCGCGCAGGACACGCGACGTTTCTCGATCAGTGGGAACCGAAAGGAAGGTCCTGGCCGGGATCGAACCGGCGACCTTCTGCGTGTAAAGCAGACGTGATAACCACTACACCACAGGACCGGTCGCTGACTCTGCACGACTCGCCCATTTTCACTGCCCTCTCTGTATGTGCGCCTTCTGGCGCGCAGGACACGCGACGTTTCTCGATCAGTGGGAACCAAAAGGAAGGTCCTGGCCGGGATCGAACCGGCGACCTTCTGCGTGTGAAGCAGACGTGATAACCACTACACCACAGGACCGGTCGCTGACTCTGCACGACTCGCCCATTTTCACTGCCCTCTCTGTATGTGCGCCTTCTGGCGCGCAGGACACGCGACGTT
Source organism: Heligmosomoides polygyrus bakeri (assembly GCA_947359475.1). Lineage (NCBI taxonomy): Eukaryota > Metazoa > Nematoda > Chromadorea > Rhabditida > Heligmosomidae > Heligmosomoides > Heligmosomoides polygyrus. The sequence goes on along the minus strand of OX375869.1, from coordinate 15,697,785 downwards.
TCTCGATCAGTCGGAACCAAAAGGAAGGTCCTGGCTGGGATCGAACCGGCGACCTTCTGCGTGTGAAGCAGACGTGATAACCACTACACCACAGGACTGGTCGCTGACTCTGCACGACTCACCCGTTTTCACTGCCCTCTCTGTATGTGCGCCTTCTGGCGCGCAGGACACGCGACGTTTCACGATCAGTGGGAACCGAAAGGAAGGTCCTGGCCGGGATCGAACCGGCGACCTTCTGCGTGTAAAGCAGACGTGATAACCACTACACCACAGGACCGGTCGCTGACTCTGCACGACTCGCCCGTTTTCACTGCCCTCTCTGTATGAGCGCCTTCTGGCGCGCAGGACACGCGACGTTTCTCGATCAGTCGGAACCAAAAGGAAGGTCCTGGCCGGGATCGAACCGGCGACCTTCTGCGTGTGAAGCAGACGTGATAACCACTACACCACAGGACCGGTCGCTGACTCTGCACGACTCACCCATTTTCACTGCCCTCTCTGTATGTGCGCCTTCTGGCGCGCAGGACACGCGACGTTTCTCGATCAGTGGGAACCGAAAGGAAGGTCCTGGCCGGGATCGAACCGGCGACCTTCTGCGTGTAAAGCAGACGTGATAACCACTACACCACAGGACCGGTCGCTGACTCTGCACGACTCGCCCATTTTCACTGCCCTCTCTGTATGTGCGCCTCTGGCGCGCAGGACACGCGACGTTTCTCGATCAGTCGGAACCAAAAGGAAGGTCCTGGCCGGGATCGAACCGGCGACCTTCTGCGTGTGAAGCAGACGTGATAACCACTACACCACAGGACCGGTCGCTGACTCTGCACGACTCGCCCATTTTTACTGCCCTCTCTGTATGTGCGCCTTCTGGCGCGCAGGACACGCGACGTTTCTCGATCAGTGGGAACCGAAAGGAAGGTCCTGGCCGGGATCGAACCGGCGACCTTCTGCGTGTAAAGCAGACGTGATAACCACTACACCACAGGACCGGTCGCTGACTCTGCACGACTCGCCCATTTTCACTGCCCTCTCTGTATGTGCGCCTTCTGGCGCGCAGGACACGCGACGTTTCTCGATCAGTGGGAACCAAAAGGAAGGTCCTGGCCGGGATCGAACCGGCGACCTTCTGCGTGTGAAGCAGACGTGATAACCACTACACCACAGGACCGGTCGCTGACTCTGCACGACTCGCCCATTTTCACTTCCCTCTCTGTATGTGCGCCTTCTGGCGAGCAGGACACGCGACGTTTCTCGATCAGTCGGAACCAAAAGGAAGGTCCTGGCCGGGATCGAACCGGCGACCTTCTGCGTGTGAAGCAGACGTGATAACCACTACACCACAGGACCGGTCGCTGACTCTGCACGACTCGCCCATTTTCACTGCCCTCTCTGTATGTGCGCCTTCTGGCGCGCAGGACACGCGACGTTTCTCGATCAGTCGGAACCAAAAGGAAGGTCCTGGCTGGGATCGAACCGGCGACCTTCTGCGTGTGAAGCAGACGTGATAACCACTACACCACAGGACTGGTCGCTGACTCTGCACGACTCGCCCATTTTCACTGCCCTCTCTGTATGTGCGCCTTCTGGCGCGCAGGACACGCGACGTTTCTCGATCAGTCGGAACCCAAAGGAAGGTCCTGGCCGGGATCGAACCGGCGACCTTCTGCGTGTGAAGCAGACGTGATAACCACTACACCACAGGACCGCTCGCTGACTCTGCACGACTCACCCATTTTCACTGCCCTCTCTGTATGTGCGCCTTCTGGCGCGCAGGACACGCGACGTTTCTCGATCAGTGGGAACCGAAAGGAATGTCCTGGCCGGGATCGAACCGGCGACCTTCTGCGTGTAGAGCAGACGTGATAACCACTACACCACAGGACCGGTCGCTGACTCTGCACGACTCGCCCGTTTTCACTGCCCTCTCTGTATGTGCGCCTTCTGGCGCGCAGGACACGCGACGTTTCTCGATCAGTCGGAACCAAAAGGAAGGTCCTGGCCGGGATCGAACCGGCGACCTTCTGCGTGTGAAGCAGACGTGATAACCACTACACCACAGGACCGGTCGCTGACTCTGCACGACTCACCCATTTTCACTGCCCTCTCTGTATGTGCGCCTTCTGGCGCGCAGGACACGCGACGTTTCTCGATCAGTGGGAACCGAAAGGAAGGTCCTGGCCGGGATCGAACCGGCGACCTTCTGCGTGTAAAGCAGACGTGATAACCACTACACCACAGGACCGGTCGCTGACTCTGCACGACTCGCCCATTTTCACTGCCCTCTCTGTATGTGCGCCTTCTGGCGCGCAGGACACGCGACGTTTCTCGATCAGTGGGAACCAAAAGGAAGGTCCTGGCCGGATCGAACCGGCGACCTTCTGCGTGTGAAGCAGACGTGATAACCACTACACCACAGGACCGGTCGCTGACTCTGCACGACTCGCCCATTTTCACTGCCCTCTCTGTATGTGCGCCTTCTGGCGCGCAGGACACGCGACGTTTCTCGATCAGTCGGAACCAAAAGGAAGGTCCTGGCCGGGATCGAACCGGCGACCTTCTGCGTGTGAAGCAGACGTGATAACCACTACACCACAGGACCGCTCGCTGACTCTGCACGACTCGCCCGTTTTCACTGCCCTCTCTGTATGTGCGCCTTCTGGCGCGCAGGACACGCGACGTTTCTCGATCAGTCGGAACCAAAAGGAAGGTCCTGGCCGGGATCGAACCGGCGACCTTCTGCGTGTGAAGCAGACGTGATAACCACTACACCACAGGACTGGTCGCTGACTCTGCACGACTCGCCCGTTTTCACTGCCCTCTCTGTATGTGCGCCTTCTGGCGCGCAGGACACGCGACGTTTCTCGATCAGTGGGAACCGAAAGGAAGGTCCTGGCCGGGATCGAACCGGCGACCTTCTGCGTGTAAAGCAGACGTGATAACCACTACACCACAGGACCGGTCGCTGACTCTGCACGACTCGCCCGTTTTCACTGCCCTCTCTGTATGTGCGCCTTCTGGCGCGCAGGACACGCGACGTTTCTCGATCAGTCGGAACCAAAAGGAAGGTCCTGGCCGGGATCGAACCGGCGACCTTCTGCGTGTGAAGCAGACGTGATAACCACTACACCACAGGACTGGTCGCTGACTCTGCACGACTCGCCCGTTTTCACTGCCCTCTCTGTATGTGCGCCTTCTGGCGCGCAGGACACGCGACGTTTCTCGATCAGTGGGAACCGAAAGGAAGGTCCTGGCCGGGATCGAACCGGCGACCTTCTGCGTGTAAAGCAGACGTGATAACCACTACACCACAGGACCGGTCGCTGACTCTGCACGACTCGCCCGTTTTCACTGCCCTCTCTGTATGTGCGCCTTCTGGCGCGCAGGACACGCGACGTTTCTCGATCAGTCGGAACCAAAAGGAAGGTCCTGGCCGGGATCGAACCGGCGACCTTCTGCGTGTAAAGCAGACGTGATAACCACTACACCACAGGACCGGTCGCTGACTCTGCACGACTCGCCCATTTTCACTGCCCTCTCTGTATGTGCGCCTTCTGGCGCGCAGGACACGCGACGTTTCTCGATCAGTCGGAACCAAAAGGAAGGTCCTGGCCGGGATCGAACCGGCGACCTTCTGCGTGTGAAGCAGACGTGATAACCACTACACCACAGGACCGGTCGCTGACTCTGCACGACTCACCCATTTTCACTGCCCTCTCTGTATGTGCGCCTTCTGGCGCGCAGGACACGCGACGTTTCTCGATCAGTGGGAACCGAAAGGAAGGTCCTGGCCGGGATCGAACCGGCGACCTTCTGCGTGTAAAGCAGACGTGATAACCACTACACCACAGGACCGGTCGCTGACTCTGCACGACTCGCCCATTTTCACTGCCCTCTCTGTATGTGCGCCTTCTGGCGCGCAGGACACGCGACGTTTCTCGATCAGTGGGAACCAAAAGGAAGGTCCTGGCCGGATCGAACCGGCGACCTTCTGCGTGTGAAGCAGACGTGATAACCACTACACCACAGGACCGGTCGCTGACTCTGTACGACTCGCCCGTTTTCACTGCCCTCTCTGTATGTGCGCCTTCTGGCGCGCAGGACACGCGACGTTTCTCGATCAGTCGGAACCAAAAGGAAGGTCCTGGCCGGGATCGAACCGGCGACCTTCTGCGTGTGAAGCAGACGTGATAACCACTACACCACAGGACCGCTCGCTGACTCTGCACGACTCACCCATTTTCACTGCCCTCTCTGTATGTGCGCCTTCTGGCGCGCAGGACACGCGACGTTTCTCGATCAGTGGGAACCGAAAGGAAGGTCCTGGCCGGGATCGAACCGGCGACCTTCTGCGTGTAAAGCAGACGTGATAACCACTACACCACAGGACCGGTCGCTGACTCTGCACGACTCGCCCGTTTTCACTGCCCTCTCTGTATGTGCGCCTTCTGGCGCGCAGGACACGCGACGTTTCTCGATCAGTCGGAACCAAAAGGAAGGTCCTGGCCGGGATCGAACCGGCGACCTTCTGCGTGTGAAGCAGACGTGATAACCACTACACCACAGGACCGGTCGCTGACTCTGCACGACTCACCCATTTTCACTGCCCTCTCTGTATGTGCGCCTTCTGGCGCGCAGGACACGCGACGTTTCTCGATCAGTGGGAACCGAAAGGAAGGTCCTGGACGGGATCGAACCGGCGACCTTCTGCGTGTAAAGCAGACGTGATAACCACTACACCACAGGACCGGTAGCTGACTCTGCACGACTCGCCCATTTTCACTGCCCTCTCTGTATGTGCGCCTTCTGGCGAGCAGGACACGCGACGTTTCTCGATCAGTGGGAACCGAAAGGAAGGTCCTGGACGGGATCGAACCGGCGACCTTCTGCGTGTAAAGCAGACGTGATAACCACTACACCACAGGACCGGTCGCTGACTCTGCACGACTCACCCATTTTCACTGCCCTCTCTGTATGTGCGCCTTCTGGCGCGCAGGACACGCGACGTTTCTCGATCAGTGGGAACCGAAAGGAAGGTCCTGGACGGGATCGAACCGGCGACCTTCTGCGTGTAAAGCAGACGTGATAACCACTACACCACAGGACCGGTAGCTGACTCTGCACGACTCGCCCATTTTCACTGCCCTCTCTGTATGTGCGCCTTCTGGCGCGCAGGACACGCGACGTTTCTCGATCAGTCGGAACCAAAAGGAAGGTCCTGGCCGGGATCGAACCGGCGACCTTCTGCGTGTGAAGCAGACGTGATAACCACTACACCACAGGACCGCTCGCTGACTCTGCACGACTCGCCCGTTTTCACTGCCCTCTCTGTATGTGCGCCTTCTGGCGCGCAGGACACGCGACGTTTCTCGATCAGTGGGAACCAAAAGGAAGGTCCTGGCCGGGATCGAACCGGCGACCTTCTGCGGGTAAAGCAGACGTGATAACCACTACACCACAGGACCGGTAGCTGACTCTGCACGACTCGCCCATTTTCACTGCCCTCTCTGTATGTGCGCCTTCTGGCGCGCAGAACACGCGACGTTTCTCGATCAGTGGGAACCAAAAGGAAGGTCCTGGCCGGGATCGAACCGGCGACCTTCTGCGTGTAAAGCAGACGTGATAACCACTACACCACAGGACCGGTCGCTGACTCTGCACGACTCGCCCGTTTTCACTGCCCTCTCTGTATGTGCGCCTTCTGGCGCGCAGGACACGCGACGTTTCTCGATCAGTCGGAACCAAAAGGAAGGTCCTGGACGGGATCGAACCGGCGACCTTCTGCGTGTGAAGCAGACGTGATAACCACTACACCACAGGACCGCTCGCTGACTCTGCACGACTCACCCATTTTCACTGCCCTCTCTGTATGTGCGCCTTCTGGCGCGCAGGACACGCGACGTTTCTCGATCAGTCGGAACCAAAAGGAAGGTTCTGGCCGGGATCGAACCGGCGACCTTCTGCGTGTAAAGCAGACGTGATAACCACTACACCACAGGACCGGTCGCTGACTCTGCACGACTCGCCCATTTTCACTGCCCTCTCTGTATGTGCGCCTCTGGCGCGCAGGACACGCGACGTTTCTCGATCAGTCGGAACCAAAAGGAAGGTCCTGGCCGGGATCGAACCGGCGACCTTCTGCGTGTAAAGCAGACGTGATAACCACTACACCACAGGACCGGTCGCTGACTCTGCACGACTCGCCCATTTTCACTGCCCTCTCTGTATGTGCGCCTTCTGGCGCGCAGGACACGCGACGTTTCTCGATCAGTGGGAACCGAAAGGAAGGTCCTGGCCGGGATCGAACCGGCGACCTTCTGCGTGTAAAGCAGACGTGATAACCACTACACCACAGGACCGGTCGCTGACTCTGCACGACTCGCCCGTTTTCACTGCCCTCTCTGTATGTGCGCCTTCTGGCGCGCAGGACACGCGACGTTTCTCGATCAGTGGGAACCGAAAGGAAGGTCCTGGCCGGGATCGAACCGGCGACCTTCTGCGTGTAAAGCAGACGTGATAACCACTACACCACAGGACCGGTCGCTGACTCTGCACGACTCGCCCATTTTCACTGCCCTCTCTGTATGTGCGCCTTCTGGCGCGCAGGACACGCGACGTTTCTCGATCAGTGGGAACCGAAAGGAAGGTCCTGGCCGGGATCGAACCGGCGACCTTCTGCGTGTAAAGCAGACGTGATAACCACTACACCACAGGACCGGTCGCTGACTCTGCACGACTCGCCCATTTTCACTGCCCTCTCTGTATGTGCGCCTTCTGGCGCGCAGGACACGCGACGTTTCTCGATCAGTCGGAACCAAAAGGAAGGTCCTGGCCGGGATCGAACCGGCGACCTTCTGCGTGTGAAGCAGACGTGATAACCACTACACCACAGGACTGGTCGCTGACTCTGCACGACTCGCCCGTTTTCACTGCCCTCTCTGTATGTGCGCCTTCTGGCGCGCAGGACACGCGACGTTTCTCGATCAGTGGGAACCGAAAGGAAGGTCCTGGCCGGGATCGAACCGGCGACCTTCTGCGTGTAAAGCAGACGTGATAACCACTACACCACAGGACCGGTCGCTGACTCTGCACGACTCGCCCGTTTTCACTGCCCTCTCTGTATGTGCGCCTTCTGGCGCGCAGGACACGCGACGTTTCTCGATCAGTCGGAACCAAAAGGAAGGTCCTGACCGGGATCGAACCGGCGACCTTCTGCGTGTGAAGCAGACGTGATAACCACTACACCACAGGACCGCTCGCTGACTCTGCACGACTCACCCATTTTCACTGCCCTCTCTGTATGTGCGCCTTCTGGCGCGCAGGACACGCGACGTTTCTCGATCAGTGGGAACCGAAAGGAAGGTCCTGGCCGGGATCGAACCGGCGACCTTCTGCGTGTAAAGCAGACGTGATAACCACTACACCACAGGACCGGTCGCTGACTCTGCACGACTCGCCCGTTTTCACTGCCCTCTCTGTATGTGCGCCTTCTGGCGCGCAGGACACGCGACGTTTCTCGATCAGTCGGAACCAAAAGGAAGGTCCTGGCCGGGATCGAACCGGCGACCTTCTGCGTGTGAAGCAGACGTGATAACCACTACACCACAGGACCGGTCGCTGACTCTGCACGACTCACCCATTTTCACTGCCCTCTCTGTATGTGCGCCTTCTGGCGCGCAGGACACGCGACGTTTCTCGATCAGTGGGAACCGAAAGGAAGGTCCTGGCCGGGATCGAACCGGCGACCTTCTGCGTGTAAAGCAGACGTGATAACCACTACACCACAGGACCGGTAGCTGACTCTGCACGACTCGCCCATTTTCACTGCCCTCTCTGTATGTGCGCCTTCTGGCGAGCAGGACACGCGACGTTTCTCGATCAGTGGGAACCAAAAGGAAGGTCCTGGCCGGGATCGAACCGGCGACCTTCTGCGGGTAAAGCAGACGTGATAACCACTACACCACAGGACCGGTAGCTGACTCTGCACGACTCGCCCATTTTCACTGCCCTCTCTGTATGTGCGCCTTCTGGCGCGCAGAACACGCGACGTTTCTCGATCAGTGGGAACCAAAAGGAAGGTCCTGGCCGGGATCGAACCGGCGACCTTCTGCGTGTAAAGCAGACGTGATAACCACTACACCACAGGACCGGTCGCTGACTCTGCACGACTCGCCCGTTTTCACTGCCCTCTCTGTATGTGCGCCTTCTGGCGCGCAGGACACGCGACGTTTCTCGATCAGTCGGAACCAAAAGGAAGGTCCTGGACGGGATCGAACCGGCGACCTTCTGCGTGTGAAGCAGACGTGATAACCACTACACCACAGGACCGCTCGCTGACTCTGCACGACTCACCCATTTTCACTGCCCTCTCTGTATGTGCGCCTTCTGGCGCGCAGGACACGCGACGTTTCTCGATCAGTCGGAACCAAAAGGAAGGTTCTGGCCGGGATCGAACCGGCGACCTTCTGCGTGTAAAGCAGACGTGATAACCACTACACCACAGGACCGGTCGCTGACTCTGCACGACTCGCCCATTTTCACTGCCCTCTCTGTATGTGCGCCTCTGGCGCGCAGGACACGCGACGTTTCTCGATCAGTCGGAACCAAAAGGAAGGTCCTGGCCGGGATCGAACCGGCGACCTTCTGCGTGTAAAGCAGACGTGATAACCACTACACCACAGGACCGGTCGCTGACTCTGCACGACTCGCCCATTTTCACTGCCCTCTCTGTATGTGCGCCTTCTGGCGCGCAGGACACGCGACGTTTCTCGATCAGTCGGAACCAAAAGGAAGGTCCTGGCCGGGATCGAACCGGCGACCTTCTGCGTGTAAAGCAGACGTGATAACCACTACACCACAGGACCGGTCGCTGACTCTGCACGACTCGCCCATTTTCACTGCCCTCTCTGTATGTGCGCCTTCTGGCGCGCAGGACACGCGACGTTTCTCGATCAGTGGGAACCAAAAGGAAGGTCCTGGCCGGGATCGAACCGGCGACCTTCTGCGTGTGAAGCAGACGTGATAACCACTACACCACAGGACCGGTCGCTGACTCTGCACGACTCGCCCATTTTCACTGCCCTCTCTGTATGTGCGCCTTCTGGCGCGCAGGACACGCGACGTTTCTCGATCAGTGGGAACCAAAAGGAAGGTCCTGGCCGGGATCGAACCGGCGACCTTCTGCGTGTAAAGCAGACGTGATAACCATTACACCACAGGACCGGTCGCTGACTCTGCACGACTCGCCCATTTTCACTGCCCTCTCTGTATGTGCGCCTTCTGGCGCGCAGGACACGCGACGTTTCTCGATCAGTCGGAACCAAAAGGAAGGTCCTGGCTGGGATCGAACCGGCGACCTTCTGCGTGTGAAGCAGACGTGATAACCACTACACCACAGGACCGGTCGCTGACTCTGCACGACTCGCCCGTTTTCACTGCCCTCTCTGTATGTGCGCCTTCTGGCGCGCAGGACACGCGACGTTTCTCGATCAGTCGGAACCAAAAGGAAGGTCCTGGCCGGGATCGAACCGGCGACCTTCTGCGTGTGAAGCAGACGTGATAACCACTACACCACAGGACCGGTCGCTGACTCTGCACGACTCACCCATTTTCACTGACCTCTCTGTATGTGCGCCTTCTGGCGCGCAGGACACGCGACGTTTCTCGATCAGTGGGAACCGAAAGGAAGGTCCTGGCCGGGATCGAACCGGCGACCTTCTGCGTGTAAAGCAGACGTGATAACCACTACACCACAGGACCGGTCGCTGACTCTGCACGACTCGCCCGTTTTCACTGCCCTCTCTGTATGTGCGCCTTCTGGCGCGCAGGACACGCGACGTTTCTCGATCAGTCGGAACCAAAAGGAAGGTCCTGGCCGGGATCGAACCGGCGACCTTCTGCGTGTGAAGCAGACGTGATAACCACTACACCACAGGACCGGTCGCTGACTCTGCACGACTCGCCCGTTTTCACTGCCCTCTCTGTATGTGCGCCTTCTGGCGCGCAGGACACGCGACGTTTCTCGATCAGTGGGAACCGAAAGGAAGGTCCTGGCCGGGATCGAACCGGCGACCTTCTGCGTGTAAAGCAGACGTGATAACCACTACACCACAGGACCGGTCGCTGACTCTGCACGACTCGCCCATTTTCACTGCCCTCTCTGTATGTGCGCCTTCTGGCGCGCAGGACACGCGACGTTTCTCGATCAGTCGGAACCAAAAGGAAGGTCCTGGCCGGGATCGAACCGGCGACCTTCTGCGTGTAAAGCAGACGTGATAACCACTACACCACAGGACCGGTCGCTGACTCTGCACGACTCGCCCATTTTCACTGCCCTCTCTGTATGTGCGCCTCTGGCGCGCAGGACACGCGACGTTTCTCGATCAGTCGGAACCAAAAGGAAGGTCCTGGCCGGGATCGAACCGGCGACCTTCTGCGTGTAAAGCAGACGTGATAACCACTACACCACAGGACCGGTCGCTGACTCTGCACGACTCGCCCATTTTCACTGCCCTCTCTGTATGTGCGCCTTCTGGCGCGCAGGACCCGCGACGTTTCTCGATCAGTGGGAACCAAAAGGAAGGTCCTGGCCGGGATCGAACCGGCGACCTTCTGCGTGTGAAGCAGACGTGATAACCACTAGACCACAGGACCGGTCGCTGACTCTGCACGACTCGCCCATTTTCACTGCCCTCTCTGTATATGCGCCTTCTGGCGCGCAGGACACGCGACGTTTCTCGATCAGTCGGAACCAAAAGGAAGGTCCTGGCCGGGATCGAACCGGCGACCTTCTGCGTGTGAAGCAGACGTGATAACCACTACACCACAGGACCGGTCGCTGACTCTGCACGACTCGCCCATTTTCACTGCCCTCTCTGTATGTGCGCCTTCTGGCGCGCAGGACACGCGACGTTTCTCGATCAGTCGGAACCAAAAGGAAGGTCCTGGCTGGGATCGAACCGGCGACCTTCTGCGTGTGAAGCAGACGTGATAACCACTACACCACAGGACCGGTCGCTGACTCTGCACGACTCGCCCGTTTTCACTGCCCTCTCTGTATGTGCGCCTTCTGGCGCGCAGGACACGCGACGTTTCTCTATCAGTCGGAACCAAAGGAAGGTCCTGGCCGGGATCGAACCGGCGACCTTCTGCGTGTGAAGCAGACGTGATAACCACTACACCACAGGACCGGTCGCTGACTCTGCACGACTCGCCCATTTTCACTGCCCTCTCTGTATGTGCGCCTTCTGGCGCGCAGGACACGCGACGTTTCTCGATCAGTGGGAACCAAAAGGAAGGTCCTGGCCGGGATCGAACCGGCGACCTTCTGCGTGTGAAGCAGACGTGAGAACCACTACACCACAGGACCGGTCGCTGACTCTGCACGACTCGCCCATTTTCACTGCCCTCTCTGTATGTGCGCCTTCTGGCGCGCAGGACACGCGACGTTTCTCGATCAGTGGGAACCAAAAGGAAGGTCCTGGCCGGGATCGAACCGGCGACCTTCTGCGTGTGAAGCAGACGTGATAACCACTACACCACAGGACCGGTCGCTGATCTGCACGACTCGCCCGTTTTCACTGCCCTCTCTGTATGTGCGCCTTCTGGCGCGCAGGACACGCGACGTTTCTCGATCAGTCGGAACCAAAAGGAAGGTCCTGACCGGGATCGAACCGGCGACCTTCTGCGTGTGAAGCAGACGTGATAACCACTACACCACAGGACCGGTCGCTGACTCTGCACGACTCGCCCGTTTTCACTGCCCTCTCTGTATGTGCGCCTTCTGGCGCGCAGGACACGCGACGTTTCTCTATCAGTCGGAACCAAAGGAAGGTCCTGGCCGGGATCGAACCGGCGACCTTCTGCGTGTGAAGCAGACGTGATAACCACTACACCACAGGACCGGTCGCTGACTCTGCACGACTCGCCCATTTTCACTGCCCTCTCTGTATGTGCGCCTTCTGGCGCGCAGGACACGCGACGTTTCTCGATCAGTGGGAACCAAAAGGAAGGTCCTGGCCGGGATCGAACCGGCGACCTTCTGCGTGTGAAGCAGACGTGAGAACCACTACACCACAGGACCGGTCGCTGACTCTGCACGACTCGCCCATTTTCACTGCCCTCTCTGTATGTGCGCCTTCTGGCGCGCAGGACACGCGACGTTTCTCGATCAGTGGGAACCAAAAGGAAGGTCCTGGCCGGGATCGAACCGGCGACCTTCTGCGTGTGAAGCAGACGTGATAACCACTACACCACAGGACCGGTCGCTGATCTGCACGACTCGCCCGTTTTCACTGCCCTCTCTGTATGTGCGCCTTCTGGCGCGCAGGACACGCGACGTTTCTCGATCAGTCGGAACCAAAAGGAAGGTCCTGACCGGGATCGAACCGGCGACCTTCTGCGTGTGAAGCAGACGTGATAACCACTACACCACAGGACCGCTCGCTGACTCTGCACGACTCACCCATTTTCACTGCCCTCTCTGTATGTGCGCCTTCTGGCGCGCAGGACACGCGACGTTTCTCGATCAGTGGGAACCGAAAGGAAGGTCCTGGCCGGGATCGAACCGGCGACCTTCTGCGTGTGAAGCAGACGTGATAACCACTACACCACAGGACCGGTCGCTGACTCTGCACGACTCACCCATTTTCACTGCCCTCTCTGTATGTGCGCCTTCTGGCGCGCAGGACACGCGACGTTTCTCGATCAGTGGGAACCGAAGGGAAGGTCCTGGCCGGGATCGAACCGGCGACCTTCTGCGTGTAAAGCAGACGTGATAACCACTACACCACAGGACCGGTCGCTGACTCTGCACGACTCGCCCATTTTCACTGCCCTCTCTGTATGTGCGCCTTCTGGCGCGCAGGACACGCGACGTTTCTCGATCAGTGGGAACCGAAAGGAAGGTCCTGGCCGGGATCGAACCGGCGACCTTCTGCGTGTGAAGCAGACGTGATAACCACTACACCACAGGACCGGTCGCTGACTCTGCACGACTCGCCCATTTTCACTGCCCTCTCTGTATGTGCGCCTTCTGGCGCGCAGGACACGCGACGTTTCTCGATAAGTGGGAACCAAAAGGAAGGTCCTGGCTGGGATCGAACCGGCGACCTTCTGCGTGTGAAGCAGACGTGATAACCACTACACCACAGGACCGGTCGCTGACTCTGCACGACTCGCCCGTTTTCACTGCCCTCTCTGTATGTGCGCCTTCTGGCGCGCAGGACACGCGACGTTTCTCGATCAGTGGGAACCGAAAGGAAGGTCCTGGCCGGGATCGAACCGGCGACCTTCTGCGTGTGAAGCAGACGTGATAACCACTACACCACAGGACCGGTCGCTGACTCTGCACGACTCACCCATTTTCACTGCCCTCTCTGTATGTGCGCCTTCTGGCGCGCAGGACACGCGACGTTTCTCGATCAGTGGGAACCGAAAGGAAGGTCCTGGCCGGGATCGAACCGGCGACCTTCTGCGTGTAAAGCAGACGTGATAACCACTACACCACAGGACCGGTCGCTGACTCTGCACGACTCGCCCATTTTCACTGCCCTCTCTGTATGTGCGCCTTCTGGCTCGCAGGACACGCGACGTTTCTCGATCAGTGGGAACCGAAAGGAAGGTCCTGGCCGGGATCGAACCGGCGACCTTCTGCGTGTAAAGCAGACGTGATAACCACTACACCACAGGACCGGTCGCTGACTCTGCACGACTCGCCCATTTTCACTGCCCTCTCTGTATGTGCGCCTTCTGGCGCGCAGGACACGCGACGTTTCTCGATCAGTGGGAACCAAAAGGAAGGTCCTGGCCGGGATCGAACCGGCGACCTTCTGCGTGTGAAGCAGACGTGATAACCACTGCACCACAGGACCGGTCGCTGACTCTGCACGACTCGCCCATTTTCACTGCCCTCTCTGTATATGCGCCTTCTGGCGCGCAGGACACGCGACGTTTCTCGATCAGTCGGAACCAAAAGGAAGGTCCTGGCCGGGATCGAACCGGCGACCTTCTGCGTGTGAAGCAGACGTGATAACCACTACACCACAGGACCGGTCGCTGACTCTGCACGACTCGCCCATTTTCACTGCCCTCTCTGTATGTGCGCCTTCTGGCGCGCAGGACACGCGACGTTTCTCGATCAGTGGGAACCAAAAGGAAGGTCCTGGCCGGGATCGAACCGGCGACCTTCTGCGTGTGAAGCAGACGTGATAACCACTACACCACAGGACCGGTCGCTGATCTGCACGACTCGCCCGTTTTCACTGCCCTCTCTGTATGTGCGCCTTCTGGCGCGCAGGACACGCGACGTTTCTCGATCAGTCGGAACCAAAAGGAAGGTCCTGACCGGGATCGAACCGGCGACCTTCTGCGTGTGAAGCAGACGTGATAACCACTACACCACAGGACCGCTCGCTGACTCTGCACGACTCACCCATTTTCACTGCCCTCTCTGTATGTGCGCCTTCTGGCGCGCAGGACACGCGACGTTTCTCGATCAGTGGGAACCGAAAGGAAGGTCCTGGCCGGGATCGAACCGGCGACCTTCTGCGTGTGAAGCAGACGTGATAACCACTACACCACAGGACCGGTCGCTGACTCTGCACGACTCACCCATTTTCACTGCCCTCTCTGTATGTGCGCCTTCTGGCGCGCAGGACACGCGACGTTTCTCGATCAGTGGGAACCGAAGGGAAGGTCCTGGCCGGGATCGAACCGGCGACCTTCTGCGTGTAAAGCAGACGTGATAACCACTACACCACAGGACCGGTCGCTGACTCTGCACGACTCGCCCATTTTCACTGCCCTCTCTGTATGTGCGCCTTCTGGCGCGCAGGACACGCGACGTTTCTCGATCAGTGGGAACCGAAAGGAAGGTCCTGGCCGGGATCGAACCGGCGACCTTCTGCGTGTGAAGCAGACGTGATAACCACTACACCACAGGACCGGTCGCTGACTCTGCACGACTCGCCCATTTTCACTGCCCTCTCTGTATGTGCGCCTTCTGGCGCGCAGGACACGCGACGTTTCTCGATAAGTGGGAACCAAAAGGAAGGTCCTGGCTGGGATCGAACCGGCGACCTTCTGCGTGTGAAGCAGACGTGATAACCACTACACCACAGGACCGGTCGCTGACTCTGCACGACTCGCCCGTTTTCACTGCCCTCTCTGTATGTGCGCCTTCTGGCGCGCAGGACACGCGACGTTTCTCGATCAGTGGGAACCGAAAGGAAGGTCCTGGCCGGGATCGAACCGGCGACCTTCTGCGTGTGAAGCAGACGTGATAACCACTACACCACAGGACCGGTCGCTGACTCTGCACGACTCACCCATTTTCACTGCCCTCTCTGTATGTGCGCCTTCTGGCGCGCAGGACACGCGACGTTTCTCGATCAGTGGGAACCGAAAGGAAGGTCCTGGCCGGGATCGAACCGGCGACCTTCTGCGTGTAAAGCAGACGTGATAACCACTACACCACAGGACCGGTCGCTGACTCTGCACGACTCGCCCATTTTCACTGCCCTCTCTGTATGTGCGCCTTCTGGCTCGCAGGACACGCGACGTTTCTCGATCAGTGGGAACCGAAAGGAAGGTCCTGGCCGGGATCGAACCGGCGACCTTCTGCGTGTAAAGCAGACGTGATAACCACTACACCACAGGACCGGTCGCTGACTCTGCACGACTCGCCCATTTTCACTGCCCTCTCTGTATGTGCGCCTTCTGGCGCGCAGGACACGCGACGTTTCTCGATCAGTGGGAACCAAAAGGAAGGTCCTGGCCGGGATCGAACCGGCGACCTTCTGCGTGTGAAGCAGACGTGATAACCACTGCACCACAGGACCGGTCGCTGACTCTGCACGACTCGCCCATTTTCACTGCCCTCTCTGTATATGCGCCTTCTGGCGCGCAGGACACGCGACGTTTCTCGATCAGTCGGAACCAAAAGGAAGGTCCTGGCCGGGATCGAACCGGCGACCTTCTGCGTGTGAAGCAGACGTGATAACCACTACACCACAGGACCGGTCGCTGACTCTGCACGACTCGCCCATTTTCACTGCCCTCTCTGTATGTGCGCCTTCTGGCGCGCAGGACACGCGACGTTTCTCGATCAGTGGGAACCGAAAGGAAGGTCCTGGCCGGGATCGAACCGGCGACCTTCTGCGTGTAAAGCAGACGTGATAACCACTACACCACAGGACCGGTCGCTGACTCTGCACGACTCGCCCGTTTTCACTGCCCTCTCTGTATGTGCGCCTTCTGGCGCGCAGGACACGCGACGTTTCTCGATCAGTGGGAACCAAAAGGAAGGTCCTGGCCGGGATCGAACCGGCGACCTTCTGCGTGTAAAGCAGACGTGATAACCACTACACCACAGGACCGGTCGCTGACTCTGCACGACTCGCCCGTTTTCACTGCCCTCTCTGTATGTGCGCCTTCTGGCGCGCAGGACACGCGACGTTTCTCGATCAGTGGGAACCAAAAGGAAGGTCCTGGCCGGGATCGAACCGGCGACCTTCTGCGTGTGAAGCAGACGTGATAACCACTACACCACAGGACCGGTCGCTGACTCTGCACGACTCGCCCATTTTCACTGCCCTCTCTGTATGTGCGCCTTCTGGCGCGCAGGACACGCGACGTTTCTCGATCAGTCGGAACCAAAATGAAGGTCCTGGCCGGGATCGAACCGGCGACCTTCTGCGTGTGAAGCAGACGTGATAACCACTACACCACAGGACCGGTCGCTGACTCTGCACGACTCGCCCATTTTCACTGCCCTCTCTGTATGTGCGCCTTCTGGCGCGCAGGACACGCGACGTTTCTCGATCAGTGGGAACCGAAAGGAAGGTCCTGGCCGGGATCGAACCGGCGACCTTCTGCGTGTAAAGCAGACGTGATAACCACTACACCACAGGACCGGTCGCTGACTCTGCACGACTCGCCCATTTTCACTGCCCTCTCTGTATGTGCGCCTTCTGGCTCGCAGGACACGCGACGTTTCTCGATCAGTGGGAACCGAAAGGAAGGTCCTGGCCGGGATCGAACCGGCGACCTTCTGCGTGTAAAGCAGACGTGATAACCACTACACCACAGGACCGGTCGCTGACTCTGCACGACTCGCCCATTTTCACTGCCCTCTCTGTATGTGCGCCTTCTGGCGCGCAGGACACGCGACGTTTCTCGATCAGTGGGAACCAAAAGGAAGGTCATGGCCGGGATCGAACCGGCGACCTTCTGCGTGTGAAGCAGACGTGATAACCACTGCACCACAGGACCGGTCGCTGACTCTGCACGACTCGCCCATTTTCACTGCCCTCTCTGCATATGCGCCTTCTGGCGCGCAGGACACGCGACGTTTCTCGATCAGTCGGAACCAAAAGGAAGGTCCTGGCCGGGATCGAACCGGCGACCTTCTGCGTGTGAAGCAGACGTGATAACCACTACACCACAGGACCGGTCGCTGACTCTGCACGACTCGCCCGTTTTCACTGCCCTCTCTGTATGTGCGCCTTCTGGCGCGCAGGACACGCGACGTTTCTCGATCAGTGGGAACCGAAAGGAAGGTCCTGGCCGGGATCGAACCGGCGACCTTCTGCGTGTGAAGCAGACGTGATAACCACTACACCACAGGACCGGTCGCTGACTCTGCACGACTCACCCATTTTCACTGCCCTCTCTGTATGTGCGCCTTCTGGCGCGCAGGACACGCGACGTTTCTCGATCAGTGGGAACCGAAAGGAAGGTCCTGGCCGGGATCGAACCGGCGACCTTCTGCGTGTAAAGCAGACGTGATAACCACTACACCACAGGACCGGTCGCTGACTCTGCACGACTCGCCCATTTTCACTGCCCTCTCTGTATGTGCGCCTTCTGGCGCGCAGGACACGCGACGTTTCTCGATCAGTGGGAACCAAAAGGAAGGTCCTGGCCGGGATCGAACCGGCGACCTTCTGCGTGTAAAGCAGACGTGATAACCACTACACCACAGGACCGGTCGCTGACTCTGCACGACTCGCCCATTTTCACTGCCCTCTCTGTATGTGCGCCTCTGGCGCGCAGGACACGCGACGTTTCTCGATCAGTCGGAACCAAAAGGAAGGTCCTGGCCGGGATCGAACCGGCGACCTTCTGCGTGTAAAGCAGACGTGATAACCACTACACCACAGGACCGGTCGCTGACTCTGCACGACTCGCCCATTTTCACTGCCCTCTCTGTATGTGCGCCTTCTGGCGCGCAGGACCCGCGACGTTTCTCGATCAGTGGGAACCAAAAGGAAGGTCCTGGCCGGGATCGAACCGGCGACCTTCTGCGTGTGAAGCAGACGTGATAACCACTAGACCACAGGACCGGTCGCTGACTCTGCACGACTCGCCCATTTTCACTGCCCTCTCTGTATATGCGCCTTCTGGCGCGCAGGACACGCGACGTTTCTCGATCAGTCGGAACCAAAAGGAAGGTCCTGGCCGGGATCGAACCGGCGACCTTCTGCGTGTGAAGCAGACGTGATAACCACTACACCACAGGACCGGTCGCTGACTCTGCACGACTCGCCCATTTTCACTGCCCTCTCTGTATGTGCGCCTTCTGGCGCGCAGGACACGCGACGTTTCTCGATCAGTCGGAACCAAAAGGAAGGTCCTGGCTGGGATCGAACCGGCGACCTTCTGCGTGTGAAGCAGACGTGATAACCACTACACCACAGGACCGGTCGCTGACTCTGCACGACTCGCCCGTTTTCACTGCCCTCTCTGTATGTGCGCCTTCTGGCGCGCAGGACACGCGACGTTTCTCTATCAGTCGGAACCAAAGGAAGGTCCTGGCCGGGATCGAACCGGCGACCTTCTGCGTGTGAAGCAGACGTGATAACCACTACACCACAGGACCGGTCGCTGACTCTGCACGACTCGCCCATTTTCACTGCCCTCTCTGTATGTGCGCCTTCTGGCGCGCAGGACACGCGACGTTTCTCGATCAGTGGGAACCAATAGGAAGGTCCTGGCCGGGATCGAACCGGCGACCTTCTGCGTGTGAAGCAGACGTGAGAACCACTACACCACAGGACCGGTCGCTGACTCTGCACGACTCGCCCATTTTCACTGCCCTCTCTGTATGTGCGCCTTCTGGCGCGCAGGACACGCGACGTTTCTCGATCAGTGGGAACCAAAAGGAAGGTCCTGGCCGGGATCGAACCGGCGACCTTCTGCGTGTGAAGCAGACGTGATAACCACTACACCACAGGACCGGTCGCTGATCTGCACGACTCGCCCGTTTTCACTGCCCTCTCTGTATGTGCGCCTTCTGGCGCGCAGGACACGCGACGTTTCTCGATCAGTCGGAACCAAAAGGAAGGTCCTGGCCGGGATCGAACCGGCGACCTTCTGCGTGTGAAGCAGACGTGATAACCACTATACCACAGGACCGGTCGCTGACTCTGCACGACTCACCCATTTTCACTGCCCTCTCTGTATGTGCGCCTTCTGGCGCGCAGGACACGCGACGTTTCTCGATCAGTGGGAACCGAAGGGAAGGTCCTGGCCGGGATCGAACCGGCGACCTTCTGCGTGTAAAGCAGACGTGATAACCACTACACCACAGGACCGGTCGCTGACTCTGCACGACTCGCCCATTTTCACTGCCCTCTCTGTATGTGCGCCTTCTGGCGCGCAGGACACGCGACGTTTCTCGATCAGTGGGAACCGAAAGGAAGGTCCTGGCCGGGATCGAACCGGCGACCTTCTGCGTGTGAAGCAGACGTGATAACCACTACACCACAGGACCGGTCGCTGACTCTGCACGACTCGCCCATTTTCACTGCCCTCTCTGTATGTGCGCCTTCTGGCGCGCAGGACACGCGACGTTTCTCGATAAGTGGGAACCAAAAGGAAGGTCCTGGCTGGGATCGAACCGGCGACCTTCTGCGTGTGAAGCAGACGTGATAACCACTACACCACAGGACCGGTCGCTGACTCTGCACGACTCGCCCGTTTTCACTGCCCTCTCTGTATGTGCGCCTTCTGGCGCGCAGGACACGCGACGTTTCTCGATCAGTGGGAACCGAAAGGAAGGTCCTGGCCGGGATCGAACCGGCGACCTTCTGCGTGTGAAGCAGACGTGATAACCACTACACCACAGGACCGGTCGCTGACTCTGCACGACTCACCCATTTTCACTGCCCTCTCTGTATGTGCGCCTTCTGGCGCGCAGGACACGCGACGTTTCTCGATCAGTGGGAACCGAAAGGAAGGTCCTGGCCGGGATCGAACCGGCGACCTTCTGCGTGTAAAGCAGACGTGATAACCACTACACCACAGGACCGGTCGCTGACTCTGCACGACTCGCCCATTTTCACTGCCCTCTCTGTATGTGCGCCTTCTGGCTCGCAGGACACGCGACGTTTCTCGATCAGTGGGAACCGAAAGGAAGGTCCTGGCCGGGATCGAACCGGCGACCTTCTGCGTGTAAAGCAGACGTGATAACCACTACACCACAGGACCGGTCGCTGACTCTGCACGACTCGCCCGTTTTCACTGCCCTCTCTGTATGTGCGCCTTCTGGCGCGCAGGACACGCGACGTTTCTCGATCAGTGGGAACCAAAAGGAAGGTCCTGGCCGGGATCGAACCGGCGACCTTCTGCGTGTAAAGCAGACGTGATAACCACTACACCACAGGACCGGTCGCTGACTCTGCACGACTCGCCCGTTTTCACTGCCCTCTCTGTATGTGCGCCTTCTGGCGCGCAGGACACGCGACGTTTCTCGATCAGTGGGAACCAAAAGGAAGGTCCTGGCCGGGATCGAACCGGCGACCTTCTGCGTGTGAAGCAGACGTGATAACCACTACACCACAGGACCGGTCGCTGACTCTGCACGACTCGCCCATTTTCACTGCCCTCTCTGTATGTGCGCCTTCTGGCGCGCAGGACACGCGACGTTTCTCGATCAGTGGGAACCGAAAGGAAGGTCCTGGCCGGGATCGAACCGGCGACCTTCTGCGTGTAAAGCAGACGTGATAACCACTACACCACAGGACCGGTCGCTGACTCTGCACGACTCGCCCATTTTCACTGCCCTCTCTGTATGTGCGCCTTCTGGCTCGCAGGACACGCGACGTTTCTCGATCAGTGGGAACCGAAAGGAAGGTCCTGGCCGGGATCGAACCGGCGACCTTCTGCGTGTAAAGCAGACGTGATAACCACTACACCACAGGACCGGTCGCTGACTCTGCACGACTCGCCCATTTTCACTGCCCTCTCTGTATGTGCGCCTTCTGGCGCGCAGGACACGCGACGTTTCTCGATCAGTGGGAACCAAAAGGAAGGTCATGGCCGGGATCGAACCGGCGACCTTCTGCGTGTGAAGCAGACGTGATAACCACTGCACCACAGGACCGGTCGCTGACTCTGCACGACTCGCCCATTTTCACTGCCCTCTCTGTATATGCGCCTTCTGGCGCGCAGGACACGCGACGTTTCTCGATCAGTCGGAACCAAAAGGAAGGTCCTGGCCGGGATCGAACCGGCGACCTTCTGCGTGTGAAGCAGACGTGATAACCACTACACCACAGGACCGGTCGCTGACTCTGCACGACTCGCCCGTTTTCACTGCCCTCTCTGTATGTGCGCCTTCTGGCGCGCAGGACACGCGACGTTTCTCGATCAGTGGGAACCGAAAGGAAGGTCCTGGCCGGGATCGAACCGGCGACCTTCTGCGTGTGAAGCAGACGTGATAACCACTACAACACAGGACCGGTCGCTGACTCTGCACGACTCACCCATTTTCACTGCCCTCTCTGTATGTGCGCCTTCTGGCGCGCAGGACACGCGACGTTTCTCGATCAGTGGGAACCGAAAGGAAGGTCCTGGCCGGGATCGAACCGGCGACCTTCTGCGTGTAAAGCAGACGTGATAACCACTACACCACAGGACCGGTCGCTGACTCTGCACGACTCGCCCATTTTCACTGCCCTCTCTGTATGTGCGCCTTCTGGCTCGCAGGACACGCGACGTTTCTCGATCAGTGGGAACCGAAAGGAAGGTCCTGGCCGGGATCGAACCGGCGACCTTCTGCGTGTAAAGCAGACGTGATAACCACTACACCACAGGACCGGTCGCTGACTCTGCACGACTCGCCCATTTTCACTGCCCTCTCTGTATGTGCGCCTTCTGGCGCGCAGGACACGCGACGTTTCTCGATCAGTGGGAACCAAAAGGAAGGTCCTGGCCGGGATCGAACCGGCGACCTTCTGCGTGTGAAGCAGACGTGATAACCACTGCACCACAGGACCGGTCGCTGACTCTGCACGACTCGCCCATTTTCACTGCCCTCTCTGTATATGCGCCTTCTGGCGCGCAGGACACGCGACGTTTCTCGATCAGTCGGAACCAAAAGGAAGGTCCTGGCCGGGATCGAACCGGCGACCTTCTGCGTGTGAAGCAGACGTGATAACCACTACACCACAGGACCGGTCGCTGACTCTGCACGACTCGCCCATTTTCACTGCCCTCTCTGTATGTGCGCCTTCTGGCGCGCAGGACACGCGACGTTTCTCGATCAGTGGGAACCGAAAGGAAGGTCCTGGCCGGGATCGAACCGGCGACCTTCTGCGTGTAAAGCAGACGTGATAACCACTACACCACAGGACCGGTCGCTGACTCTGCACGACTCGCCCGTTTTCACTGCCCTCTCTGTATGTGCGCCTTCTGGCGCGCAGGACACGCGACGTTTCTCGATCAGTGGGAACCAAAAGGAAGGTCCTGGCCGGGATCGAACCGGCGACCTTCTGCGTGTAAAGCAGACGTGATAACCACTACACCACAGGACCGGTCGCTGACTCTGCACGACTCGCCCGTTTTCACTGCCCTCTCTGTATGTGCGCCTTCTGGCGCGCAGGACACGCGACGTTTCTCGATCAGTGGGAACCAAAAGGAAGGTCCTGGCCGGGATCGAACCGGCGACCTTCTGCGTGTGAAGCAGACGTGATAACCACTACACCACAGGACCGGTCGCTGACTCTGCACGACTCGCCCATTTTCACTGCCCTCTCTGTATGTGCGCCTTCTGGCGCGCAGGACACGCGACGTTTCTCGATCAGTCGGAACCAAAATGAAGGTCCTGGCCGGGATCGAACCGGCGACCTTCTGCGTGTGAAGCAGACGTGATAACCACTACACCACAGGACCGGTCGCTGACTCTGCACGACTCGCCCATTTTCACTGCCCTCTCTGTATGTGCGCCTTCTGGCGCGCAGGACACGCGACGTTTCTCGATCAGTGGGAACCGAAAGGAAGGTCCTGGCCGGGATCGAACCGGCGACCTTCTGCGTGTAAAGCAGACGTGATAACCACTACACCACAGGACCGGTCGCTGACTCTGCACGACTCGCCCATTTTCACTGCCCTCTCTGTATGTGCGCCTTCTGGCTCGCAGGACACGCGACGTTTCTCGATCAGTGGGAACCGAAAGGAAGGTCCTGGCCGGGATCGAACCGGCGACCTTCTGCGTGTAAAGCAGACGTGATAACCACTACACCACAGGACCGGTCGCTGACTCTGCACGACTCGCCCATTTTCACTGCCCTCTCTGTATGTGCGCCTTCTGGCGCGCAGGACACGCGACGTTTCTCGATCAGTGGGAACCAAAAGGAAGGTCATGGCCGGGATCGAACCGGCGACCTTCTGCGTGTGAAGCAGACGTGATAACCACTGCACCACAGGACCGGTCGCTGACTCTGCACGACTCGCCCATTTTCACTGCCCTCTCTGTATATGCGCCTTCTGGCGCGCAGGACACGCGACGTTTCTCGATCAGTCGGAACCAAAAGGAAGGTCCTGGCCGGGATCGAACCGGCGACCTTCTGCGTGTGAAGCAGACGTGATAACCACTACACCACAGGACCGGTCGCTGACTCTGCACGACTCGCCCATTTTCACTGCCCTCTCTGTATGTGCGCCTTCTGGCGCGCAGGACACGCGACGTTTCTCGATCAGTGGGAACCGAAAGGAAGGTCCTGGCCGGGATCGAACCGGCGACCTTCTGCGTGTAAAGCAGACGTGATAACCACTACACCACAGGACCGGTCGCTGACTCTGCACGACTCGCCCGTTTTCACTGCCCTCTCTGTATGTGCGCCTTCTGGCGCGCAGGACACGCGACGTTTCTCGATCAGTGGGAACCAAAAGGAAGGTCCTGGCCGGGATCGAACCGGCGACCTTCTGCGTGTAAAGCAGACGTGATAACCACTACACCACAGGACCGGTCGCTGACTCTGCACGACTCGCCCGTTTTCACTGCCCTCTCTGTATGTGCGCCTTCTGGCGCGCAGGACACGCGACGTTTCTCGATCAGTGGGAACCAAAAGGAAGGTCCTGGCCGGGATCGAACCGGCGACCTTCTGCGTGTGAAGCAGACGTGATAACCACTACACCACAGGACCGGTCGCTGACTCTGCACGACTCGCCCATTTTCACTGCCCTCTCTGTATGTGCGCCTTCTGGCGCGCAGGACACGCGACGTTTCTCGATCAGTCGGAACCAAAAGGAAGGTCCTGGCTGGGATCGAACCGGCGACCTTCTGCGTGTGAAGCAGACGTGATAACCACTACACCACAGGACCGGTCGCTGACTCTGCACGACTCGCCCATTTTCACTGCCCTCTCTGTATGTGCGCCTTCTGGCGCGCAGGACACGCGACGTTTCTCGATCAGTGGGAACCGAAAGGAAGGTCCTGGCCGGGATCGAACCGGCGACCTTCTGCGTGTAAAGCAGACGTGATAACCACTACACCACAGGACCGGTCGCTGACTCTGCACGACTCGCCCGTTTTCACTGCCCTCTCTGTATGTGCGCCTTCTGGCGCGCAGGACACGCGACGTTTCTCGATCAGTGGGAACCAAAAGGAAGGTCCTGGCTGGGATCGAACCGGCGACCTTCTGCGTGTGAAGCAGACGTGATAACCACTACACCACAGGACTGGTCGCTGACTCTGCACGACTCGCCCGTTTTCACTGCCCTCTCTGTATGTGCGCCTTCTGGCGCGCAGGACACGCGACGTTTCTCGATCAGTCGGAACCGAAAGGAAGGTCCTGGCCGGGATCGAACCGGCGACCTTCTGCGTGTGAAGCAGACGTGATAACCACTACACCACAGGACTGGTCGCTGACTCTGCACGACTCGCCCGTTTTCACTGCCCTCTCTGTATGTGCGCCTTCTGGCGCGCAGGACACGCGACGTTTCTCGATCAGTCGGAACCGAAAGGAAGGTCCTGGCCGGGATCGAACCGGCGACCTTCTGCGTGTGAAGCAGACGTGATAACCACTACACCACAGGACTGGTCGCTGACTCTGCACGACTCGCCCGTTTTCACTGCCCTCTCTGTATGTGCGCCTTCTGGCGCGCAGGACACGCGACGTTTCTCGATCAGTGGGAACCGAAAGGAAGGTCCTGGCCGGGATCGAACCGGCGACCTTCTGCGTGTGAAGCAGACGTGATAACCACTACACCACAGGACTGGTCGCTGACTCTGCACGACTCGCCCGTTTTCACTGCCCTCTCTGTATGTGCGCCTTCTGGCGCGCAGGACACGCGACGTTTCTCGATCAGTCGGAACCGAAAGGAAGGTCCTGGCCGGGATCGAACCGGCGACCTTCTGCGTGTGAAGCAGACGTGATAACCACTACACCACAGGACTGGTCGCTGACTCTGCACGACTCGCCCGTTTTCACTGCCCTCTCTGTATGTGCGCCTTCTGGCGCGCAGGACACGCGACGTTTCTCGATCAGTGGGAACCGAAAGGAAGGTCCTGGCCGGGATCGAACCGGCGACCTTCTGCGTGTGAAGCAGACGTGATAACCACTACACCACAGGACTGGTCGCTGACTCTGCACGACTCGCCCGTTTTCACTGCCCTCTCTGTATGTGCGCCTTCTGGCGCGCAGGACACGCGACGTTTCTCGATCAGTCGGAACCGAAAGGAAGGTCCTGGCCGGGATCGAACCGGCGACC
This sequence comes from Heligmosomoides polygyrus bakeri, assembly GCA_947359475.1. NCBI lineage: Eukaryota > Metazoa > Nematoda > Chromadorea > Rhabditida > Heligmosomidae > Heligmosomoides > Heligmosomoides polygyrus. Next base: position 15,671,790 of record OX375869.1, on the reverse strand, counting down.
TTCTGCGTGTGAAGCAGACGTGATAACCACTACACCACAGGACTGGTCGCTGACTCTGCACGACTCGCCCGTTTTCACTGCCCTCTCTGTATGTGCGCCTTCTGGCGCGCAGGACACGCGACGTTTCTCGATCAGTCGGAACCGAAAGGAAGGTCCTGGCCGGGATCGAACCGGCGACCTTCTGCGTGTGAAGCAGACGTGATAACCACTACACCACAGGACTGGTCGCTGACTCTGCACGACTCGCCCGTTTTCACTGCCCTCTCTGTATGTGCGCCTTCTGGCGCGCAGGACACGCGACGTTTCTCGATCAGTGGGAACCGAAAGGAAGGTCCTGGCCGGGATCGAACCGGCGACCTTCTGCGTGTGAAGCAGACGTGATAACCACTACACCACAGGACCGGTCGCTGACTCTGCACGACTCGCCCATTTTCACTGCCCTCTCTGTATGTGCGCCTTCTGGCGCGCAGGACACGCGACGTTTCTCGATCAGTGGGAACCAAAAGGAAGGTCCTGGCCGGGATCGAACCGGCGACCTTCTGCGTGTGAAGCAGACGTGATAACCACTACACCACAGGACTGGTCGCTGACTCTGCACGACTCGCCCGTTTTCACTGCCCTCTCTGTATGTGCGCCTTCTGGCGCGCAGGACACGCGACGTTTCTCGATCAGTCGGAACCGAAAGGAAGGTCCTGGCCGGGATCGAACCGGCGACCTTCTGCGTGTAAAGCAGACGTGATAACCACTACACCACAGGACCGGTCGCTGACTCTGCACGACTCGCCCGTTTTCACTGCCCTCTCTGTATGTGCGCCTTCTGGCGCGCAGGACACGCGACGTTTCTCGATCAGTCGGAACCGAAAGGAAGGTCCTGGCCGGGATCGAACCGGCGACCTTCTGCGTGTGAAGCAGACGTGATAACCACTACACCACAGGACCGGTCGCTGACTCTGCACGACTCACCCGTTTTCACTGCCCTCTCTGTATGTGCGCCTTCTGGCGCGCAGGACACGCGACGTTTCTCGATCAGTGGGAACCGAAAGGAAGGTCCTGGCCGGGATCGAACCGGCGACCTTCTGCGTGTGAAGCAGACGTGATAACCACTACACCACAGGACCGGTCGCTCACTCTGCACGACTCACCCATTTTCACTGCCCTCTCTGTATGTGCGCCTTCTGGCGCGCAGGACACGCGACGTTTCTCGATCAGTGGGAACCGAAAGGAAGGTCCTGGCCGGGATCGAACCGGCGACCTTCTGCGTGTGAAGCAGACGTGATAACCACTACACCACAGGACCGGTCGCTGACTCTGCACGACTCGCCCATTTTCACTGCCCTCTCTGTATGTGCGCCTTCTGGCGCGCAGGACACGCGACGTTTCTCGATCAGTCGGAACCAAAAGGAAGGTCCTGGCTGGGATCGAACCGGCGACCTTCTGCGTGTGAAGCAGACGTGATAACCACTACACCACAGGGCCGGTCGCTGACTCTGCACGACTCGCCCGTTTTCACTGCCCTCTCTGTATGTGCGCCTTCTGGCGCGCAGGACACGCGACGTTTCTCTATCAGTCGGAACCAAAAGGAAGGTCCTGGCCGGGATCGAACCGGCGACCTTCTGCGTGTGAAGCAGACGTGATAACCACTACACCACAGGACCGGTCGCTGACTCTGCACGACTCGCCCATTTTCACTGCCCTCTCTGTATGTGCGCCTTCTGGCGCGCAGGACACGCGACGTTTCTCGATCAGTCGGAACCAAAAGGAAGGTCCTGGCCGGGATCGAACCGGCGACCTTCTGCGTGTGAAGCAGACGTGATAACCACTACACCACAGGACCGGTCGCTGACTCTGCACGACTCACCCATTTTCACTGCCCTCTCTGTATGTGCGCCTTCTGGCGCGCAGGACACGCGACGTTTCTCGATCAGTGGGAACCGAAAGGAAGGTCCTGGCCGGGATCGAACCGGCGACCTTCTGCGTGTGAAGCAGACGTGATAACCACTACACCACAGGACCGGTCGCTGACTCTGCACGACTCGCCCATTTTCACTGCCCTCTCTGTATGTGCGCCTTCTGGCGCGCAGGACACGCGACGTTTCTCGATCAGTGGGAACCAAAAGGAAGGTCCTGGCCGGGATCGAACCGGCGACCTTCTGCGTGTGAAGCAGACGTGAGAACCACTACACCACAGGACCGGTCGCTGACTCTGCACGACTCGCCCATTTTCACTGCCCTCTCTGTATGTGCGCCTTCTGGCGCGCAGGACACGCGACGTTTCTCGATCAGTGGGAACCAAAAGGAAGGTCCTGGCCGGGATCGAACCGGCGACCTTCTGCGTGTGAAGCAGACGTGATAACCACTACACCACAGGACCGGTCGCTGATCTGCACGACTCGCCCGTTTTCACTGCCCTCTCTGTATGTGCGCCTTCTGGCGCGCAGGACACGCGACGTTTCTCGATCAGTGGGAACCGAAAGGAAGGTCCTGGCCGGGATCGAACCGGCGACCTTCTGCGTGTGAAGCAGACGTGATAACCACTACACCACAGGACCGGTCGCTGACTCTGCACGACTCACCCATTTTCACTGCCCTCTCTGTATGTGCGCCTTCTGGCGCGCAGGACACGCGACGTTTCTCGATCAGTGGGAACCGAAAGGAAGGTCCTGGCCGGGATCGAATCGGCGACCTTCTGCGTGTAAAGCAGACGTGATAACCACTACACCACAGGACCGGTCGCTGACTCTGCACGACTCGCCCATTTTCACTGCCCTCTCTGTATGTGCGCCTTCTGGCGCGCAGGACACGCGACGTTTCTCGATCAGTGGGAACCAAAAGGAAGGTCCTGGCCGGGATCGAACCGGCGACCTTCTGCGTGTGAAGCAGACGTGATAACCACTGCACCACAGGACCGGTCGCTGACTCTGCACGACTCGCCCATTTTCACTGCCCTCTCTGTATATGCGCCTTCTGGCGCGCAGGACACGCGACGTTTCTCGATCAGTCGGAACCAAAAGGAAGGTCCTGGCCGGGATCGAACCGGCGACCTTCTGCGTGTGAAGCAGACGTGATAACCACTACACCACAGGACCGGTCGCTGACTCTGCACGACTCGCCCGTTTTCACTGCCCTCTCTGTATGTGCGCCTTCTGACGCGCAGGACACGCGACGTTTCTCGATCAGTGGGAACCAAAAGGAAGGTCCTGGCCGGGATCGAACCGGCGACCTTCTGCGTGTAAAGCAGACGTGATAACCACTACACCACAGGACCGGTCGCTGACTCTGCACGACTCGCCCGTTTTCACTGCCCTCTCTGTATGTGCGCCTTCTGGCGCGCAGGACACGCGACGTTTCTCGATCAGTGGGAACCAAAAGGAAGGTCCTGGCCGGGATCGAACCGGCGACCTTCTGCGTGTGAAGCAGACGTGATAACCACTACACCACAGGACCGGTCGCTGACTCTGCACGACTCGCCCATTTTCACTGCCCTCTCTGTATGTGCGCCTTCTGGCGCGCAGGACACGCGACGTTTCTCGATCAGTCGGAACCAAAAGGAAGGTCCTGGCTGGGATCGAACCGGCGACCTTCTGCGTGTGAAGCAGACGTGATAACCACTACACCACAGGACCGGTCGCTGACTCTGCACGACTCGCCCGTTTTCACTGCCCTCTCTGTATGTGCGCCTTCTGGCGCGCAGGACACGCGACGTTTCTCGATCAGTCGGAACCAAAAGGAAGGTCCTGGCTGGGATCGAACCGGCGACCTTCTGCGTGTGAAGCAGACGTGATAACCACTACACCACAGGACCGGTCGCTGACTCTGCACGACTCGCCCATTTTCACTGCCCTCTCTGTATGTGCGCCTTCTGGCGCGCAGGACACGCGACGTTTCTCGATCAGTGGGAACCGAAAGGAAGGTCCTGGCCGGGATCGAACCGGCGACCTTCTGCGTGTAAAGCAGACGTGATAACCACTACACCACAGGACCGGTCGCTGACTCTGCACGACTCGCCCGTTTTCACTGCCCTCTCTGTATGTGCGCCTTCTGGCGCGCAGGACACGCGACGTTTCTCGATCAGTGGGAACCAAAAGGAAGGTCCTGGCTGGGATCGAACCGGCGACCTTCTGCGTGTGAAGCAGACGTGATAACCACTACACCACAGGACTGGTCGCTGACTCTGCACGACTCGCCCGTTTTCACTGCCCTCTCTGTATGTGCGCCTTCTGGCGCGCAGGACACGCGACGTTTCTCGATCAGTGGGAACCGAAAGGAAGGTCCTGGCCGGGATCGAACCGGCGACCTTCTGCGTGTGAAGCAGACGTGATAACCACTACACCACAGGACCGGTCGCTGACTCTGCACGACTCGCCCATTTTCACTGCCCTCTCTGTATGTGCGCCTTCTGGCGCGCAGGACACGCGACGTTTCTCGATCAGTGGGAACCAAAAGGAAGGTCCTGGCCGGGATCGAACCGGCGACCTTCTGCGTGTGAAGCAGACGTGATAACCACTACACCACAGGACTGGTCGCTGACTCTGCACGACTCGCCCGTTTTCACTGCCCTCTCTGTATGTGCGCCTTCTGGCGCGCAGGACACGCGACGTTTCTCGATCAGTCGGAACCGAAAGTAAGGTCCTGGCCGGGATCGAACCGGCGACCTTCTGCGTGTAAAGCAGACGTGATAACCACTACACCACAGGACCGGTCGCTGACTCTGCACGACTCGCCCGTTTTCACTGCCCTCTCTGTATGTGCGCCTTCTGGCGCGCAGGACACGCGACGTTTCTCGATCAGTCGGAACCGAAAGGAAGGTCCTGGCCGGGATCGAACCGGCGACCTTCTGCGTGTGAAGCAGACGTGATAACCACTACACCACAGGACCGGTCGCTGACTCTGCACGACTCACCCGTTTTCACTGCCCTCTCTGTATGTGCGCCTTCTGGCGCGCAGGACACGCGACGTTTCTCGATCAGTGGGAACCGAAAGGAAGGTCCTGGCCGGGATCGAACCGGCGACCTTCTGCGTGTGAAGCAGACGTGATAACCACTACACCACAGGACCGGTCGCTCACTCTGCACGACTCACCCATTTTCACTGCCCTCTCTGTATGTGCGCCTTCTGGCGCGCAGGACACGCGACGTTTCTCGATCAGTGGGAACCGAAAGGAAGGTCCTGGCCGGGATCGAACCGGCGACCTTCTGCGTGTAAAGCAGACGTGATAACCACTACACCACAGGACCGGTCGCTGACTCTGCACGACTCGCCCGTTTTCACTGCCCTCTCTGTATGTGCGCCTTCTGGCGCGCAGGACACGCGACGTTTCTCGATCAGTGGGAACCAAAAGGAAGGTCCTGGCTGGGATCGAACCGGCGACCTTCTGCGTGTGAAGCAGACGTGATAACCACTACACCACAGGACTGGTCGCTGACTCTGCACGACTCGCCCGTTTTCACTGCCCTCTCTGTATGTGCGCCTTCTGGCGCGCAGGACACGCGACGTTTCTCGATCAGTGGGAACCGAAAGGAAGGTCCTGGCCGGGATCGAACCGGCGACCTTCTGCGTGTGAAGCAGACGTGATAACCACTACACCACAGGACCGGTCGCTGACTCTGCACGACTCGCCCATTTTCACTGCCCTCTCTGTATGTGCGCCTTCTGGCGCGCAGGACACGCGACGTTTCTCGATCAGTGGGAACCAAAAGGAAGGTCCTGGCCGGGATCGAACCGGCGACCTTCTGCGTGTGAAGCAGACGTGATAACCACTACACCACAGGACTGGTCGCTGACTCTGCACGACTCGCCCGTTTTCACTGCCCTCTCTGTATGTGCGCCTTCTGGCGCGCAGGACACGCGACGTTTCTCGATCAGTCGGAACCGAAAGTAAGGTCCTGGCCGGGATCGAACCGGCGACCTTCTGCGTGTAAAGCAGACGTGATAACCACTACACCACAGGACCGGTCGCTGACTCTGCACGACTCGCCCGTTTTCACTGCCCTCTCTGTATGTGCGCCTTCTGGCGCGCAGGACACGCGACGTTTCTCGATCAGTCGGAACCGAAAGGAAGGTCCTGGCCGGGATCGAACCGGCGACCTTCTGCGTGTGAAGCAGACGTGATAACCACTACACCACAGGACCGGTCGCTGACTCTGCACGACTCACCCGTTTTCACTGCCCTCTCTGTATGTGCGCCTTCTGGCGCGCAGGACACGCGACGTTTCTCGATCAGTGGGAACCGAAAGGAAGGTCCTGGCCGGGATCGAACCGGCGACCTTCTGCGTGTGAAGCAGACGTGATAACCACTACACCACAGGACCGGTCGCTCACTCTGCACGACTCACCCATTTTCACTGCCCTCTCTGTATGTGCGCCTTCTGGCGCGCAGGACACGCGACGTTTCTCGATCAGTGGGAACCGAAAGGAAGGTCCTGGCCGGGATCGAACCGGCGACCTTCTGCGTGTGAAGCAGACGTGATAACCACTACACCACAGGACCGGTCGCTGACTCTGCACGACTCGCCCATTTTCACTGCCCTCTCTGTATGTGCGCCTTCTGGCGCGCAGGACACGCGACGTTTCTCGATCAGTGGGAACCAAAAGGAAGGTCCTGGCCGGGATCGAACCGGCGACCTTCTGCGTGTGAAGCAGACGTGATAACCACTACACCACAGGACCGGTCGCTGACTCTGCACGACTCGCCCGTTTTCACTGCCCTCTCTGTATGTGCGCCTTCTGGCGCGCAGGACACGCGACGTTTCTCGATCAGTCGGAACCAAAAGGAAGGTCCTGGCCGGGATCGAACCGGCGACCTTCTGCGTGTGAAGCAGACGTGATAACCACTACACCACAGGACCGGTCGCTGACTCTGCACGACTCGCCCATTTTCACTGCCCTCTCTGTATGTGCGCCTTCTGCCGCGCAGGACACGCGACGTTTCTCGATCAGTGGGAAACAAAAGGAAGGTCCTGGCCGGGATCGAACCGGCGACCTTCTGCGTGTGAAGCAGACGTGATAACCACTACACCACAGGACCGGTCGCTGACTCTGCACGACTCACCCGTTTTCACTGCCCTCTCTGTATGTGCGCCTTCTGGCGCGCAGGACACGCGACGTTTCTCGGTCAGTCGGAACCAAAAGGAAGGTCCTGGCCGGGATCGAACCGGCGACCTTCTGCGTGTGAAGCAGACGTGATAACCACTACACCACAGGACCGGTCGCTGACTCTGCACGACTCACCCATTTTCACTGCCCTCTCTGTATGTGCGCCTTCTGGCGCGCAGGACACGCGACGTTTCTCGATCAGTGGGAACCGAAAGGAAGGTCCTGGCCGGGATCGAACCGGCGACCTTCTGCGTGTGAAGCAGACGTGATAACCACTACACCACAGGACCGGTCGCTGACTCTGCACGACTCGCCCATTTTCACTGCCCTCTCTGTATGTGCGCCTTCTGGCGCGCAGGACACGCGACGTTTCTCGATCAGTGGGAACCAAAAGAAAGGTCCTGGCCGGGATCGAACCGGCGACCTTCTGCGTGTGAAGCAGACGTGATAACCACTACACCACAGGACCGGTCGCTGACTCTGCACGACTCGCCCGTTTTCACTGCCCTCTCTGTATGTGCGCCTTCTGGCGCGCAGGACACGCGACGTTTCTCGATCAGTGGGAACCGAAAGGAAGGTCCTGGCCGGGATCGAACCGGCGACCTTCTGCGTGTGAAGCAGACGTGATAACCACTACACCACAGGACCGGTCGCTGACTCTGCACGACTCGCCCATTTTCACTGCCCTCTCTGTATGTGCGCCTTCTGGCGCGCAGGACACGCGACGTTTCTCGATCAGTGGGAACCAAAAGGAAGGTCCTGGCCGGGATCGAACCGGCGACCTTCTGCGTGTGAAGCAGACGTGATAACCACTACACCACAGGACCGGTCGCTGACTCTGCACGACTCGCCCGTTTTCACTGCCCTCTCTGTATGTGCGCCTTCTGGCGCGCAGGACACGCGACGTTTCTCGATCAGTCGGAACCAAAAGGAAGGTCCTGGCCGGGATCGAACCGGCGACCTTCTGCGTGTGAAGCAGACGTGATAACCACTACACCACAGGACCGGTCGCTGACTCTGCACGACTCGCCCATTTTCACTGCCCTCTCTGTATGTGCGCCTTCTGCCGCGCAGGACACGCGACGTTTCTCGATCAGTGGGAAACAAAAGGAAGGTCCTGGCCGGGATCGAACCGGCGACCTTCTGCGTGTGAAGCAGACGTGATAACCACTACACCACAGGACCGGTCGCTGACTCTGCACGACTCACCCGTTTTCACTGCCCTCTCTGTATGTGCGCCTTCTGGCGCGCAGGACACGCGACGTTTCTCGGTCAGTCGGAACCAAAAGGAAGGTCCTGGCCGGGATCGAACCGGCGACCTTCTGCGTGTGAAGCAGACGTGATAACCACTACACCACAGGACCGGTCGCTGACTCTGCACGACTCACCCATTTTCACTGCCCTCTCTGTATGTGCGCCTTCTGGCGCGCAGGACACGCGACGTTTCTCGATCAGTCGGAACCGAAAGTAAGGTCCTGGCCGGGATCGAACCGGCGACCTTCTGCGTGTAAAGCAGACGTGATAACCACTACACCACAGGACCGGTCGCTGACTCTGCACGACTCGCCCGTTTTCACTGCCCTCTCTGTATGTGCGCCTTCTGGCGCGCAGGACACGCGACGTTTCTCGATCAGTCGGAACCGAAAGGAAGGTCCTGGCCGGGATCGAACCGGCGACCTTCTGCGTGTGAAGCAGACGTGATAACCACTGCACCACAGGACCGGTCGCTGACTCTGCACGACTCGCCCATTTTCACTGCCCTCTCTGTATATGCGCCTTCTGGCGCGCAGGACACGCGACGTTTCTCGATCAGTCGGAACCAAAAGGAAGGTCCTGGCCGGGATCGAACCGGCGACCTTCTGCGTGTGAAGCAGACGTGATAACCACTACACCACAGGACCGGTCGCTGACTCTGCACGACTCGCCCATTTTCACTGCCCTCTCTGTATGTGCGCCTTCTGGCGCGCAGGACACGCGACGTTTCTCGATCAGTGGGAACCGAAAGGAAGGTCCTGGCCGGGATCGAACCGGCGACCTTCTGCGTGTAAAGCAGACGTGATAACCACTACACCACAGGACCGGTCGCTGACTCTGCACGACTCGCCCGTTTTCACTGCCCTCTCTGTATGTGCGCCTTCTGGCGCGCAGGACACGCGACGTTTCTCGATCAGTGGGAACCAAAAGGAAGGTCCTGGCCGGGATCGAACCGGCGACCTTCTGCGTGTAAAGCAGACGTGATAACCACTACACCACAGGACCGGTCGCTGACTCTGCACGACTCGCCCGTTTTCACTGCCCTCTCTGTATGTGCGCCTTCTGGCGCGCAGGACACGCGACGTTTCTCGATCAGTGGGAACCAAAAGGAAGGTCCTGGCCGGGATCGAACCGGCGACCTTCTGCGTGTGAAGCAGACGTGATAACCACTACACCACAGGACCGGTCGCTGACTCTGCACGACTCGCCCATTTTCACTGCCCTCTCTGTATGTGCGCCTTCTGGCGCGCAGGACACGCGACGTTTCTCGATCAGTCGGAACCAAAAGGAAGGTCCTGGCTGGGATCGAACCGGCGACCTTCTGCGTGTGAAGCAGACGTGATAACCACTACACCACAGGACCGGTCGCTGACTCTGCACGACTCGCCCATTTTCACTGCCCTCTCTGTATGTGCGCCTTCTGGCGCGCAGGACACGCGACGTTTCTCGATCAGTGGGAACCGAAAGGAAGGTCCTGGCCGGGATCGAACCGGCGACCTTCTGCGTGTAAAGCAGACGTGATAACCACTACACCACAGGACCGGTCGCTGACTCTGCACGACTCGCCCGTTTTCACTGCCCTCTCTGTATGTGCGCCTTCTGGCGCGCAGGACACGCGACGTTTCTCGATCAGTGGGAACCAAAAGGAAGGTCCTGGCTGGGATCGAACCGGCGACCTTCTGCGTGTGAAGCAGACGTGATAACCACTACACCACAGGACTGGTCGCTGACTCTGCACGACTCGCCCGTTTTCACTGCCCTCTCTGTATGTGCGCCTTCTGGCGCGCAGGACACGCGACGTTTCTCGATCAGTGGGAACCGAAAGGAAGGTCCTGGCCGGGATCGAACCGGCGACCTTCTGCGTGTGAAGCAGACGTGATAACCACTACACCACAGGACCGGTCGCTGACTCTGCACGACTCGCCCATTTTCACTGCCCTCTCTGTATGTGCGCCTTCTGGCGCGCAGGACACGCGACGTTTCTCGATCAGTGGGAACCAAAAGGAAGGTCCTGGCCGGGATCGAACCGGCGACCTTCTGCGTGTGAAGCAGACGTGATAACCACTACACCACAGGACTGGTCGCTGACTCTGCACGACTCGCCCGTTTTCACTGCCCTCTCTGTATGTGCGCCTTCTGGCGCGCAGGACACGCGACGTTTCTCGATCAGTCGGAACCGAAAGTAAGGTCCTGGCCGGGATCGAACCGGCGACCTTCTGCGTGTAAAGCAGACGTGATAACCACTACACCACAGGACCGGTCGCTGACTCTGCACGACTCGCCCGTTTTCACTGCCCTCTCTGTATGTGCGCCTTCTGGCGCGCAGGACACGCGACGTTTCTCGATCAGTCGGAACCGAAAGGAAGGTCCTGGCCGGGATCGAACCGGCGACCTTCTGCGTGTGAAGCAGACGTGATAACCACTACACCACAGGACCGGTCGCTGACTCTGCACGACTCACCCGTTTTCACTGCCCTCTCTGTATGTGCGCCTTCTGGCGCGCAGGACACGCGACGTTTCTCGATCAGTGGGAACCGAAAGGAAGGTCCTGGCCGGGATCGAACCGGCGACCTTCTGCGTGTGAAGCAGACGTGATAACCACTACACCACAGGACCGGTCGCTCACTCTGCACGACTCACCCATTTTCACTGCCCTCTCTGTATGTGCGCCTTCTGGCGCGCAGGACACGCGACGTTTCTCGATCAGTGGGAACCGAAAGGAAGGTCCTGGCCGGGATCGAACCGGCGACCTTCTGCGTGTGAAGCAGACGTGATAACCACTACACCACAGGACCGGTCGCTGACTCTGCACGACTCGCCCATTTTCACTGCCCTCTCTGTATGTGCGCCTTCTGGCGCGCAGGACACGCGACGTTTCTCGATCAGTGGGAACCAAAAGGAAGGTCCTGGCCGGGATCGAACCGGCGACCTTCTGCGTGTGAAGCAGACGTGATAACCACTACACCACAGGACCGGTCGCTGACTCTGCACGACTCGCCCGTTTTCACTGCCCTCTCTGTATGTGCGCCTTCTGGCGCGCAGGACACGCGACGTTTCTCGATCAGTCGGAACCAAAAGGAAGGTCCTGGCCGGGATCGAACCGGCGACCTTCTGCGTGTGAAGCAGACGTGATAACCACTACACCACAGGACCGGTCGCTGACTCTGCACGACTCGCCCATTTTCACTGCCCTCTCTGTATGTGCGCCTTCTGCCGCGCAGGACACGCGACGTTTCTCGATCAGTGGGAAACAAAAGGAAGGTCCTGGCCGGGATCGAACCGGCGACCTTCTGCGTGTGAAGCAGACGTGATAACCACTACACCACAGGACCGGTCGCTGACTCTGCACGACTCACCCGTTTTCACTGCCCTCTCTGTATGTGCGCCTTCTGGCGTGCAGGACACGCGACGTTTCTCGGTCAGTCGGAACCAAAAGGAAGGTCCTGGCCGGGATCGAACCGGCGACCTTCTGCGTGTGAAGCAGACGTGATAACCACTACACCACAGGACCGGTCGCTGACTCTGCACGACTCACCCATTTTCACTGCCCTCTCTGTATGTGCGCCTTCTGGCGCGCAGGACACGCGACGTTTCTCGATCAGTGGGAACCGAAAGGAAGGTCCTGGCCGGGATCGAACCGGCGACCTTCTGCGTGTGAAGCAGACGTGATAACCACTACACCACAGGACCGGTCGCTGACTCTGCACGACTCGCCCATTTTCACTGCCCTCTCTGTATGTGCGCCTTCTGGCGCGCAGGACACGCGACGTTTCTCGATCAGTGGGAACCAAAAGAAAGGTCCTGGCCGGGATCGAACCGGCGACCTTCTGCGTGTGAAGCAGACGTGATAACCACTACACCACAGGACCGGTCGCTGACTCTGCACGACTCGCCCGTTTTCACTGCCCTCTCTGTATGTGCGCCTTCTGGCGCGCAGGAGACGCGACGTTTCTCGATCAGTCGGAACCAAAAGGAAGGTCCTGGCCGGGATCGAACCGGCGACCTTCTGCGTGTGAAGCAGACGTGATAACCACTACACCACAGGACCGGTCGCTGACTCTGCACGACTCGCCCGTTTTCACTGCCCTCTCTGTATGTGCGCCTTCTGGCGAGCAGGACACGCGACGTTTCTCGATCAGTCGGAACCAAAAGGAAGGTCCTGGCCGGGATCGAACCGGCGACCTTCTGCGTGTGAAGCAGACGTGATAACCACTACACCACAGGACCGGTCGCTGACTCTGCACGACTCGCCCATTTTCACTGCCCTCTCTGTATGTGCGCCTTCTGCCGCGCAGGACACGCGACGTTTCTCGATCAGTGGGAAACAAAAGGAAGGTCCTGGCCGGGATCGAACCGGCGACCTTCTGCGTGTGAAGCAGACGTGATAACCACTACACCACAGGACCGGTCGCTGACTCTGCACGACTCACCCGTTTTCACTGCCCTCTCTGTATGTGCGCCTTCTGGCGCGCAGGACACGCGACGTTTCTCGGTCAGTCGGAACCAAAAGGAAGGTCCTGGCCGGGATCGAACCGGCGACCTTCTGCGTGTGAAGCAGACGTGATAACCACTACACCACAGGACCGGTCGCTCACTCTGCACGACTCACCCATTTTCACTGCCCTCTCTGTATGTGCGCCTTCTGGCGCGCAGGACACGCGACGTTTCTCGATCAGTGGGAACCGAAAGGAAGGTCCTGGCCGGGATCGAACCGGCGACCTTCTGCGTGTGAAGCAGACGTGATAACCACTACACCACAGGACCGGTCGCTGACTCTGCACGACTCGCCCATTTTCACTGCCCTCTCTGTATGTGCGCCTTCTGGCGCGCAGGACACGCGACGTTTCTCGATCAGTGGGAACCAAAAGAAAGGTCCTGGCCGGGATCGAACCGGCGACCTTCTGCGTGTGAAGCAGACGTGATAACCACTACACCACAGGACCGGTCGCTGACTCTGCACGACTCGCCCGTTTTCACTGCCCTCTCTGTATGTGCGCCTTCTGGCGCGCAGGACACGCGACGTTTCTCGATCAGTCGGAACCAAAAGGAAGGTCCTGGCCGGGATCGAACCGGCGACCTTCTGCGTGTGAAGCAGACGTGATAACCACTACACCACAGGACCGGTCGCTGACTCTGCACGACTCGCCCGTTTTCACTGCCCTCTCTGTATGTGCGCCTTCTGGCGCGCAGGACACGCGACGTTTCTCGATCAGTCGGAACCAAAAGGAAGGTCCTGGCCGGGATCGAACCGGCGACCTTCTGCGTGTGAAGCAGACGTGATAACCACTACACCACAGGACCGGTCGCTGACTCTGCACGACTCGCCCATTTTCACTGCCCTCTCTGTATGTGCGCCTTCTGGCGCGCAGGACACGCGACGTTTCTCGATCAGTGGGAAACAAAAGGAAGGTCCTGGCCGGGATCGAACCGGCGACCTTCTGCGTATGAAGCAGACGTGATAACCACTACACCACAGGACCGGTCGCTGACTCTGCACGACTCACCCGTTTTCACTGCCCTCTCTGTATGTGCGCCTTCTGGCGCGCAGGACACGCGACGTTTCTCGGTCAGTCGGAACCAAAAGGAAGGTCCTGGCCGGGATCGAACCGGCGACCTTCTGCGTGTGAAGCAGACGTGATAACCACTACACCACAGGACCGGTCGCTGACTCTGCACGACTCACCCATTTTCACTGCCCTCTCTGTATGTGCGCCTTCTGGCGCGCAGGACACGCGACGTTTCTCGATCAGTGGGAACCGAAAGGAAGGTCCTTGCCGGGATCGAACCGGCGACCTTCTGCGTGTAAAGCAGACGTGATAACCACTACACCACAGGACCGGTCGCTGACTCTGCACGACTCACCCGTTTTCACTGCCCTCTCTGTATGTGCGCCTTCTGGCGCGCAGGACACGCGACGTTTCTCGGTCAGTCGGAACCAAAAGGAAGGTCCTGGCCGGGATCGAACCGGCGACCTTCTGCGTGTGAAGCAGACGTGATAACCACTACACCACAGGACCGGTCGCTGACTCTGCACGACTCACCCATTTTCACTGCCCTCTCTGTATGTGCGCCTTCTGGCGCGCAGGACACGCGACGTTTCTCGATCAGTGGGAACCGAAAGGAAGGTCCTGGCCGGGATCGAACCGGCGACCTTCTGCGTGTAAAGCAGACGTGATAACCACTACACCACAGGACCGGTCGCTGACTCTGCACGACTCGCCCGTTTTCACTGCCCTCTCTGTATGTGCGCCTTCTGGCGCGCAGGACACGCGACGTTTCTCGATCAGTCGGAACCAAAAGGAAGGTCCTGGCCGGGATCGAACCGGCGACCTTCTGCGTGTGAAGCAGACGTGATAACCACTACACCACAGGACCGGTCGCTGACTCTGCACGACTCACCCATTTTCACTGCCCTCTCTGTATGTGCGCCTTCTGGCGCGCAGGACACGCGACGTTTCTCGATCAGTGGGAACCGAAAGGAAGGTCCTGGCCGGGATCGAACCGGCGACCTTCTGCGTGTAAAGCAGACGTGATAACCACTACACCACAGGACCGGTCGCTGACTCTGCACGACTCGCCCATTTTCACTGCCCTCTCTGTATGTGCGCCTTCTGGCGCGCAGGACACGCGACGTTTCTCGATCAGTGGGAACCAAAAGGAAGGTCCTGGCCGGGATCGAACCGGCGACCTTCTGCGTGTGAAGCAGACGTGATAACCACTACACCACAGGACCGGTCGCTGACTCTGCACGACTCACCCATTTTCACTGCCCTCTCTGTATGTGCGCCTTCTGGCGCGCAGGACACGCGACGTTTCTCGATCAGTGGGAACCGAAAGGAAGGTCCTGGCCGGGATCGAACCGGCGACCTTCTGCGTGTAAAGCAGACGTGATAACCACTACACCACAGGACCGGTCGCTGACTCTGCACGACTCGCCCATTTTCACTGCCCTCTCTGTATGTGCGCCTTCTGGCGCGCAGGACACGCGACGTTTCTCGATCAGTGGGAACCGAAAGGAAGGTCCTGGCCGGGATCGAACCGGCGACCTTCTGCGTGTGAAGCAGACGTGATAACCACTACACCACAGGACCGGTCGCTGACTCTGCACGACTCACCCGTTTTCACTGCCCTCTCTGTATGTGCGCCTTCTGGCGCGCAGGACACGCGACGTTTCTCGGTCAGTCGGAACCAAAAGGAAGGTCCTGGCCGGGATCGAACCGGCGACCTTCTGCGTGTGAAGCAGACGTGATAACCACTACACCACAGGACCGGTCGCTGACTCTGCACGACTCACCCATTTTCACTGCCCTCTCTGTATGTGCGCCTTCTGGCGCGCAGGACACGCGACGTTTCTCGATCAGTGGGAACCGAAAGGAAGGTCCTTGCCGGGATCGAACCGGCGACCTTCTGCGTGTAAAGCAGACGTGATAACCACTACACCACAGGACCGGTCGCTGACTCTGCACGACTCACCCGTTTTCACTGCCCTCTCTGTATGTGCGCCTTCTGGCGCGCAGGACACGCGACGTTTCTCGGTCAGTCGGAACCAAAAGGAAGGTCCTGGCCGGGATCGAACCGGCGACCTTCTGCGTGTGAAGCAGACGTGATAACCACTACACCACAGGACCGGTCGCTGACTCTGCACGACTCACCCATTTTCACTGCCCTCTCTGTATGTGCGCCTTCTGGCGCGCAGGACACGCGACGTTTCTCGATCAGTGGGAACCGAAAGGAAGGTCCTGGCCGGGATCGAACCGGCGACCTTCTGCGTGTAAAGCAGACGTGATAACCACTACACCACAGGACCGGTCGCTGACTCTGCACGACTCGCCCGTTTTCACTGCCCTCTCTGTATGTGCGCCTTCTGGCGCGCAGGACACGCGACGTTTCTCGATCAGTCGGAACCAAAAGGAAGGTCCTGGCCGGGATCGAACCGGCGACCTTCTGCGTGTGAAGCAGACGTGATAACCACTACACCACAGGACCGGTCGCTGACTCTGCACGACTCACCCATTTTCACTGCCCTCTCTGTATGTGCGCCTTCTGGCGCGCAGGACACGCGACGTTTCTCGATCAGTGGGAACCGAAAGGAAGGTCCTGGCCGGGATCGAACCGGCGACCTTCTGCGTGTAAAGCAGACGTGATAACCACTACACCACAGGACCGGTCGCTGACTCTGCACGACTCGCCCATTTTCACTGCCCTCTCTGTATGTGCGCCTTCTGGCGCGCAGGACACGCGACGTTTCTCGATCAGTGGGAACCAAAAGGAAGGTCCTGGCCGGGATCGAACCGGCGACCTTCTGCGTGTGAAGCAGACGTGATAACCACTACACCACAGGACCGGTCGCTGACTCTGCACGACTCACCCATTTTCACTGCCCTCTCTGTATGTGCGCCTTCTGGCGCGCAGGACACGCGACGTTTCTCGATCAGTGGGAACCGAAAGGAAGGTCCTGGCCGGGATCGAACCGGCGACCTTCTGCGTGTAAAGCAGACGTGATAACCACTACACCACAGGACCGGTCGCTGACTCTGCACGACTCGCCCATTTTCACTGCCCTCTCTGTATGTGCGCCTTCTGGCGCGCAGGACACGCGACGTTTCTCGATCAGTGGGAACCGAAAGGAAGGTCCTGGCCGGGATCGAACCGGCGACCTTCTGCGTGTGAAGCAGACGTGATAACCACTACACCACAGGACCGGTCGCTGACTCTGCACGACTCGCCCATTTTCACTGCCCTCTCTGTATGTGCGCCTTCTGGCGCGCAGGACACGCGACGTTTCTCGATCAGTCGGAACCAAAAGGAAGGTCCTGGCTGGGATCGAACCGGCGACCTTCTGCGTGTGAAGCAGACGTGATAACCACTACACCACAGGACTGGTCGCTGACTCTGCACGACTCGCCCGTTTTCACTGCCCTCTCTGTATGTGCGCCTTCTGGCGCGCAGGACACGCGACGTTTCTCGGTCAGTCGGAACCAAAAGGAAGGTCCTGGCCGGGATCGAACCGGCGACCTTCTGCGTGTAAAGCAGACGTGATAACCACTACACCACAGGACCGGTCGCTGACTCTGCACGACTCGCCCATTTTCACTGCCCTCTCTGTATGTGCGCCTCTGGCGCGCAGGACACGCGACGTTTCTCGATCAGTCGGAACCGAAAGGAAGGTCCTGGCCGGGATCGAACCGGCGACCTTCTGCGTGTGAAGCAGACGTGATAACCACTACACCACAGGACCGGTCGCTGACTCTGCACGACTCGCCCATTTTCACTGCCCTCTCTGTATGTGCGCCTCTGGCGCGCAGGACACGCGACGTTTCTCGATCAGTCGGAACCAAAAGGAAGGTCCTGGCCGGGATCGAATCGGCGACCTTCTGCGTGTAAAGCAGACGTGATAACCACTACACCACAGGACCGGTCGCTGACGTTTCTCGATCAGTCGGAACCAAAAGGAAGGTCCTGGCTGGGATCGAACCGGCGACCTTCTGCGTGTGAAGCAGACGTGATAACCACTACACCACAGGACTGGTCGCTGACTCTGCACGACTCGCCCGTTTTCACTGCCCTCTCTGTATGTGCGCCTTCTGGCGCGCAGGACACGCGACGTTTCTCGATCAGTGGGAACCGAAAGGAAGGTCCTGGCCGGGATCAAACCGGCGACCTTCTGCGTGTGAAGCAGACGTGATAACCACTACACCACAGGACCGGTCGCTGACTCTGCACGACTCACCCATTTTCACTGCCCTCTCTGTATGTGCGCCTTCTGGCGCGCAGGACACGCGACGTTTCTCGATCAGTGGGAACCGAAAGGAAGGTCCTGGCCGGGATCAAACCGGCGACCTTCTGCGTGTGAAGCAGACGTGATAACCACTACACCACAGGACCGGTCGCTGACTCTGCACGACTCACCCATTTTCACTGCCCTCTCTGTATGTGCGCCTTCTGGCGCGCAGGACACGCGACGTTTCTCGATCAGTGGGAACCGAAAGGAAGGTCCTGGCCGGGATCGAACCGGCGACCTTCTGCGTGTAAAGCAGACGTGATAACCACTACACCACAGGACCGGTCGCTGACTCTGCACGACTCGCCCATTTTCACTGCCCTCTCTGTATGTGCGCCTTCTGGCGCGCAGGACACGCGACGTTTCTCGATCAGTCGGAACCGAAAGGAAGGTCCTGGCCGGGATCGAACCGGCGACCTTCTGCGTGTGAAGCAGACGTGATAACCACTACACCACAGGACCGGTCGCTCACTCTGCACGACTCACCCATTTTCACTGCCCTCTCTGTATGTGCGCCTTCTGGCGCGCAGGACACGCGACGTTTCTCGATCAGTCGGAACCAAAAGGAAGGTCCTGGCCGGGATCGAACCGGCGACCTTCTGCATGTAAAGCAGACGTGATAACCACTACACCACAGGACCGGTCGCTGACTCTGCACGACTCGCCCATTTTCACTGCCCTCTCTGTATGTGCGCCTTCTGGCGCGCAGGACACGCGACGTTTCTCGATCAGTCGGAACCAAAAGGAAGGTCCTGGCCGGGATCGAACCGGCGACCTTCTGCGTGTGAAGCAGACGTGAACACAAGTCTGCTTCACACGCAGAACCGGCGACCTTCTGCGTGTGAAGCAGACTTATCCGATATCGTACCCGCGTCTGTTTTGCTGAACAGATGGTTGATCGATGAATAGTAGTTTGCTTCCTCATCTTTTTTCTGATCTTCGTAAGCGTTTTGTCTTCTTGTTGTTTGCTCCATTGTGCTGAACGGAACCCTTTTAGCGCCTCATTTGCTAGTCTGTGCATGGCAGCCGCGGAAGCTTACCTCCGGCACTCGCTACTTCGCACTCATGTGGGCCATCTCCTTTTTCGTGCTCCTCTCGTTTTGTTCCATTTCCTGTGGCGGAACTGAATCTGGTACGTTAATTGATCTCCTTGCTCTCTTCGTGTGTTGTTTAGTTTCTGATATTAGTTGTTTCTTATAGTGTATAACCCTGTATGAACAGCCAAGAATTAGCGGTTTGAAGTGGGTTATACACTGTGTTATCGACGCGTTGTTTTTGTTCGAGGTTTTAACTAAATTTAGGATGATGTGAGGTTCTTAAATTTTGTTTTTCGATGCTCTTCCTCAAGTGGAGAATTTTCCTTTTCAGGTTCTTCTGAGCAGATAGCACTTCCTGAAACGCCAGATGGATCAGCTAGCGATGAAGCGCAGGTGATCTACTAATTGCTTCCTAACTGTCAATTTACACGTCCACTTTTTTCTATCGTCGAATACTCGATTGTCCGCTGAAGTAGACGTACTTTTTCCTACACGCAGTGGAAGTCCTTCAAATTCATTGCCTTTTGCACATATCATGAGGAAGGGTCCCGCTTTATTCGATGATGGGCCGTGATCACAATTATTCTAAAGTTGGATTGAAGCTTCCATATGCTCTGCTATCTCTGCGGCTTGCACAGAATGTCTCCATCATTTCATAGAACTTTGGGCTCTGAAACCTATGTCCCATATGCCTGTAAGACTATAAGGAAAAAGGGAAAATGAAAGTCTATATCCTTTATCCAGCATGAAAGTGGCTGAAATTGCTATTGGAGGTGTGCAGAGCATATGTGATGAGTGGCATTCTACGGTCGACAAACTTTGCTTTGTCGACTTCTGATCGGGAATGTTTATGCACTGCTGCCTAATCAGTACAGCTGAGCGGGCTATGTCAGAAGAGGTGGTTTCCCCAGTGGCTGTGCTTAATTCATAGAAGTCTAACCATGGGTTTGATTTGTGCCTACACATTTTTTGTTCTTCTGTATTGAAGTGGGTCGATTTACCCTTAGGTTTTTCAGCATATTAACCCACTTTATCTAGGGATTAAAATTTTTTACCTACTACGAGTTCAGTGTGGTAAAATTTGTAATCAACACAGGAAAGAACAGCTTTAATCAAGAGTCGGATACGAGATTTCAACTGGAATTTTCACTTGAAACAGCGTTGTGTGTTTGAAGATTCTCCCATTTGTCTGGGTTTCCGAGACCGAGATTTTTTCCAAATGTTGGATAAAGCTGTTATTTCTGGTGTTGTTCACGACTTTTACTGTCCTGAACTAGCTCATGAGAAAATGTTGGTGCTCATAGTCAGCTCTTTGGTTTGACCCCCGTCCTCCTTCAAAAATTGATGGGAGGCTAAAAGTATCCTGATCAGTCCATGGTTATATCACAGAGTCGCTCTTTTGCATCACGGTCTCTTCGTTTACCGTTCTCGTCAGGCATATTCACCTTTCTTCTTTTCAGTTAGCTTCGAAGCCCGTGAATGAATAGCTTCTCGTCGTTCCACGACTTCATCTTTTCAGGATCTGTTGTCGAGGAATGTTGAAATCGTCGAGGAAAATCCACTTCCTGGCATGACTGCTGTCATAAGTCGACGTTCAGAAGGTTAGAGCTATTGTTGTATTGTTATGAACGATGCTTCTATTGCAGTGGAAGGTTCAATAGAATAGTCCTGCCTTTCTACGTCAAGATGTAATAGTTAAGTGCCGAGAGGCAGAGAGAAAAATGATGGGCGGCGGTAGATCTACGAGGGGGGCGGGAGTTGGGTGAGATTCCGTTAACCTCGACATTACCGGGAGGTTTGCCGTCATTGAAGGCTTCAATGAATTGCGCAAGTTCTCGGAGAACCACATACCTCCAAAATGAAAATGATCTAGCTTTCAATGTGCACAAATAGGGAAGTTGGTTAGAATTGTTTCCTGCTCACTTACTACGTTTCAGGTTTGGTTTCTCGTTTGTCAATCGGGATTTCAAGCCCTTCTCTGTTTCAAATCAGCATATGCGGATTAAATTTCCTCCATGGTCAGAGTGTAATGAATAAACGACAGAGTCGATCTCTCCCTTTGTGGGGGTTCGCCAGCTCCTTCCTTATACGAGATATCGTGAAGGCAAATCCCCCGAATTTGGCCTACATCATGAGTTTCTGTGGTCTGTCAGCTGGAGGAGAAGTCAATCTTTTACCTTCCTTCAGAAGTAGATTGCCACTTATAGTTTCTATGTAAAACTCTTGGCAGCTATCGCTCGATCAAAACGCTCCTATACGTACACGCTTTGCACTACCAATATGAGTATCCTTTGCAGATTGCACTGATTTAGAAGTTTGTTGAGTTCGGTCGCTAGAATTTATAGCAGGCGAACTAAACGTCTTGTTGTTTCGTAAGCATTTTTCCTTTACGAGGGTATGAAATGTGCACCATCTCCACGATGAAATGTAACAAGAAATAAAATAGCCATTTTAAAAAGGGTAAAAGAGATCAGAGACGCTGTCGCGTGGGCCAAATTGTCGAAAATTAGGTGGGCCGGCCACGTAATGCGCTTCGCAAACACCAGCGGACGAGAGCCGTCATCGACTGGATTCCGCCGGATGTCAAAAGAACACTAGGACGCCCACCAACGCGTTGGTCGGACTTCTTCGTGAAAGCCCTGAACGAACGATATGACGCTCTTCATGTCCCTCGAGCGAGGAGGATCCATTTGAGCACTCTGGCCGGCGACAGGGACGAATGGAGACGCTGCTGGCGCCCGCTCGACAAGTCGATGATCAACGGGACGACAAGTGGCAGGTGAAAAAGGGCACGTAGTTGGAACTAGGACTCGTAAATACATTGCTTGTTGAGGGTCTATGTATAGTCTAAGCTTGCATCGTCCATGGCATGACAGCTCTTGAATAGCACGAGGAGGTGGGGGAAGGGGTAGAGTCGCCAGAAGCAGTGGGCCACTGTCATTTAAAGGATACAAATTCAACAGCTTCAATAGTCGTCTATCTATCCAGGAGTGTGGTAGGATAGCGCAGGTGGATTCCGAGTGAAGGTTCTTGTTTCGGTTTTTTTTCACACAGAAATTCTTCCATCGTTTCGGGGTTGCTGAAATTAGCCAACCTTGACCGGTTAGGGTAAAACAGTGGCTTGTCCATCGATTAACACTGCAACTTTTTGCATAAGCTCATTCAAATTATGTCCACGTTACTTCGTAGAGGTGGAGTGCACTTACACGGAATTTGATTGACGCCTTTTCATTACTTATTCCTTTAATAAGCAGATTTTTATAAACATTGTTCATAAACACGACAACAGGTTTTCGGATGTATAATAAAAGATAAAAAGAATAAAGGAATGCGATATTGAATCCCTTTTGGAATGCGCCACGCATTCTACTTCTACGGGATATCGAGGAGGCGATATGAATGCGTATTTGGCCATACAATGACTTGCGGTGGCCAGTCAATGAACAAGTGAGCGCTCTATCCTTCCCAGAAAAGTCTGGTACCAATTCACCGACCCCGGAGGAATGGAAGGCTTGGTCGGACTGGGCGGAAAATCCGAACCAGGAACCTGGTATTGGGTGCACACGACAGTCGGCGCCTCCTCTGACTGCGCTACACGCGCCCATTTGATGTATAATATTTATTGGAAACCGTGTTGTCATTTAAATAAAAATGTGAGGTCATTCTCATGGAGAGCCGTGGTCTGAACCGTTTTTCAGGAATTTACGACGAACCGTGTAGAATACGTGACGTCTACTAGAGATATGGACTAGACATTGGAACCGACGCCGATTCGAATAATTTAGATCCGTCATTTTTTCGAATCCCAATCTAAAAGTTTGAACGAATAATGCAATTTCTAAAAAGCCTGGATCTTAGGACACATGGAATGGTTTCAACCAGACCGGATTACCGGATAATTTAGGCGACTTATTTTGATCAGAACCCTGATATAAGAACAGAAGATAAAGGATGGCGTTGCTCAATACCTTTTAGGATGCGCCACGCATTCTACGTCTACGGGATGTCGTGGTTGAATGCGTGTTTGATAATACAGTGGTGGCTTGTGGTGACAAGCCGATGTGCATGTCAACGCTACATCCTTCCAGACAACTCTGGTACCAATTCACTGACTTTGGAGGGATGCAAGGCTTAATTGGCTTCCGAACCACAAAGCTCTTATCGGGTCCACGCTATAGCCGGCACCTCCTCCGGCTGCGCTTCACGCGCTCTAGAATTCTGATACACTATCCGATTCAGATGTTCGATATGAGATCCGAAGAAAAAGTTATTTGAATCATCCGGAAATTAAAGCTACGCTTACCACAATCAAGACGCGAGACTTTTCAAAAATGTCATTATTCATATAATCCTTCTAACCGGGTTTGAAACAAATAAAGGATTCACATTATCTGAATCGGCGTAGGATGTAGTGCCTATTGTGGACTGAGGTCGATCCTTCCTTACCCTATCAAGGTTGTAGAAGGATTCAACAGTGAGTTGGAATCAAGAAGTGAACACAGAATTTGGTAAATCCAGCAAAAAGCAGCAGGTTGCATTATGTATTCGCGCATTCAAGCAGCTGAATAACTATCTGAAAGATTAAATAATAGGTTCATATCAGCTCTAATTTTACGGTTAATTCGGCAAGTTCTATTACCTATCTGCCTATTTTCGTGCTGTAATTTTCGATTTTAGTACTACTTCGAGTACTTTTAGAGTTGATGTGTTGTGTTATGTTCTCGTTATTCAGGCGTTTTTCTACATGGTCACCCCTGTAATAGACATAGAAACACATAGAACATGAAAAACAAACATACAACAAACAAAAAACAGACAACACAGATGTAGACATGGACATAGTCTTAGCACTATTAACAGCGGCCAGAAAAATTCAGCCATCCTTCCGGTGCCTCGGAGGTAGCCAGTCACTTTCCAACGTTGTCGTGTGGCTCTTCAGAGTTGGCGAGGAGATTGGGTGAACCGGCAGCCGAGTTTCTCGCCATTCACTAAAGAATGTGAGAACTCACCGCATCTAGTGCATTCTGCCAGGCCACTTGGGGTCCCTGCCTCCATACAACGTGTGGTTGCGTTGTGGAGCTAGATTAAGGGACAGGGTTTGCTCTCGGAAACGTTCACGCGGAATTAGATTGCCACGTGTGATCGCAGAACGCCTTCAAAAAAAAATTGACATGAGCTTTTGACAAGATTTTTCGAAGAGTCTTGTTTGTACCCAAAATTTGTACTGAAAAACTTCCTACTGCCGTATGCTGTTGTATTAACGCTTGAATCTCTTCAGCGTCCCAAATATAAGTGAATAGTACACAAAAATTTATTATAGCTCCTTCATGAAATAAAGACAATACATTTTCCAGAAGATCATCCACCGAGCCCAATCGATAACGTCTCACCGACAGTCGCTGAAGAGGTCTCTGCTCGCCAGAAGCGAAGCTCTGGGGGCAGGAAAGTCCTGAAGAACAAGAAAGGAAAGGCAAAGAGCAGCACAGACAAGAAACCTTAATTAACCGATCATTCTACCTTAATTAACCGATGATGAATTATACTGTTGAAGGCATGCTGACGTTACATTTTTTCTCATAATAAAGTATTCGCCTTGTTGTTCTACAGACTGTTACGAAGCTCGCTTTAAATGAATAAAAAGGCTAACAACTGCCTGCTGCCTGGCAGGCTTCAGCTAATCAAAATGTGTAATTATCAATCAACACTATTTATTTATTTATTTACCTAATTTCTATGATAACTAAATAACGTACCATAAACAGAAGAAACCATTAAGATAACACAACAGCGTCTTGCGAAAATTGTAGCTAAAAGAAAAATATTTACCTAAATTCCTAGAGTACAGGGTGTTCCAAAACAACGTGATGAAGTTTTGACGTTATCTCATGCGAATGTATCGATCTGCAGCATGGCGGAAATAGCGCCATTTCTTTTTCTGCGTATCTTTCTGTCCGCGTTATGTTTTTTAAAGTTCGGTTTTCCTCTCGCTACAGTTTTTCTCGATATGTCAGACGATCGCATTGCGACTTTGGAGCTTCATCGTCGTGGAAGTATTTTTTCGTTAACCTCCTAGGTCGACTGTCTCCAAAGAAACTCGTCGATGTAAGGAGCTTGGCCATGAAGGTGAGCGTCCAAGACAAGGAAGAAATCGCAGTTTCAATACGCCGTAGATCCGGAAAATCATAGAAAAGCGAAAAATGCCAAATCTGAGGGTTTCCTGAGAAAAATCACCCGTGATGTCGGTGTCAGTCTCACATCAGTGCATCGAACAGACAGAAAGAAACTCAAGGACTCAAGTCCTACAACTTCCACAAAGTCCAGCTCGTGATGGACAAGAATAAGCGCGGATGGCTCCAACGATGCCGCCAGCTCAAGCTGCGGACCGCAGGTCGCGGGTGGGAGCGGGCACTGTTCAGCTGTTCACCGTGGAGTAGGCTCACGACCTACAACACGGCAGTACCTGATCTGGAGAGGCTCCAGCCACCTTTGCCATCGTCGAACGTCGTCAAAGTCCGCATGTGCTCATGGTTTGGGGTGGAATCTACACCAACGAAAAGATCCCGTGGTTTTTGTGGACGAAGAAGTAAAAAATGAAGATGTGCAATGGGACATCTTCGAGGCTGTGGTACTTTTCTAGTCCCAGCGGCACTTCAGCAATGCGCAGTGGACGTTTCAGCAAGAGTCATTCCCTGAACACAGGGCGAAAAGCATGCAAGCATGGTGCAAGGCCAATTTTCAGGATTTCGCAATGTCTGCGGAATGATCACCGCACTCCCCGGATTTAAATCCGACGAACTACAGCTCGTTGTCCATTTTGAAGGCCGGCGTCCATGCCAAGCGCCGCCACAGCCCGAAGGCCCGGAAGGAATCTCTGCGCCGGCAGTGGGAACGACTCTCTCCAGATGACCTGCGACCCATCGTCAAAAGCTCCACCAAGTGTTTTGAGTTCTGTATTCGCGCCAAGAGGCCACTTCGAATCGAAATGGAATATAATGTTGCGTAGTGTCTATGTTGTTGTTATTTATGTATTGTTTTGTAAATTTGTCAGTTTTTCATAGTTATAATTAAAAAACCTTCATCATATTAATTTAGAACACCCTGTATAATAATTGGTTGATTAGTCAGTAATTAAGTAATAATAATTATAAATGAGCTCCATATTAGGATTAACCAAAAAGTCCTTCGTATTTTCCATGCTTCACTGCCTGATTAGTTATGAACCGAATATGAGTGTTTCTTATAGGTATGCTATATAGTGCAATCGAGTGCAAGGAGTATTTGCAAAGTGAAACGAGAGAATGTGGTCTCTAATAACGCTGCTCAATTTTGTGCAAGAAAATAGGGGGACATGAGCGAACATTAGAGACAAGTCATTCTCAGATACACCTAGGACAATGGGTTCGGAAGGTTCCAAGAAGCAGTCGATATATACCATTTCCACGTCAAATCGAACACTTTTCAAGTCGAATTGGAGACACTTTTCAAACCAGATTGGACACTTTTCACGTCAAACTGAACACTCTTCTGAACTTGCCTAAAACTCCTCAAATCAAATCAAACTCTTCCAAATTGAATGGGCTTCTTCTACATTAAACTAGAGACTCTCCAAAGAACGTTAGAATAATTTTTTGTTCAGGGAAAATTTTAGTATAACTTTCTTTGACGTTTTAATTCATCACCCAATAAGTGAACATTGCTAGAAATTTTATAAAAGATAAGGATAAAGGACGGCGTTATTCAATCCTCCTTGGGATGCACCACGCATTCTACTTTTACGGGATGTCGTGGAGGCGTGTTGAATGCGTATTTGGCCATACAATGACTTGCGGTGGCCAGCCGATGTACAAGTCAGCGCTCTATCCTTCCCAGACACGTCTGGTACCAATTCACCGACCCCAGAGGGATGGAAGGCTCGGTTGGCCTGGGCGGGAAATCCAAACCGGGAACCTGGTATCGGGTGCAGGCAACAGCCGACGCCTCCTCCGACTGTGCTCCACGCGCCCAGAAATTTTATAAAAATTTTATTTTTTTGAGAAAAACAATGATTAAAAACCTATTTTGAAAAAGAGGAAGGGGCTATTTTCTGTTGCTAAGACGTATATTGCGCCATGCCCTCGTCCGAAACTTCGCGACTTTTATTCGATTGATATCAAGATTTCTGTTGCATGCAGTTTCACACTTGCAAGCGGTGCAACATAAACAATTGTAAAGAACACACATATCCTAACCTTCTTGCTGCATACAAGCAGTATTTACGCTGTCAAACAAATAAACGTTGCGTTGAAGTTTTCGAGTGCAATCCAGTCTTTTGATGCACGACATGATTGCTGCCTAGCCGCGCCTTAACGCAAAATTTAATTTATTAATTTTCTCAAAGAAATAAAATTTTGTAAAATTACTTCACTCTTCGGACAGCTAAAGTAAAAAAAAAATTAAAAAAGTTATTTCCAGTTTTCTTTAAACAAACAATTATTCTAACCATCTTGGAGAGCCTATAGTTTAACCTGTAAGAAGCTCCTTTAAATTTGGAAGACGTTCAATTCGATTTCAAATTTCATAAGCCAGCATAGAAGAGTGACCAAATTGACGTGAAAAGTGTCCAGTTTGATTTGAGAAGTGTCCAATTCGACGTGAAAATGGTGTAAATCCATCATTATTGGTAAGTACTCATACAGTTTGATTTGAAAAGTTTCCAATTCGACGTCAAAATGGTATAAATTCATCACTATTGGTAAGTACTCATACAGGTCGGACAAATCCGTTATTCCTTGAGCATTAATTGCCCGACGCCTTCACTGTCTTGGCAGTGTCAAGTGACACTATCAAGAAGTGTCTCACCGTCAACTGAAAGAAAAGCAAGGGCTCCAGATCATAGAGCCTAAGTGGATTTTTTGAAATATGAATGTGGTTTAGCAAGGTAATTTTTCGGGACCTGAAACATTGAGCTAAAAGATTATTCCGATTTTTCTTCGACCGCTTCCTCTACGCGGAGCATGCTTCCACCATTTGAACCATAAAACTCGTCGGTAACAGAAGAATTGTAATTTTTGATTCTCACATAGTGAGCAGGTCAATGTAGTCATGTTCTAAAATACATACACACTCTGTACTTTTCAAACGCTGTAAAAGGACCTGGTTTCCGCAACGTAAAGGTTCCGGTCCGCCCACTTCATTGTGGACTGAAACGCTCCAACATCTCAATACCACGGGTGGGTGCTGACAGGCCTCTACGGATCGCAGATCTTACGCTACGCCAAATAGCGCCAGTGGTGTACGGCGTAGCATCGCTGCCCTGAAAGCAGAAGGTGGAGGTTCGAGTCTGGCCGTTCGCAGAAGTTTCAATCGCAACAAAACCTCCTGTAACAACGTATAGCGTCTCTACCTGCCGCTCCAGGCCTAAGTAAATGTGTTGAGACACTCAAAAAGCAATCATTCATTCAGAAACATTCGATGGGAACAAATATTTTGTTGTCTTCTGCTTTTGACCGTATCGGTCTTTATGTTGTGTTGTTTGTTTACAGTTTTTTTAAGCTTTGCTAGGTTACTTTTTTTAGGTTACTCATTGGCTCGCACTGTTTCTTGACTTTCCATGTACAATATACCATCTTCACATCAAATTATACACTTTTCACGTCGAATCGGATACGTTTGACGTCAAATTGGACACTCAAAAAATCAAATTGTCCGTCTTCCAAATAGAGATGAGCTTTTTGCAGATTAAACAACTGAGATAGGTAACTTTCTAGGATAGTTAGAATACATTTTTGTTTCAAGGGAACTTTGGTATAACTTTCTTTGAATTTTTTCAGTTCAGCAGCTCGAAGAGGAGTAAAAAAGGACAAAGGATAAAAGATAACAGAGGACGTTACTCAACACTTTTGGGATGTGCCACGCATTATACATGTGTTGCGCATTCGAAAGACTATTTGAGTCCAGGCTTCTTGGCCCAACTTGCGGTTTAATTTTTTGAACTTAACACGTTTATATCTGCAAAAATATATGAGTGTTGCGTAACCCTTGGAGCTGTGCGTGGCGCATCCCAAAGGATTGAGTGACGTCGCCTATTGTCCTTTATCCTTTTGCCTTTATTAGGCTCATTCTAGGTGCTGAGGTAAAGAATATTTCCAAGAAAGTTATACCAAATGTTCCTTGAACAATTTTTTCTAACTAACTTGTAAAATCTGTTGTTTAATCTGCAAGAAGCTGGCTTCTATTTGGAAGACGGTCACCTTGATTTAAGGAGCACCAAGTTTGTTTAGAAATGTCCAATTTGACGAGGAACATATCCGATTTGACACATAAAAGCATTACCCAGTTCGCACAGTTTTTACTTAGCGGCAAGCTCGCCTGAGTAAAGAACGATTTTTTAGGGTGCCTCCCTCCAACTATGATTTCGAAAACTGCTAAGAACTGGCCAGCGAGGCTGGCGTTCTTTTCTTTTGATATGTTATTCCTTATTTATGTGTTTTTATTCGTTGCGGTATCGTTAAGCCACAATTCCCTCCAGGATTGTAGGAATGACAATCCCCTTTTTAAATGTCGTAGTTATGTGGACAAGTGCTGACATCCGAAAGGGCGGTCGATGGCTGTGTGTAGTCGGGCGACCTTCAACGATCGTCGACGAATTGAATATTCAAGCGCAGCGCGAAACGTGATGAACAATGCAGCTATGGGAACGAGGGTTCTCCGAAGGATTTCAAGCAGCCGCTAAGGCGGTTTAGTTAAAAAATTTATGACTAGGAACTATGAAAGGATGGGCTTGAGACACGTTTGCTTGGCGAAAAAAGGAGATGGGCAAGTGTAATATGCTAGAGGGGGTGCAAGGCGAGCATACCTGATAATTGAAGGATGTACATCAGAGATGAGCGGATTAACCGTTATCCATTATCCGTCATCGGTTTCCGGGGAGATTTAGCCTATCCGTTTTGCTGTTCGTTATCCGGCGATTTCGTGCCGGATAACGGACAACAAATTAGCTGAATCTTAGCTTTGGACATGGTGATGGGTGTACTATATACAGGATCCTTCACGATCATAAGAGTGGTCCTCAGAAACAACAGAAGCATTCAAATCTAGAAGGGTTAACTGAAGTTTCCTCACTTGGAAACTGGCTACATAGTTTTAGAGATATCTAACCTCCAGCCTCACAGAAGGCCCGCTAAGCGTGCACCATACTTACATGAGGCCTACTTAGCACAGCATTGTTCATTCTCAAGTCATGTGCTGACCAAGAAGGCATACAAGCCGCTACTAGCAATCGTCAAAAGTGGAGAGCCGCATCCTGGGAAGAAATTTTTACCGC
This sequence comes from Heligmosomoides polygyrus bakeri, assembly GCA_947359475.1. Classification (NCBI taxonomy): domain Eukaryota; kingdom Metazoa; phylum Nematoda; class Chromadorea; order Rhabditida; family Heligmosomidae; genus Heligmosomoides; species Heligmosomoides polygyrus. The sequence goes on along the minus strand of OX375869.1, from coordinate 15,641,324 downwards.
TGATCTTTCCATCTGTGGTACACGACTGAAGCATGTTCGATTTGATTGCAGGCGGTAATGGTACCTTTTTAGCCATATGCTGTCGTGAATCATAAAAAAATACTGCAGTACAGCAATGAATACTAGCTATGGAATTAGGATTAATTCAAATACATAGAGTAAGCTTCTCCAATAAAATTTTTAGGGGAGCAATAAACTACTGAACAAACTTATCATCGTTGGTGCTTAAGACATGTAGATTTGTTTTAATTTGTGAGTTTTTTATGAAACTTATCTGCAACATAGGGAACACCTCCGTTTTGGGGCTGGGTAGGATATTCTTCCTCTGCTCCAGAAGTGATGGGTCGGATATTCTTCCTCAGATCCAGAAGGTCTGGATGTCATAACTCTTTGAGTGTGTGTTTGCCGTACACAATTGCTTGCAGTAACTACCCAAAAGTTAGTATTTTATCCATCTCGATAATTCCACGTTGAAGTACCTCGGATCTTGAGATGCTATCGAGCAGCAACAACAGTAACGGTTCATCGCATGTGTAGAAGAAGATCGTTTTGTGAAGTTTGTTCGGCTGGATGTCTCCTGCCTTCTTCTTATTTCCAGAGACACCGAAAGAATTGCTCTTCCAAAGACTATTCTATTTTTCAACTGCTCTAATTGAAAAAAGAGTTAAGCGAAGAGTATCACCTGTAACACCTGTCGTCCCGTTGATCATCGAATTGCTCGAGCGGGTGCCAGCAGCGTCTCCATTCGTCCCTATGGCGTGCCAGAGTGGTCCAATGGATCCTCCTCGCTCGAGGGACACGAAGAGAGTCATATCGGTCGTTCAGGGCTTTAACGAAGAAGTCCGACCAACGCGTTGGTGGGCGTCCTGGTGCAGAGTAAGGCTGATAAATAAGACAATTCAACCGCACCCTTTGAAACAGGTGAGAGGCGAGTATGTTGCTGTGCGTTTGTCTTCCTATAGATGGGCAGAAAACCCCATAGAGCGACGTTAATGCGGCGACTGCAAAAGGTTTTAAAAAACACTGCTATATGTCTAGAAATGACTTCTAAATTAACAGTGCTTTAAGACCAGATCTGTTGTTGAAATTAGGGCAATTTAAAACAAGTTTTAACTTTTGTTGTTTGTTCGTTATCCGGCCATTTTCGGGAAAAATTATCAGTTATCCGGTTTTGCTTTTGCGATGATATTTCGACAGAATGTAGGGTCCTATGAGCGGAGTTCAGAGTCACGGTTAGCTATGCTGAATGCTTTTTAAAGACCTGAAAAAGAGGTGTGAAGACGTGTGCGTAACACTAATCACACTAATCAACCCCTATGAAACCCCACGAAGTGTGCGTCGGTGGCGCAGTCGGTAGGAGTGCCGTCTCATAGCAGCATAATGGCGGAATTTGAGTTCGAGTCCTAGTGCTGACGATATTTTTGCACATATTAGTTTGTTGTTATTATGTTTTCTCATGATCACAGGAGTCAATTTTCGACCGTCAATGCTTAAAAGAAACCAATACTGTCTATTTGCGCCCTCATATGTGCTAGTTTTTCAACAATGGCTATCTGCGCCATATCATTTCTCTGGAAATAAAATTCTCTTCCCTTTTAGTCAACAGCTATGGTACAAATCTATGAAAAAAGTAAAACGCAAGCGCTTGTCACACCAAGGGCGTCTTATAAAGGCAGCGAGGAACAATCTTCTCCCTGGCAAGGAATTACAACTTCTGCTTCGTTGAACGCGTAATCTGTGGGTGTATCCGTCTTCCTTCTCATAGTCATCATCAAGTCTTCGGTCGACATACACCTTCTCATCGAAACGCGGCTATGAAACCACTTGATGACAGGCATTTTCATTGTACTATCTCCAACCTGGGCGCGTGTAGCGCAGTCGGAGGAGGCGCGGCTGTCGCGTGCACCCGATACCAGGTTCCTGGTTCGGATTTCCCGCCCAGGCCAACCAAGCCTTCCATCCCTCCGGGGTCGGTGAATTGGTACCAGACCTGTCTGGGAAGGATAAAGCGCTGACTTGTTCATCGGCTGGCCACCGCAAGTCATTGTATGGCCAAATACGCATTCATGTCGCCTCCACGACATCCCGTAGAAGTAGAATGCGCTGGCGCATCCCAGAAGGGATTGAGCAACGCCGTCCTTTATTCTTTATTCTTATTCTTATCTCCAACCTGTACCGCCTCTTCTTCCTAACAGCTGATATTATTTATTTATTAATTTATTTATTCAAGCACATAATTGTGCGCTCAATACCAAGCGTTAAACACAACGTTAGAACACAACAACATTAATAATGGCAAACTATTAACCAAGCTGTACATACGGAACAAAATCATTAATAAAACTCTAGTAAAGATAAAAAGAAAGCACAGATTGCGATTTGGATTTTTAGGATAGCACCAATTGTCATGTTCCAAGAGATTTTCGACCACTGTTTGTTTGTTTCGCCAAGAGTATAAGCAGGGCGCTTTGTTTTAATATAATAAAAGAATTTTTCTATAAAAGTTTCCAAAAACATAAACGTAAACATAAAAGGTCAAAACAGAAAGCACCCGTAAAGACATCTTGGCCGTAAATGCGTTAGGACTACGACCTTCTACACGCACGATTTCGGGGCGGGCCCTATATCTCAAGGGCCTCTTTAAACTGATACGCACCCCGGGGGATGGCGTGGAAGGGAGGCACGCATGTAGAGTACACATGTCGATACGGAATAGTACAATTTAAAAAATAAAAAAAAACATGTCGATGTAGAAGAGAAAAAGATTAAAATATGTAGAAAGATAAAAGGGTAAATTATAATAATAATCAGAAGCTACTAATAGGCAACCCAAGCACAGACTTCATAAATCAGAAATCAGAAGCTGCTCCTAGTCAACCCAAACACAACTGTGAAGAGTAGAAAGAGTCAAGAAGACAATCAAACAATGCAGAAAACTAGAAACTTGTTAAAAACAAAACTAACTTTGAAAATACTAACCAATAAATTGGTCAATGGAAGGAAAACAGTCTGAAAAATGAGCGGATAACAAGAACGAATAAGCCACACAAAAGAAAACATTGGTGAGGGCAGAAAATAGATTAGGCAAAAAAATGCAGTATGTGGACGAAATTCTAGCATGGTCAATCATTCCAAACTCATTCAACACTTATTAGAAGTGGAAAAACTGCTAACTAAGCACACTTCTTGTGGACGGTCACCATGGGTAACCTTTCCTTCTACTGGTAGGATATTTGTAACAACTCTTGAGGAAATTTGGCCATGGCGAACTCGTTGATCTCTCTATGCATCAACAGCTGAAAAAAAACGATAATGATCACCTAAGTAGTAGTCCAAAAATAAAGATAAAAAAACAAGTTTAGCCTGCTTTGATATCTCCATATGTGGCGTCCAGGAGGAGTCCTTTTATGCCATTTGTAGCCGCATTCTCTCTCCTTGTTGGAGAAGTGAGATCCGGTGTGAAGGTGGAAAGTAGTCGGTCGACAACACCTTCAGGTGAGAATGATATTTTTAGCACACTTATGTGCCGATATGGCCGGGTTCATAATATTCAACCGTAAGGTACGCGTATTTGTGTGCAGTTACGATATTATTGGTGATACGATATGCTATGTATGGTGGTGGTGTAGATATGATAAGCTGAAACACTAGCACTTATAAAGGTGCTAATTGAGAGCCCTGGTTTGCTGTAAGCATTGATGGTCTAAAATTGACTCCTGTGATCAAGAGAAAGCGTAATAACAACAAATTAACATGTGTGCAAAATAATTGGCAGTACGCGGACTCGAACTCAAAAGTTCGCCTGTGTGCTCCTATGAGGCGGCACTCCTATCAACTGCACCTCCGAGGCACATCTCGTAGGGTGTCAAAGAGGATGATGAGTGTTGCGCACACGTTTTCACAGCTCTTTCTCAGGTCTTTAAAAAACCGTTCAGCAAAAACTAACTGCAATTCTCGACTTCGCTCACAGGCCCCTACATCCTATCAAAATAGCTTCGCAGAAGTTCACCTTGAGTTGGGAACCTTTCCTTGTCAGACAAGTCTGGTACCAACTCATCGACCGCAGAATGGTTGCCTAGGTGGTGTGCGGTCCAAACCAAAAACCTTGATTCCCCATAGCCACGGCTAAAAGTGAATGACCAGATTCCTCAATAGCCGGACAAAGTTCTGGCTCTACAAACAAAAATTTTCCGTCGTAGCAGTGTGTTATGGTCTCAGTTGTTTTCGCAACATGCATCCTAACATGTCGCTTCGCAACGCTACTGATTCAGTTTTTTTAGAAAAAGGGTAGCCGTTCATTGAAGATTTGTATCCATGAAAGGGAACGCGGGTATTTTTTTAGGAATGTGTTAATTTGCGAGAATGTTGATCTGGGTTTTATTCGATGATTATTAGCTGGAGACTATGCAGTTGACAATTCATCCAAGCAACATTTCTGCACGGTGTTGTCCCCCAACGTTTGGGCATTCCCCAGCAGAATGTAAACTTTTTATGACCATTCACCGTGTGAAATTTTTGTGGCTGTTTCCATATTGCCGCGACGGTGAAACACAATGGATGTATTATAGTATAAAAAAGGCTTAGAGCAAGTGCTAGTGCACTTTCTTCAGTAATCACGAAACGCAAAACTGCACAACGAAACGAAAATTTGAGAGAATTACGGTTGAAAGATGCACTCCATAACAGCCATGGATTGCCGTGATTCTTTGCAGAAGGTGACTTTCTTTGTATTGCATTATGTTGTCGAAATGTGCGGAAGCGGAGAGAAAAACAGATGTATTAGAGGAACAAGGCAAACTGATCTATGAGTAGAAAAAATACTTTATTTCGAGCTAGTTGGTGGTAGGACTGTGAACTGGGACCACGGAAACGAAAAATGCACATGAAATTTGAAATTTCATAAACCGCAGACCGTAACTACGAAAAAAGTGGTAGATTGTAAATCGCAAAGGCGCAACACGTGGAGGGGGGGGGAAGCAGTCCTTGGCTTCGACCACCTTGAGCATAGCAGTCGGGTTTGGTGACGTGGAATTTTCTCCACTGTACGCGTACGTACGTGTAATGCAAGTTTCACCGAGAGGAGCCTAGGTCAAACTGGTAAAAACATGTAACTTTTTCGAGTACTGATGGACTGCCCCCCCTCCCCCGTCCACTAGTTTCACCATCGCAAATCGTGAAAGATCACAAGGCCTATGTCGTACTCCCGCGAGAGCATCCGCGGGACGTCCGCGGACGGAAGGTGCACCGCGGACGGTCGTCGTCGTTCCGGGGCGGCTAGCGTCGCATTGGAGCGCGTTTTTGACGCCGGATTCCGCAGGAAGTATAACAGCCCTCTCGTCGTCTGTCGGTGGCGATCCGCGGACGGCGGGCGTGACGGGGCGCGGCAATTGGCCAGCCCAGGGACCACAGCGCGATTCCCGCCCGCCCCGATGCTCCCGCGGGAGTATAACATAGGCCTAAGAGGTATCTCTGTTTCTTCAAGAACACTTTCATAACAGGTAGAACAATGTACAAAACTTATGGTTAGATTTACTCACATTTAACAACTACACATCCGGAATTACCTATACATTATAAATGACAACAAAAACAAGACATGCTCAATAATGAAATCCTAGCCAGCGTTGAATCTTGACAGAAGGAAATCTCTTAATACATAGAAGAAGAGGAGATGATGCGTCTAGGAGTAAGAAACTATTCCAGAAGGGGAGGGGAGGGGAAATCATCGTGAGTAAAGTGTTTTAAACGTGCACAAAATAGCATTTTCCGTCCGGTATTCTCCACAACCTCATGCTTTGAATTTTGTGAGCACTGTGGTACTACAGAGACGGCCGAGCTCTCGAGAAGAATCAGGTTAGGGGTGGTGAGGCAACACGGACTTGAACTCTCGAGCTAGGGTCTCCTGCACTAAGCCAGGCTTAGGCAACAACTGCAGACCAATCAAGGAGAGAGTGATACAGCATTGCCAAAGAGGAACTTCGGCGAGATGAGATGCGTCGAAGGTAGACCAGAAGGCGCTCGTGCGACAAAAAACAACAGGAATGTGCGTGAGTTCCCTAAAAAAAAACTTGTTTACTGTGACGGAAAGGAAAACTATCCAGATGTTGTCCACGGAAGTCACTGTAAAAAATATTACCCATTTAAATCTCCCTCGCGATGCCCCACTGAAGTAGAATAAATACATGGCGCATCTCAAATGGGATCACTCAACGCCATCCTTTTCTTTTGTAGTCACCTTTATTTCTTCCCCACATGAAATTCGACAACTTCTTCAACTGCCCACTCCCCCGTTCTCTCCAAAGAAATCACAACTTCAATTAAGTTATAAAGTTAATAAAGCTAATAGAAAACAATTAAAAAGCTTGAAGCAAAGCAAAGCAGCTTTCCAAGTATTACCTGATGACGATGACTAGGAGCGATTCGCAGTTAACTACAGCACAGTGTTTCGGGTGAAGCCACAACATCAGTCAAAATAAGAGTTATTATAGTTAAAGAAGCCGATCGTTGCAATATACAGGGTGTCTCAAAAAACGTATCCACTGTTTGAAAGGTGATAACCTTGCTCAGAAACAAAGGTACTAGAGAGTTAAGTACTCTTATGAAAGCTTAAGAAAATAGAAATTTTCTGACGCATAACCGGCATAGAATGCGCCAGGCACTCGTCTGATTCTTCTTCTTCTTCCTCATCAGCGTTTGTCCTGCTTCGGCGGGGTTCGCTCTCCTGGTGTCGCGACGTCACCTTTCACAATCCTGCGCTTGATCAGGGTGGACGCCAGTTACTTTCACTTCCATGAGTAACGTATCCGACCAACGCTGCTCCGGGCGTCCTCTAGGCCGCTTTCCCGACACTTCCAACTCAAGGCCTATGTTGCGGACGCTGTCTTCTTTCCAACACAGAACGTGACCGCACCATCGCAAGCGAGCTTCGCGCAACTTGTCCGCTATCGGGGCGACACCGAACTTCTGCCGAATGACATCGTTTCGGATGCGGTCCATGCGCGTGACTCCAGCCGTACAGCTCCGCTACCTCGGAAGCGATCTATCCGAGGAAGGGAGCGTGGACCGGGCAGTTAGGAAACGAATAAATGCACCATGACTCAAATGGAGAGAGTCCACAAGAATCCTCTGCCACCGTAGGTGCCCCAGGGCATTCAAGGTCAAACTATATAGAACTGTAGTGAGGCCTGCCCTCCTTTATGGCTGTGAGTGCTGGGTTCTGGGTAGAGCGCAGGAGCGGCAACTGCACGCTGCGGAAATGAGGATGCCCAGATGGGTATGTGGATGAACCTGTCAGGACAGGGTGCGAAATGAGGATGTTAGGGTAGTTATGAAGAGAGTTCCGGTCCAGCTGAAGATGAGGGAGAAACCCCTAAGGTGATACGGTCACATTCTCAGAAGACCGCAGAGCTACCTCATAAGGTTGGCATTAGATTTTGAGGCACCAGGAAAGCTCCTGAGAGGAGCCCCGAGAAAAAGGTGGAAGGACGTCAACAAAAGAGATCTCGCCGATGAGGTGGCGACGGATCGTAAGAGCAGCGGACCCCGCGACTGCGCGGGACTAAACGCTTAGGGAAAGAAGAAGAAGAAGAAGAAGAAGAAGAAGACACTCGAATTATTGTGTTCGCTTGAATACTTGCTATAATTTCTTCATAACGTGGCCGTGTTTGATTGATTTATGCTTCCTTTAAGGTTTAAAACTTGAAAACACACTACGGCTTGTGAAATGGGCCGGGTACCTTGAAAACAAATTGCTGCTAGTAAAGCTTTTGAGGATATGCAAGACTGATGTGAAAGCACAGGGTAAACATATTTCTGTGGCGGGTAAATAGTGAAGATTGCGCCATGCCCTCGCCTCAAACCGCGAGTACACCTCATCACAATGATCATTCATTCTAACACCCCTCTAAGATGAACAACGGAGGTGTAAGCCTGGTTGTAGGATCTATTTTGAATTTCTTCGGTGTACGTCTATTTCTGTTCGGTCACGATGGAGCCAGGGCGTTCAGTCTGTTAGTGTTGATATCTGTTTGCAGATTATCGACTTGTGTTGGAAGTTGGACCTGGGTAGACTGTTGGATATTGGTACCAATATCCAACAGTATGAATATAACAATGAGCACGAAATAGTAGTAAAAATAAAAATAATAACCATGAATAAGAACAAATTATGGCAAATAGTTCTGGATAATAGTAATAAAAAATAATTTATAATAATGATTGACAAAATTAGTATTTAAATTTTATTGCCATTCATTAATTTTAATTATTCTGTAACAGTATTATCCAGATTGTTTGCCATTAGTTACCCAGACGTTCGGCAGGTGTTCCTGCTTGCGCCTCCAATTTTGGGCCGTCTTTTTCTTACGTCGGCGCTTCCTCCCCTCATTCAAAGCGAAGCTAAATTCCCTCATTTTGATGAAATTATCGACGGTAAGGCATAACTTCTCGAGGAACCACATTATCTGACGGCCGATGAACCGTGCTTTCCCATAACGGGGGTGCGCGCTGGGTGCGTGTAGGTTGCGTGGTCCATCGCATCACTATAATAATCTCGGACGATTGTCGAATCTACGCTTTGGCTTCGGATCACGTACTTCACATACTCCGCGCACACTCTTCCCATCGCGGTCCACGCCTCGGCGTTGTCGCCTTCGTACGAACTTGGGAAAAATGGAGGGCTCCACCGCACTGCCGGCAGCGCTCCAAACCTATCAGCACCTGTCCCATTGGACGACTCTCCGGCATCTCCTCGGACCAAACGATGATGATGGACTGTGATTTTCATCGACAGCATTTTCTTCGCCAGCACGCTCCAGTCAGCACATACGTAGAGAGTCACATTTTGCGGGCAAATGACCTCAGCATTGGCGCGCGCGGAAGACCACGGCAGTGCGATGAATATCTCTGGCTCGGCGGTCGATCTCGGTCCAGGAATTCGCATATGTTGCAACAGCGCAAGTGGTCAGGTTGTTCCCGTAGACGTATGGAACCAACCACGCGAAGACTGAGGAGTTGTCAAATCGTTTGCCATTCGCCTCTCCAACAGCAATAGTGTAGCGGTGGCGACGTCGGCAGTGAGCATCGGTGGCAAGAACTAGCCCATGTGCTGTTATGTGCACAGTTTTTCTTCCTGAGCTCTTCTTCCTTTCTTTCGTCTCCGCAGCAAGCCTGCTCAGAGATCGAGGCGACGTTGGACAGCTTGAGCATATCTTGCATTTTCTTGGATCTCGCTATCGGATGAGCCAAGCTTAGAAGTGCCACACGAGCCATTTGGCCGAACAGGGCGCAATCACAGCGATAGCGGAGGTGGAGTGGATCGTCGACTCCCAGCATGATCCTGAAAACAGTGACTCTATTACACTGCACCTGCTCTTGGCTTGCTTCATTTTTACGCGGGCGACCCATTTTTCCCGGCTTCTCACTGTCCTTATAAGCCATTGGTCATGCTCGGTAACTTCCGCAATTTGCCGAAGTACCCTCAGTGAGTCTTTCTTTGTTTAATTAGAGTGATCAGCGCGCTGCTCCCTTCGATGACTCGGTATTGGCTTTCCCAATGGTTGCTAAGTTTTGGGTTAAGCGGCTGCCATTCATTGGGAACCTTCATATACACGCGATCACCAGGTTTCAAAGGGCTTAACGGCCACCCTGCTCCTCTTATTAAACAGAGCCGTCATTCTTTGTCGCATTTTCTCGTTCATTTCGAATGCATGCTTACGCGTCACCTCGGTTCCCACTGCAAGTTCTCGCACGTAGCTTTCCATGTCTGCCATATACTCGCCCACGCCCACCTCCGGAACTGACGCCCATGAAACATAAGCGTCTATGCCATGTAGAACGAAGAATGGAGATTCTCTCGTGGCCTCGTGAACGGTGGTGTTATACGAAGATACACAGTACGGCAGCATTTTATCCCACTCACTTGGTACCCGAACTTACCAAGTGAGTGGGATAAGCGTAACATGCTTACAGGAGTTCGATTGAATCTCTCGCTAACACCGTTTTCGAGAGGATTGCATGATTTGGTGAATACGTGCTCGATTGCCATGATGGCCCGCAACTCTACTATCAGCTTGTTGTTGAACTCTCTACGTCCGAAAGGATGGTCTTTGGCTGGCGGCAACCTTTCGAAACCCATCTTTCGAAGAACACTCGGACCACCGTCTCGGCATTTTTCGAGGGTATCGCATATGCCCCGCCGAACTTGGAAAAATGGTCGATTACGCTGAGGACGTAACGGTTCCCGCTCGATGTTTGGCCCAGTTCCAATACATCGATTAGCACCATCTCATAGGGCCTCGTCGTCACGCCAGGCTCAGGGTTGGCACCGTCGGATGTTTTGCATTGTGGCGCACAAACACTCCCGCCACTCTTTCGACCATTTATGCACGTCTCGGTTCAAAGTCTCCCAGAACAGACTCTTAAAGAGTTGTCGTAGTACCTTCTTTAGCCCGGAATGGCCAGCTAGAAGAACTGCATGGGCTTCATCAAATACAGCTCTACGCTTCGACGGTATTACAACCTTTCGATGTCTATCGTTTCCAACAGCAGGAGGGCTCCAACATCCATCAGAAAATCGGCAACCTTGAGCCTGAGAGTTACCTTCGTGAAGGGGACATCACCATTCAGCTTTCCTTCCCCCAGGTCGCTGATGACCTTTCCGTATATCGGATGCTCCCGCAACTCCCCGTCCATTCTGAATGCTGAACTATTGCTCCTGCTATTTATTTATACGTGGATACCCACGCAAAAAATAGAACAAACAGAACATGCACATTAAGAACCAGAACAGAGCGAATAAAAATCTTTTTCCAGCTCGGGCAAGAAAAGGATACGGATAAAGGACGGTATTAGTCAGTAAATTGGTGGAGGAAGCCACCTTTTAGTTTTTGGTTTTCCCTCTTCGTGAAAAAGCCCACGAATATCGATTTACATCAAAAATGGAACAACACAATTCAGTGGAACAACAAGGGGTACGACACAGTAGTGCTGAATAACAGTTCCATTTTCGCGCAACACAAAAGCGTTATGGGGGTGCCTTACATGGTGACCCCTCCTCCTTCAAGCCCATTTTCGTAAAGTTAACGAAAAAGCGTGATGCTACGTGTAGTCACTGTACGCGGTTTGAAATTTGCGCCTGGGTTGGTTTTGAAAAGAATGACGACTTTTTTAATAGAGCGCGTTTTCCGACGGCGACAAATCGTCAGCAGTTTTAATGCACGTTTAATGAGGAATTGCTCTGACATGCACATGGTAAAACAACATTTTCTAATGCACTACGGCGGACGCGACGCTCGGCAGCGATCTCGACGAGCTTTCGTATGTTCAGAGGCGGGCCGGCCTACACACGCAGACTTTAGCATACGATGACAACACGCAATAACTACCGAAACCGACGCAGCACGCCGTATTACTATCGGAGCACGCAAAAAGAAAGGGCTCTCAACGATGCCCAAACTGCTTGAAATGGTTCAGAGAAATAGTTTAAGTTAGCATTTCACTGATACATCCACACATCTAATTTGTAATACATCATCACTTTTACAAAAAATTGTATTTTATCACTTGAAATCGCTTATTAGGCTTTTTTAAAATCAAAATCATAGTTTGATATCACTTAGTATTATTATAAGTGTAAGCAACCAGTATAGGATCAACTATACGCACAACCATAGTTGTGCTCTCGCAAAATTTTCGACTATTGGAATGGTTTCAAACGTCCGCAGTTTTTGAGTATTCGAATTCAAGCATAATGGAAAAGTGGTTTTATGAAGATTAGGATTCGAATACATGCGAAAAACGCGATTTTTTAAGTTTCGGGTTCGAACATACCTAGGATGTAAGAGTCCGATTTTTCTATTTAGGGTAATACAATCCCTAAGAATTCTCGAAAATCTCATGAGCATTAAGCAGCGTCACGAAACTGCAGTCTAGTCGATTCTGGTGGCGATGTTCTGTTTTGGGTACTATCTCATCTTCATGTCTAGCGTTGTGCATAGTTTTGTTCGGATGACCTATTCTAACAGGTATTCCAATGATTTTCATTCGAATCTGGATAGTTGAAGGCAAATCACAATAGCCGAATTAGAGGCAGGACTCCACCTTGAGGGGCGCCGACAAATGCATGAAATAGCTTGGAGCATTGACCCTTAATTTTAGCGTGATATGTTGCTTCGGATAAGAATTGCCGGACCCAGTTCATGACCAGGGAATGAATACACGCACTGCTCCCATTTTGAGCATCGATTTTTTAACCCGAACCTTGTCGAATGCTTTTGAATGGTCGAAATACTCTATATCGGTTCGCCCTTTGTCTTCATTGACTTAGTCGATTCATTATCCTCTTACCACTTGCCACAGATCTTTTTAACAAGATCGCGTGAATTCTCCAAAGGTGAAATAATGATCACAGCGCAGAGAAGTGCAGAGAAAATCTAGCAGCTTATTCCATAATGTTTGTTGAGCAAAGACTTACTTTGTAGGCTCGCAAAAATTTACACATGTTGCCTTTGAAAGAATGTCATTTTCTGTCATTTACAGATGAAGCACTTCACGTAGTGGTGTACTCCAGGAAATCGAGAACATCCTCTTACCAGTTGATACATATTTGCAGCTGGTCCCCAGGAAGCCTCATAGTAGTCCAGTGAGCCTAGAGCCAATTGACTGCAGAGATCGTTGTGATAACTCACCAGGGAACTACCTGAAGTGTAGGTCTGAACCAGCGATGCGGTGCATATGGGTAGAAGCGCCCCCCTCTGAGAAGTAACAATATGCAAGTATCTCGACCCGAGTACAACTTTGAGCAGAGTTACGGCCCCTGGAAGCCGCACCATTACAATGGAGTGGTGAAGCAAGCAAGACGGCTGGTATCTTATCACTCTCGAGTTCATTGCTTATCCGAAGGTGAGTGTCGACCGGACGGCCGAGTGGATAGCGTGGCAGACTTGCGATTGAAACGTTGGGGGTTTGGATCCTGGGAGAGGCTTGTCTTCTGCATTTTTGCAAATCTCATGTTTTTGATGAGAGTTGCGCAGGCAGTGACAACGATGCAGGCAAGAAGCCAGTTTGCATAGTATTCACCGTTATATCTACACATAACATAGAACATTAACTTTCACTAAATTTATCCTTAATTTTCTTATTCTACAGTCTCTCACTAGTTATTCTCAAGTCTGTACACATCCCACACGTAGAACGTGAGTTGTCCCGCACGAGATATGCTGCTCAAGCCTGTATGTACAGACCTAGTAAAATCTACACTGACAATTTTTTCAAACTGCACGCTTCATTCAAAACAGAACTTTGTACAGAATAATATGTTTAATTATCGCAATTCCTAGCACCAATGGTACAATGCAGTGCATGAAACAATAACAACGACTGCAGTACAAACAGCGAATAAAAGCTACAGGTTCACTGCAGCCTTCTTCATCACATGATCCAATGTCCCTGGGGAATACACATTGAGCTGGGTTATCAAAAGACCCAGGGTGTTCAGCAAGGTACCCGGCCTTGTACCACGCAAACATAATGAGATTCCTGAAGCTGGTATGGCACAGCAAACGGTGAATCAGTGAAATGACCTTAAACGATTGTATGAATTTGCTGTTGCTTGAAAGTAACGCTTAAGGATTTCACGGGGGATGAAAACTTGCCTTCAATATATTATCTCTTTTTTGAACATCGAACGGAAGATCGTGGACAATCACGTGCGAGTGGAATCGCTTAACGAGTGATTTGAAGTACTGGAAAAATCCTACGTCGGCTGGTTGAATTCGACTCGTTGTTCCAGGGGGAATCGTTCGTATAGTCAGATTCTTCTCGACCGGTACAAGAGCTGCGATAGCGTCGTGGTTGGAGAAACCTGCCCAGGAGTCGAGAAGAAGGATGCATTGGTCAGGCATATTCGGAAGGAAGACATTCTCAAAGAATGATAGAGTGGTGGTTGAGCTCATCATGTGCGTGCATCCCGCAGTGACGAAAAGATTTTTCGTCTGAAAGATACCCTTTCTAGGAAAGGTACCGTCTGGCTCTTGCAGTTGCACGAACAGTGTCTCGCCGAGCTTTCCCGAAGCAAACAAGAGTGGCATCACTGTCAGGCTATGCGTAGTGGCAGATGACGACTGCACTATCCGTATTGTTTCTTTCTCTCCTTTAAATGACAGAGATCTCGGCACCTGTGTAATACACTGCTAAAGAAAATGAGCTTCTTGAGATTTCTTCTAGTGTCTAACTAACCGTGGTTTCTTTGGCCAAGGCTGACTGATCGATATTTATAACGCATTCCAAAGAAACTTTTTCCATCTCATGCCGTATCTCTTCAACGAACTTATTTGCTGCCTCTTCAATTCTTCCTTGGTCAAAAAAGCTTCTCTTCTGCACAAATCGAGTAACTCTGCGATTTGCAAGACCGGCGTGTTTCTTAAACCTATTGAGCCAACTGGGAGAGGCGCAAAAGTTCGTCAAAGGATCTGGCATGTTGCGGTTGATGGCCAAAGCAAACTGCATGAGATCTCTATCATGGATGGACACTCCTAAAAGCAGCAGTATTTCTAATCTTTATAGCATTACCCTTTCTATTTGCCAATAATTTACCTAGGTTGATTTTTTGCACCACTTTCTTCTGAAGAGCTTCCACGATCAGCCTCATCTTGTGTCTTTCGCTCCTCTTTGCAAGCCCTGTCAGGAGGGAAAATGAAAATACGTTTGGGAAGTTAGCTTTTAATGTCGCTTTCGTAACTTGAGCTTTACCTTCTTCATAGAACCGCTTTAGCTTAAACCAATCGCGTTCGCTACGAAGAAACGCAAACGAGTGGCGTGTGCTCTTCCTGCTGCGACATGATTTCCTTGACGTGGACCAATGGTATTCTGCCGCAGCCCAAACCTATAGATTATCTTTTTAGTCGGCCAGCATTTACATTAACAGGACCTTTCCTTTACACCATCAGTACAAGAACGTACCTTATCCTCCGGAACTTGGAGGCCACCAGAAAATGTGACAGTTCCTGATCCACCTGCCTGGTTGTATTCTTCGACCTTCTCTTCATTTCCCATTGTCCCTTCTGCGTCCACGCCGTCTTCCTCAACTTCCAATTGGTCTTCGTCATAGACGTCTTCCAGTTGTTTCTCCTCGAATGCCTTCAGTATGTTTGCAATTCTTCCTGCCAGCTTCTTCTCTTCCCTTGATGGAGGAGCATCCGATGGAGATCCAAATTCCAAAGTCAGGAGATGGATCACCACACGAGCATTAGAAGACATGGTGACCAACGGACACGGTGTAATTGACCTCACCTTCACCCAAGCAGTTGCTTATATTCTGTGGCTGTATCTCGTCCCGTGCGGGACAACTCACGTTCTACGTGTGGGATGTGTACAGACTTGAGAATAACTAGTGAGAGACTGTAGAATAAGAAAATTAAGGATAAATTTAGTGAAAGTTAATGTTCTATGTTATGTGTAGATATAACGGTGAATACTATGCAAACTGGCTTCTTGCCTGCATCGTTGTCACTGCCTGCGCAACTCTCATCAAAAACATGAGATTTGCAAAAATGCAGAAGACAAGCCTCTCCCAGGATCCAAACCCCCAACGTTTCAATTGCAAGTCTGCCACGCTATCCACTCGGCCGTCCGGTCGACACTCACCTTCGGATAAGCAATGAACTCGAGAGTGATAAGATACCAGCCGTCTTGCTTGCTTCACCACTCCATTGTAATGGTGCGGCTTCCAGGGGCCGTAACTCTGCTCAAAGTTGTACTCGGGTCGAGATACTTGCATATTGTTACTTCTCAGAGGGGGGCGCTTCTACCCATATGCACCGCATCGCT
Source organism: Heligmosomoides polygyrus bakeri (assembly GCA_947359475.1). Classification (NCBI taxonomy): domain Eukaryota; kingdom Metazoa; phylum Nematoda; class Chromadorea; order Rhabditida; family Heligmosomidae; genus Heligmosomoides; species Heligmosomoides polygyrus. The sequence goes on along the minus strand of OX375869.1, from coordinate 15,625,499 downwards.
GGTTCAGACCTACACTTCAGGTAGTTCCCTGGTTAGTTGGTAAAATAGGTGTCAACTAAATGCGCTTAGACTGATGCAAAAAGCATCTCGGTTTTTAATTTTCAACTTTAAAAGACTATAACTTTTTACAGTAAGCTTAAGCAATCTAAATAAAAGTCGTTTGAATCAACACATCTTTGCCAACGAAAAACTAGATTATTTATCCCAGCAGCATAGAAAGTGGTAGAAGATAATGGCACAGAAGATTATAGCGTCGATGAAGCTGGAAGCGTTTTACACATCCTGTTGGCTTTTGAAGCATTTCTCGAAAGTTATCGTGTCTTTTGAAGCATTCAAGGAAGTTATCGTGTCTCTTCGCTCTTTCCTACGACGGGAATCGTCTGTGG